>JADWQK010001975.1:0-319175 GCA_017933935.1 Sesamia nonagrioides
TCAAAGTGCCGATGGTTAAAACATAACTATGCATGCACTCAGTTTGCTTTTAATAGATATTTTTTTATTCGCTATGTTTATGGTATTAGTCGTAATGCGCATAGGTCCAGTTTTTCATATTCTTTGATACAGTTTTTTGCGTCTCATAGAATTCCTAAGCGTACCTACCTATACACCGAACTGTTACACCTACCTACTCAGTGAAATAGCGCTAAGTCCTAGCTGCAAGACGCAAGAGTCTTGCAGGCTATGTCTTGTTCTTGCTCAAGTCTTGCACGGTCAGTCTTGGTCTTGGTCTTGCTAAAAATACGCGGTCTTGTTCTTGGTCTTGGTCTTGCAAAAACGCAAGAACAAGACCAAGACTGCAAGACCAAGACTGAATTTGGGCAACACTAAAATATTCATATTCATGCATACAAATATTAGCACTGCACGGGGATCGAACCCGCGCCTCCTTGCGCAGCGGCCGCGCTCGTTACCGCTACCCCGCGGAAGCTGTCAAATACTGTTTTCAGCTGAATCCGGTGGAAGCCGATACCAACATAAGGAAAGAGGCTAAGCAGATGATGGTAGTTTAATTTAGGTACATTGACTATTCAAAAGCACCAACTGTTGGTTAATTTGAAATAAACAATTTTGATTTTGATTTTAACAATAAGATACTAGTCAGACTATAATCTGCCCACTCTTGGGGCACAGGCCTCCACTGGTTCAGAGGGTGTGGACTGTAATCTGCCACGCCAGCCCAGTGCGGGTTGGTAGATATCATATGTCTTCGAAGTTTTGATGAAATTTTTCGGATATCAAAATGATAAAGGAAATTATTGTGAGTTTTATAATTGAAATAAAATTAATTCAGGGATGGCAACTCTGATAAATTCATTTTAATTAGTGGTTTCTTTTGTTTTGTTTTCCTTTTCCTCCCATCCCACGGTGCGCAAGCGTGCGCGTCCAGACACCGTAGTTTGCTTGCAGGACGAGCATCATGCGCGACTTGTACATACATGACACACACACAGTGATTGGGTACTTATACGTATGCACAATAAGATGTCATTTTCTTAACATTATAAACTAATGCTTGACCTCAATTCCACCAGATGAAACACTGATACAATCCTTGATGGTATAGCGCACTAGTTTATTAAGAGTTTATTCACTCTAACCTTGAAAACTCTAAACTTAAATTGCAGTCAGACGGAAAGACTGCCATAGGCAAAATATTCCAGTTCATCGATAGACGCGGTATAATAGACGACGCGAAACGATTGTCCGGATTCTAGTTGTGTCAACAACGTAAGGGTGGAAACTCGCCGTACGATAGCCAATAGCCGAACCCGATGGTGGAACGGAGATGGGGTTATTAAATCATGCAATTCCCTCGCACACTCATCAAAAGGCATCCTATAGAACTCTGACAGACTGGCTAATCTACGCCTGTGCTCCAGGCGAGGAGACTATTTTGAGTTAAATCTGGGCCGCCAATAACTCACCTTGCATGCCTCTCCCCTGAATCCAAAGTAGCCAGGTGGCATTTTGCAGCACCAGCCCCAATATGGCTGCAGTACTGTACACACGAACGGACCTGCGCTTTGTATAACATTAGAAGCTGTCCTGGTGTGAAGCACTTTTATGATTTGTAAGCTTTTTTTTTATAGATTATAAACTAGCGCTTGACCGCAATCCCGCCTGATGGTAAGCAGTGACGCAATCGTTGATGGTAAAGCGCACTAGTTTATTAAGAGCCTATTCACTCTTGTCTTGAAGACACTCAAATTGTAAAAACACAGCCGCTGGCAAATTGTTCCAGTCCCTCGATGTACGCGGTATAAAGGAAGAGGCGAAACGCTTCGTCCGGATCGTAGTGGTGTTAACAATGTAAGGGTGGAAACTCGCCGTACGACGGGTCGTCCCATATTGGAACGGAGATGGGGGAATTATGTCATGCAATTCCCTCGCACACTCCCCAAAATGCATCCTGTAGAACACCGAAAGGCTGGCTACTCTACGCCTGTGCTCTAGGCTGTGGAGACCATCTCGAGCTAAAAATAGAACAGTTGTTCAATAGGTGTTTCTAAGAAAGTCAACTCAAACTGAGTCACTCGTACAAGCTTTCACATTGCATAAAATACTGCTTATCTGTTCGCAATAGGGAAGCTCCCATTTGCACATTTTCTTCCCTAGCTTCATTCTCTTCACGTCATTGTTAACCGGGTTTCCTTCGAGTCACTAGCTCATTAGTGTAGACCGGTTTTATCTTCTATAATAATTGTAAGTTCTAGTTAACACGTTGCTAGTCGTATTTTGAGATTCGTTTCTCTGATGTCAGCACATCGTGACGGGGTCCATGAAGACCAATGCCTCCTGGGTCAGGGTTGCGGGTTGGTTAAACAAGAAACCGTGGCCCTGGCCATCGCACAGGCAAATGAAGAAACGCGGGTGGGTTTTAGTCAGTAAAGGTCTGACACGCCCTTCCGCTCCGCCCAGAGCGGGAGACGTCATTTGATGATTTCCCAACCCAAAAATATATATGAGAAAACGAATTAGATCTTTAATGTAGACATTCAATGCTATTGAGTTGACAGCCTCCGTAGCGTTGTGATAGCCAACGCGGCCGCTGCGAAATGAGGCGTGGTTTCGATCCCCGCGCAGTGCAAATCCATACTAATATTATAAATGCGAAAGTAACTCTGTCTGTCTGTCTGTCGGTCTGTCTGTCTGTCTGTCTGTTACGCTTTCCCGCCTAAACCTCTCAACCGATTTTGATGAAATTTGGCACAGACAATCTTTGGACCCTGAGAAAAAAAATTGGCTACCTGTTATCCCGGAAAAATTTGATATTCCCGAGGGAAATCTAAAAAGCGCGATATAACCGAACTCCACGCGTGCGAAGCCGCGGGCGGAAAGCTAGTAATATTATAAATGCGAAAGTAACTCTGTCTGTCTCTCGGTCTGTCTGTCTGTCTGTCTGTCTGTCTGTCTGTTACGCTTTCCCGCTTAAACCTCTCAACTGAATTTGATGAAATTTAGCACAGACAATCTTTAGACCCTAAGAAAGAACATAGGCTACCTTTTATCTCGGAAAAAATTGATGTTCCCAAGGGAAATATAAAAAGCGCGATATAACCGAACTCCACGCGGGCGAAGCCGCGGGCGGAAAGCTAGTATTTATATATGCGTGAATATGAATATTTACTCTGGTCTGGTGGTACCTCGGAAAGCACGTTAAGCCGTTGGTCCCGGTTGCCATACGAACATCTAATGGCAGTTAAACATCTAATTGTGGGAGCCCTCAAAACTCCAAGTATTGGTCTAACTGTAATGCTTCGATATCGCCTTCGGGTTGTGGAGGCCAGACGGCAGTCGCTACACGGAAAATATCGAAGTTTTGCCAAAATCAGCAGTTGGACTGGTAAAGCGGACCCCAGACTCCAAAGCTGAAAAAGCTTTGGATGCGACTGGGATTAACGCTAAGATGATGATGATGATTTGACTCTGTTGAGTCTTGACAGTTTGAGGTTGAAATAGAATTTAAAACATCAAGATTTGAAAGATTTTTGCGTCACGGTTAGTACAGTAGCTGCATTTCACGAGTTCAACTCCCGCACGGAATAAAAATTTGTATGACTTACAGGTAGTTGTTTGCGAATCTGTCCGTATGTATATGTGAGTTTATATGTTTGTAAACACACCTATGACACAGGAAAAAAATCCTGTGTGGTAGCCCCTTACTAAGATTTTTTTTATATCAGATATTTAGGCATAATAATTATTCCTGTATCGAGGAGTTAAAATAAAAAAAGAGTCAAGAATACGAACCTAATACAACCTCACTGAAGTTCCAAAAAAAAAGAACTATATTTTACTATAATTAAATGTAAATCTTGACTTTGCCTTTGTTGGTGTTCCATCATTATATGGGTGTCGCTTATAAATTTTATTTTATTTTATAGCTGCCATAGAAATAAACACTTGAACTTGATTTGAAACAAAATCAAAAGTCATTTCTTTAAATTGCTGATAATCGGCACTTAAAGCTTAGCTTAGCTTTTACGGACGAAGCGCTTCGCCTCCTCCTTTATACCGCGTACATCGAGGGACTGGAACAATTTGCCCGCGGCGGTGTTTCCGTCGGACTACAATTTGAGTGTCTTCAAGGCTAGAGTGAATAGGCTCTTAATAAACCAGTGCGCTTTACCATCAACGATTGCGTCACTGCTTACCATCAGGCAGGATTGCGGTCAAGCGCTGGTTTATAATTTGTAAAAAAAAAAAAAAACTTTTTGAACGTGAATATTACACAAGACAGTCCTCCAAAACGTCCGCCCTTCGCCACTTCCTAGTGCTTTCGCTGGGAAGAAGAACTGGCGGAACAAACTCCTCAGCAGCACAGCTGACTGTTTTTGATTTAAAAAAGAAAAACACATGACTTTATACAATACTACCCCGCCTACTAACCCGCTATGGTTTACGAGATACATTCAGACGGATGGACAGCGTATGCTTATATTCTTTCTTAGCGGCAACAGAGATGCATCATCTACGAATTTTTATTTTAATATAATTATATTAATTAATTAATACAATAATAATATAACATAATAATACATTGTTGTTGTCTATCTGTCGCGGTATTTGAGTTACAGGCTGGTGACAGGCAGACAGACAGATATTGGAGTCCCATTCTTACCATACATAGACATACCTACGAAACCCTAAAAGTGTTCGAAAAGCTGTCTTAAATATTTTTACTACATTGAAAGCAAAATATCACAAACTAACAGATTACATTTTTAAACGCTAATTAAAAATTCAGAAACTTGGCCGGTTGAGCTTTGACCAGCTCTAGCGCTCCATATTTTGATGCAAGTTCAAAGTTTCTTCTTAAACTATGTTACTATGCAGGTCAACTTCTTGTGCAAGAAGCCAAGTCGTATTTTATTTAAAAATATTTTATCATGGCTCCACGGAGAGCTAAGTTTGTTGCCGGGTTTAAAACTTATTTTTAATACCAAAGGATCTTATCCTTTGGAATTGTTAGGAAAACCGACGTTAAATTGCATTGGACGCAAAAAGAACACAACTATTGCATGAGATATTTAACTGTGTCTCTTAAGTTAAGAGATAAAGAAAAGAAAGAGAAAGCTTATTTGCTGTAAACGTGACGCAAAATATTACAAAAATAGTTGAGGGAACATGCGTCACATCCACGCAAAACGGCTGTCGCTCAGCATTATGCTGCTACCCTATGCTAAAGTGCCCAGCGCTGGTTTTGAGCGATAGCCGGTGCCTTCGTAAAGACGTCACCCGGTACAGTAAATATTAGTGATACCGAACTGGTACAATCTATATCTTTACTAATATATAAAGCTGAAGACTTTGTTTGAACGCACTAATCTCAGGAACTACTGGCCCGATTTGAAAAATTCCTGTTGCGTTGATATGATAGCCCATTAATCCAGGAATGTTTTAGGCTATTATAACATCACGCTGCAATCAATAGGAGTGGAGCAATAAAAAAAAATAGAGGGTGTATCTGACATCGACGCACAAACGAGTACCATGGATCTAGTACATGATTCTGAAACCCCCAGTGGTGGAATTATCAGCTGATTTGATAGAGTTCACATCAAGAATCAACGTCATACTTACAAACCTTCACGGCGGCACGCTTGCAACGTTCAAAGACCGAGCCGACACTTTTTTTTAAACACTTTGAATTCTGTAACCGTTCATTAACGACATAAATGACTATCATAATTTTATTAGTGGTATGCGGTCTAGCCTTTTCGCGAAGTTTGCGTTACGATGTCAGATACACCCTGTATATGATGACGTCAGGGACGACAGAGCGTTAGGGTTGTCAGTATCTTGGTGTGGTGGTAAGGGCTCCATTTCATAGATGGCGTTTTTGAATTAAAGCAGAAAGTGTAAATATACCCTCCAATCTTGACAATAACAATTTAAATAGGCAAACTGACAGTTTCGCCCCGGAGAAGTGCCCTGGTCCGCGTCGCAATCCGAAGTGACCGTTCGACAATCTCCAAATTCCAAAACGACTCTAGCCACGTGCCGCCATTACAAAATAACGTCACAGCGTTTGCCCCGCTACTACGTAAATCAAATGAGCAACTTCTATCACACCAACCGCTTTCCACGTCATATACAACCTAATTTTTTATTTATGCGAAACCCGAAACACGTGTCCAGTATTTTTAAGTAAAGAATCTATGTACAAAATTTCAAAAAGATATAATGAAAAACCGCCAAGTCATGAGCTTGCTATTCTACTTGGTTGTCCCAACAAAAATATGGTCAAAGGTCCGTACGGGCGGGCGAGCGGGGCGTTGACCTCTGCGTCAGCTGTGCACGAGGCGCAAGTACTACGATCTATCGTAACCGCTCGGTAACCTCTCTGCGGTCACGTTGTATAATATCTACATGCTAACAAAATATTTTACACAATAGCAATATAAAAAAAAAGAAAAACAGGATATATAAAAGCTAAGAGAATATTATCTTCAATAATCGCTATCAACCAGGCATAACTCAGACTCTGAGCTGCTACTGAAAAATGTCAGATGGAAACAACTTCATAAGCCTGAAAACAACATTTCAAATAATCAAGAAAATTACTATGTATAATAACAGTGGGTAGATGGCGCTGCATCTAGCTCGACGCGAAAAAAAAACGCTCTGTGTAAAAAAGCTTAAAAAATATTATTAGTGTATGAAAGTGAATAAAAGTACGTGGAATCATAAAACAATGTTTATTGAATAAGTGACAGTGTTATCTACGAGTATAATACACAAACTGTGCAGAAATTATGTATTAAATCAAAACATAATTAACATCAATAAAAAAAAAGTCAACAATAAAAACCTATCAATAATAAGTGTAGACAAGTTAAGTGACCCCTAAAAAAAGAGATTTTAAAGAGAACTATCAATACTAATAAAAACAAAGTCATTCTCAAAAAGCGAATGAAAACAAACTACTCTAAAAGCTAACTAAAAAACTAGCTCTTGGTGAACGTACAAGCTGTTTCTAATACAAACAATCATCAAAAGTGAACAAAATAATGTAAAATACTATAAATTATATAACAAAAACAGTGACCAGTAATTTTTTCCACCGTCAACAGTAGAAAAAAAAATTCTTATCGCATGAGTCATAATAACCGTCTCAAACATTCAAATAATTGGAAGTAATTAATGTGTACCACTATTTCAACCAAGATAACCAAGTTGAAGTTAGTCCGGTGGCGTAAGAAACGCAGTCAATTCGCTGGTACACAACTGGTCGCAAGTTCAAACCACGGTTAAGAAGTTTGACTTTTTGTGAATTTCTAATTTATGTTTTAAGTTCATCGATCAAATTGAAGACATTCCTTCGATAAATTCATAACCGAGGGTGCCACGATAAGACAGTAAATATGGATTCCAGCAACAATAACATCACCTACCGTAAACCATGTAGATCGAGCTCACTAACAGACCTTGACAAAAATATGAGCATCAACAGCGACAAAACTATACTCGACACAACAATGTTGAGTATTCCTGACAGCTTCCACAATACAATTGACGAAGTTAGCGAATTAACTAAGGAAATAAAAATGCTTAAAAATCAATTACTAAGCGCACATAAAGAAATCGAAGATTTAAACTCTGAGAATTCTCGTCTCAAAACTGACTTAGAAAAAATGATTAAAACTGTTAATACATGTAAGAAGATATGCTTGACGCCTGATAAAAAATTATCCACTCCGACACGCAACAAGAAAACCTTGCATAGTATAAGTTCTCCAAAAACCCCGATCCAGAAACGCGAACAACACCATCGTCGTCATGAGTGTGCTATTATCAGTAAGCAAAATAAAGCAACACAAACCATTAGCACGCCTTGCCGCAGTCAGACGACAAACAAAACGCAACGAAACGTCCCTAGCCCTACCCTTAAAGAACCAATTGTAAATGTAAAATTGAAGTCTGTGCAAAAGAATAAACTGTGCATTTTGAGCGGCAGTAAAACTAAAGATACTACTTCTTTAGTTGAGGATGTCTTCTCGAAGTACTTTCACTACTGTCATTATATTATGCCAAACTCCAACGTAATGCAGCTCATAAATGGTATTGAACAAAAATTGAAGGAATTTACCTTAAATGACTACTGCTTACTCTTCATAGGAGAAAATGATATTAATGCATATTATAACAACTATATGGATGTAATAAAGATGTTAAATGAAATGTTCAGAAGAATAACTTACACCAATATAGTGATCTGTCTCCCAACTTATAAGACAGGTTCACCAATATACAACTTCAAAGCTGAATTGTTCAATAACCTACTTCATTTGGACAATCAGAGCCATAAGTACGCATACATCTTCGACAGCAATCGTGACCTAACACTTGAGATGTTCTCCTACACTACTGGCAGAGTCAATAAATATGGAATGAGAAAGATATATGATAATATTATGGATAACATTCTGGTTGATCTAAAATTGTATTGTAACACGAATCTGAACGCTTACGCTGAGATCCTGGACTCCAATCTGGATGTGACTTATGATTGTACTATGTTCAATAAGCGTACTGGCCGTCTTAATAACTCAAATGACTTTTTTCGTTCATAATAGTATATTTACCTTGCATCAAAATATTGCTGGCCTTTTGAACAAGTCGGATCTATTAACGGTTCATCTGCAAGAACTATGTAAGAAACAAAAACATATAGACATAATCTGCATAACGGAACATTTTATAATATTTGGGCAAGAAAAACTTGTTAATATATCCAACTACAAACTGGCCGCCTGTTATTCAAGAAAAGCAAAAAAAACGCGGAGGCGCCTGCATAATTGTAAAAAAATACTTAGAATATAAAGAACTGGACATTTCTCGCTATTCAGTAACGAACATTATCGAATGTTGTGCAATAGAATTACTCAACCATCAATTGATTATTTTATGTATTTATAGACCACCTAACTTAAGTAATTTAAGTTCATTTTATGAAAACCTAGATAACATCTTAAAAACACTATGCCTAAAGTCAAATAAAATCAAATCAAAATCAAAATCAAAGCATTTATTTCAAATAAACCAGTTACAGGCACTTTTGAATTGTCAGAAGGTCGGTCAGTCAATAAGATGAAGTTAGTCGCCCATTCCAAAGAATAGGTACTTATGGAGAAGAACGGGCAAAGAACTCCATGGACACTCTTTTAAATTTACAAGCTATTGTTACAAATATTTGATTACATCATTCATGTTGAAATCAACCGTGTGAGAACGATGCAGAAATAAATTGTACGCCGAGAGCGTCCATTATGAAAACACAACAAAAATCAATTCAGAAATTAAAATACGCCGTGGCAGCTAAGAGATGACCAGTCCCTCCGACGGCGTCTGTTCACGAACATGACGAATGGATCAGCATCATTCAGCTCAACCATATTCAAGGGAACCTAATGACCCAACACACACGCCACCATCAGCGAGACATTTGAGTGAGCATGACATACTCTCAACAGCCAGAGCACTATCAAGTCAATAAAAAAGACTAACCTAACAAAAAAATGCCTTACAGCACATTCGTACATTGTGCTCACACGTTTGCCATGCAATTATACAATACTAAGAAATTGAATCTACACAATGCTAAGATAGTTTTGTCCAAGGTTCAGCAGCTCCAACAGTGTTCCCGAATCTGTGGAAAGTTTAGCTCCTGTGTAGCTGTACAAGTGCCGAACACCCCTGTCAGCGATACAATTCCGTAACGTACAATATGCTTGGCTACATAGTGTGTAATACAGGCTTTGAATTAGTAACATTAACAGTTACATATTAAAACTACAAGAGGAAAAATCAGAGAACAATCAGTGTATAGAAATCGGACGCAGCTAAAGCCCAAGCCTTTTTGTCCTCAATATAATCCTTCACACTATAAAATGCTTTCTGACACAACTTACGTTTAATGAAGGATTTGAATTTATTCAGGCTCAGATCTTGAACCACCTCTGGAAGTCCATTGTAAAAATGTATACATTGGCATCTGAAGGAGCCACCTATTTTCTTGAGCCTTGTTGTAGGTACAATAAATTTGTGCCTATTCCTAGTATTTATATTATGGACATCACTGTATTTTTTAAACAATTTTATATTTTATGAGCATACAAAAGATTTTCATAAATATATTGAGACGGCACGGTCAGTACATTAATCTCTTTAAATTTTTCTCTGAGAGAGTGTCTCGGACTTAATTTATAAATTGCACGAACAGCTCGTTTCTGCAAAACAAATATTGTTTGAATATCGGCGGCATTTCACCACAACAGAATGCCGTACGACATTACGCTATGGAAATAGCCAAAGTACACTAAACGGGCCGTCTCAACATCAGTCAAATTACGAATTGTTCTAACTGCGTATGCAGTAGAACTTAGTTTTTTTGACAATTTTTCTATATGTGGACCCCATTGAAGCTTAGCATCCAGAGTTATACCCAAGAATACTGTGCTGTCTTCAGATTTCAGTTCTTCGCCCTTTATCAACACTTTAGTTTCCACCTGCCTCACGTGAGGTAGAGTAAACTTAATGCATTTGGTTTTTTTCTCGTTTAAGAGTAAATTATTAACATTAAACCAATGGACTACTTTTGAGATCGCGCTATTTACATCATCAGTAACCTGCTGCTGACGTTTCAGTTTAAATAAAAGTGAAGTGTCATCTGCAAACAACACTATATCGTGGTTATCCTTTATTAGGTACGGCAGGTCATTGATGTAAATAAGAAACAAAAAAGGACCAAGAATTGACCCCTGTTGGACTCCCATTGTTACCAAAGACCCGGAAGATCTTGTTCCATTAACGTCAACGCTTTGAATCCTACCACTCAAGTAAGATGTAATAAGATCCAGTGCAGAATTCCGGATCCTGTAGTGGCGGAGTTTCCTGATTAACGTATCGTGAAGAACGCAATCGAATGCCTTAGACAAATCACAAAAGATGCCCAAGGCATCGCATTTATCCTCCCATGCATTATAAATATGTCCTAGAAGTTCAACACCGGCATCAGTAGTTGAACGACCCCTTGTAAAACAGAACTGTTTGCTATGTAATAATTTATGTTTATTAAAAAAAATTTGCATTTGGTTTAAAATTAATTTCTCAAAAATTTTACTAAAGGTAGGTAGTACAGAAATAGGTCTATAATTTGTGGGGTCTGATGTACTACCTGATTTAAACAAACCTGATTTAAGAAAATGGTTATATGCGGAGACTTCAACATAGACATATTAAAACATAATAACATTTCCCTTGACTTTGAACACTTCCTTTTAGCCTATAATCTCAAACTACAACTACAACAACCAACAAGACTGTGCAGTAATAGTTGCCTAGATAATTTTGGATGTAGTTTTCAGTTAAAATGTAAATGTGAAATAATTGACTTGGCGTTGTCTGATCATACTGCTCAAATTTTGGAAGTAAAGGTGAACAAAACTTGTAGGATAGGGTCGTGGCGTATTAGGAAGCGGGACTTATCGAAGGACAATTTAGAAAAATTTAACAATTACCTTCGATGTATTTCATTTTCGGACATATATGATACAGACGATGCCAACAAAGCGTATGATTATTTTCTCGAGCAATTCCGATTGCTATATGATCTTTGTTTTCCCTATAAGATGATTACTTTAAAAGCAAATAAGAAGATTAAATGGGTTTCGCGTGGTATACGAGTATGCAGCAAAAGGCAAAGACAATTATTATGGCAATACAGACAAAGCCGAACAAAAGAAAATAAAGCAATTTTTAAAAATTACTCTCAACGTTTTCGAAAAGTGGTAACGTTAACACAAAGGGCTCAAAATAATTATTTTATCAGTTCCTCTAGTAACAAATCAAAAGCTTCTTGGCAGATTATTGACAACAAATTACGTTATTCCGAACCCATATCACAGATTAAAGTCAGAGACAGCATTATTAATGACCCAAACCAAATAGCGAATACTTTCAATATTTTTTTTGTAGACCAGATCAAAGATAATAGTACAGGAATTAATAAAACTTTTAATCTAACTAAGAATTTTAATTCAATTTTTATATCTCCAGTAGTATCGCAAGACGTTTTAAAATCAACAAAATCATTAAAAAATAAAAATAGCTTCGGGTATGACGAAATAGCTACTAAAGTGGTAAAGTTCGCTTCAAACAATATTGCAGGTCACCTAAGTCACATAATCAACTTATGTTTCTGTTCTGGTGTGTTTCCAACAGCTCTTAAGACAACTATTGTTAAACCACTTTACAAAAAAGGTACCAAGGAAGAATTAAGCAATTATAGACCAATCGCCTTAATCCCAATCTTTTCCAAGGTTATAGAAAAGATAATCTATGAATTATTTGACAAGTTTCTAACGAAATACAACATTTTATGTGATGAGCAGAAAGGATTCAGAAAAAATGAGGGCATAAATACAGCTATTTTTAAGTTACTTAAAACTGTAATAGAGAACGTCGATATAAGAAATCCAATATGTGCAATCTACACCGATATGACTAAAGCATTCGATTGTGTCCATTATGAAACACTTATCTATAAGCTTGACGCATACGGTATTAGAGGAAATGCCCTAAATCTCATAAAATCGTACCTCTGTAATCGAATACAATACACGGAAATCAGTAGAATTTGTATTAAAACTAAATGCGAAAGGAAGTATTTATCTCAGGCCAGGGTTATTAGATATGGTGTACCACAGGGCAGTGTACTGGGCCCACTCCTATTTCTGCTATATATAAATGACCTACCCCGTCATATTCAGCATCCAATGGTTTTATTTGCTGACGACAGCACAGCTTTAATAAAACGTGATGACGAAGCAAATTATGAAGCCAATATAAATGATACCCTTAAAGACATAATACGATGGCTTGACATGAACAATTTATTAATTAATTTATCAAAGACATATATAATGCACTTCTACCAAAGATTATCTGTACAAAATTTGACCATAGAATATAATAGACAAAAACTGGAACAAGTACCGGTTGCAAAATTTTTAGGAATATTAATAGATAGCCAATTGACATGGAAACCTCATGCAGAAGAGGTGTGTAAAAAATTAAGTACATCTGCATATATTTTGTTCAACATATCCAAAAAAGTGAATATGAAAACAACAGTTATGGCATATCATGGTATAGTAGCATCGATCTTACGATTTGGAGTTATATTCTGGGGTAATTGTTGTATGAGAGAACAGGTATTTAAGGCTCAGAAACGCTGCATAAGAGCTATGTGTAGTCTTAAAATGACAGACAGTTGTGTGCCTAGGTTTAAGTCTCTGAAAATTTTAACTTTTCCATCACTATACATTTTGGAATTAGCTGTTTTTGTAAAACTGAACAAGCATGAGTTTGTAACAGTATCAGAAACTAGAAAAGGACCTATAAGAAGCCAATATAAGAATTTGTTAAGAATTGACGGTTGTAATACTGCATTGTTTAAAAAAAGTATTTTTGGCATGGCTCCAATTGTTTTTTACACCCTACATGTTCCTCTAATAATATAATACTACCTTCCACAGAAATAGCTCAATTAGCTCAAGCGATAGCATCACTGTCAAATAATAATACATCCAGACCCAAATTTGGGGATGGACGTCTACCATCTTTTGATGGAAAAGCCATGGATTGGTTAATACTAAATAGAACGTACGAAGACACAAAGGTAATGTATTCGGCGTCAGATAACCTAACGCGCATCAATTTAGCGCTAAAAGGAGCAGCTCGGGAAGCGGTCTCTGTACTGTTAGTCTCAGCGCGGGACCCTTCCGAGGTGATGGAAGCCTTAGCAATTAGATTCGGGAAACCTGAACATATAATACTACAAGAGGTTGCAGCCCTTCGTGCCCTTCCAAAAATTAACAACTCTGAAGGGGAAGATTTGCACAAGTTTGCCTATCGCGTCCGTAACTCGGTGGAAGTATTGCGACTTTTAAATGAAAAACCATATCTAGATTCACCTGATATCTACCAAACGGTTTTAAGTAAGCTTCCACTTCTGTTACGAACACGATGGCAAGACTACGCATACATTCATTTCCCCACAACGAGCGGGGACAGTAAGCTGCAGCTACTAGCTCGATTTCTCGCACGTGAAGTAGACCTTCAGCTCCGATTTGGTCTAATTAATGAGCCATTGAGCCTTGTCAGGAAAACCGACAAAGTTCACGCAGCACAATATGATGGTACCACCGACAATACTATAATTTCGCTTCCTTCTACCTCTAAAATTCATAAAAATAATTCAATTTCATCTGCAACAAAATTTTGTTATTTTTGCAGTAAAAATCATGACTTATGTCTTTGTGATTCTTTCAAATCATTGACAGTTACTGACCGATGGCAGTTTGTTAAAGATAAAAAACTATGCCATAAATGTCTTGTCAAAGGATCTCATAGTTATAAAAATTGTAGAATTGACAAAGATATTTGTAATATTAAAAAATGCAACTCCGCGCATCATAAGTTGTTGCATATCGCCTATATTGTAGAAAATGAGGACGACCAACACGAGGCGACCTCATCAATATCTGAGCAACCTGAGGAAGCCAGTATTAATACAAATGAGGTAACAGATTTTATTGCCCATGCTAGCAACTCAACTACGCAGTCTAAAAATCTAGAATCATCTCGACCCGTGCTTAAGATTCTCCCGGTTACAGTTTCAGGCCCGGCTGGTAGCGCTGATACTTACGCTCTCCTAGACGATGGCGCTACCGCCACGTTTATTGACTCTGAACTCCCTAGTAAGCTAAAACACCCTACATGTTCCTCTAATAATCTGGATCACATGATATATGCGTTAAAGGGCGTGAATTCACCAAAGCTTCGACTTCGCAGAGAAGTGTGGAGAATACTTCCTCTGTCGGCGTACGTACATTAGCCCCCAAGGTTACTTTTAAGGCTGTCTTGACTGACCTGATTAATCTTTCCCAGGAACCTCCCATGAAAGGAGCCGATGGGGGAATAAACTTCCATTTTATCATCTCATTAGCAGCAAAGTCAGGTACAGCTTGAGCGTAAAGCGTTTTTAATTCTCTGTTAGCGCCAACGAAAGACGTGCCATTGTCGGAGTGGATTTCAGTTGGAGTACCACGACGAGCTATAAATCTTCTAAGAGCCATTATCGCAGCATCGGATGATAGTGAGCGTACGATTTCAAGGTGGATAGCTCGAACGGTTAAGCAGGTATACAATGCCACCCACCGTTTTTCAGATCTTCGTCCGACGGTCACGGTTGTGGGACCGAAGTAATCTAAGCCCACGAACGAAAAGGGTCTGCAGTGATGGGCTAGCCTGGCAGCTGGGAGATTTCCCATGGGCGGTTGGTAGGTGATACTTCGACGAATTTTACAAAATTGACAGTTAAATGCTACTGTTCTTACAGTGTTTCTGAGGCTCAAAATCCAAAATCTCTGGCGAAGCTCGTTCACAACCAATTCGGTGTTTGCGTGGGCCGACCGTTGATGGTAGTTGAGGACGAGGAGTCGGACAGTAGGATGTTTACCATCGAGAAGGGCTGGCTTTTTCACCTCTTCGTTAACGTCGACGGCTTCAACAATTCTAGTTGACAGACGCAGAACTTTCTCATTATCAAGCGTAGCCGGTAATTTAGCCAATCTACTATGACTTGATACGGGTAGTTGATTTCGAATGGAGTTGATCTCCTCAGAAAAAGAATCTAACTGACTTTGACGTAGAACGTGCGTTGTCGCTAACTGTAAATCATCGAAGATTAGCATCGTGGGCAGAAGGCCGTGATTATGTTTAACGTTTGGAGTTGGTGTTGATTCTAAATGAAACGTGAAAATGAGATTGGGAACTTTATGGCTGAAATTAACATGGATACCTTTCTTTCGTAGTGAATGTAGTCGCAGCAATGATAGATATTTATGAGCGTATGCTGTGGCTTTGATTAAGCGAGACCACGAACTGAAACGTCGTGAATCCGCTGAGAGTGGTTGATCGAATGATTGGTTAATGATGATATGAGTTGCAACCTCATGAATTGATCTCATGGTCTGAGTTTTGAGTACGGTTGTGTTATGAGAAGTACCAGGTGCGATAATAGGCCATTCAGATTCTGGAGCTAGTAAAAAATCAGGCCCCTTAAACCAACGAGATTCTGGTGTGATTGGACCACGACCTAGACGGGTCGCATCATCAGCAGGGTTAAGACCGGTTGGGATCCACCGCCACTCTTTCACTTCTGTGAGTTCTATTATCTCACCCACTCGATGAGCAACGAAAGGCTTATATGTGCGTGCGTCATTCCTAAGCCAACCCAAAACGTTCATTGAATCGGACCAAAATATACGTCTAGAAATATTTAATCTAACTGCATCTACAATGGACGTACCTAGTCTAGCAGCTATTAGTGCAGCTTGTAGCTCTAACCTAGGGATACTAGATGGTTTTAGAGGAGTTACGCGTGACTTGCTACAAATCAATGCGAGCTGAATGTCTCCGTTTGAAAAGAGGAAGCGCCAGTACGCTACAGCTGCGTACGCTTGCGCACTGGCGTCTGCAAAGACATGCAGTTCGGCTTGACTGGGTTCCATTCTGCACGGATTGTAGCAGCGTGGAATTTTTAATTGTGATGTTGAAATGAGATCTTGGAACCAGTTGGTCCAGGATTTGGTTTCAGATGAAGGGAGTTCGGTATCCCAATCTAAATTCATTCGCCATGCATTTTGAAATAAAATTCTACCACGGATAACAACGGGAGCGAGGATACCCAGTGGATCGAAAATACGCATAATTAAAGAAAGTACTATCCGCTTGGTAAGCAGTTGAGGCAGAAATTCTTCTCCGTTTTTGGTCGGAGTGTTAAAACTTAATAAGTCAGTCGATGGATGCCAGTATAGTCCCAATGCTCTGACACAAGGTGTGGAAGGTGGAAAATTCGCGAGATTAACATGAGCCGCCACTGTTTCCGATATAAGGTCTCTTGGTAAAAGTTTCAGTGCTAGTGGGTCATTCGATACCCATCCGCGCATTTCAAGACCCGCACGAGCATGGACATGTACTATATCGGCAGCTAACTGAGCTGCTACATTACTGGAGGTCACAGATCCAATAAAATCATCCATATAGGTGTCATGAATGATAGCGTGTACTGCTTGTGGAAATTGATCCTTGACTTCCAGTGCATTTTTATTTTTCAAATAAGAAGCTGTGCATGGGCTGCATATAGCTCCAAAAATCATTGAAGACATCCTAAAGGTCTGAATTAACTCGTTAGGACTGTCTCGCCATAAGAATCTTTGCGCATCACGGTCCTGTTCCCTAATTTTAAATCTAGGAAACATTTCCTTGATGTCAGCTGTCATTGCTACCTTTCCCTCTCTAAAACGAAGTAAAATATCATAAAGAGATTGTAATAAATCCGGCCCTGTTAATAAAAGAGAATTTAGACTAACCCCTTTTATCTTTGCAGCGGCGTCGTGAACGAGGCGCAATTTTGCCGGCTTATTAGGATTTACCACACCAAAATGAGGCAAATACCAACAAATTGAATCAATAGGATGTGCAGTGTGACATTTTTCTGCGTAATCCTTATTTATCATGTCGTGGATATTTGCTTTGTAGCGCTCAGCATACACTGGGTCGCTAATCATTTTCTTTTCTAGGCTAAGAAATCGCGATAATGCGAGCGGGTAACTATTAGGTACAATAGGGTTGTCTGATTTCCATAGCAAACCTTCTTCGAACCTACCACACGGAAGACGACTGGCGGTACGCTCCAGGATATGGATAGCGCGCTCGTCATCTGCACTACGTGGCTCCTTTTTAGAAATACCAATAGAGTCAAGCTTGTATTGGTCCTTTAACAAAGTTTCAATTGATTGGCTTTGTAAAAATTCAACGGGTTCATCAAAGTGCATATGATTGACGAACACAACTGGTTTTGTCCTACTGGAACAAAATCCGAATAGAACCCATCCTAAGTGAGTTTTAATGGCCGCAGGTTGAGCGTCGGAACCTTTACGTACGGCTAGGGGTAAGGTCAGATGCCAGTTGTCAATCCCTATTACAATTTTAGGCTGGACGTTGTCGTAACAAAGAATGGATTTTAAATCAGAAAGATAAGGATAGGCATTGACATCTTGAGGACAAACTGACTGTTTAGCTAGCTGAAGAGATTTTATAGATCGTGCCTGACAGACTCGGTGCGTCTTGTGGGTGTGGTGACCCTGGATGTCGAAGTCTACATATTCAACTCGTACATTCTTTGACAATCCACTAACACATTTTAACTGGGACTCCACTGTTGGACCCTTTGCACCTATCTGTCTTGCCAGTTCAGAGTCAATAAACGTGGCGGTAGCGCCATCGTCTAGGAGAGCGTAAGTATCAGCGCTACCAGCCGGGCCTGAAACTGTAACCGGGAGAATCTTAAGCACGGGTCGAGATGATTCTAGATTTTTAGACTGCGTAGTTGAGTTGCTAGCATGGGCAATAAAATCTGTTACCTCATTTGTATTATTACTGGCTTCCTCAGGTTGCTCAGATATTGATGAGGTCGCCTCGTGTTGGTCGTCCTCATTTTCTACAATATAGGCGATATGCAACAACTTATGATGCGCGGAGTTGCATTTTTTAATATTACAAATATCTTTGTCAATTCTACAATTTTTATAACTATGAGCTCCTTTGACAAGACATTTATGGCATAGTTTTTTATCTTTAACAAACTGCCATCGGTCAGTAACTGTCAATGATTTGAAAGAATCACAAAGACATAAGTCATGATTTTTACTGCAAAAATAACAAAATTTTGTTGCAGATGAAATTGAATTATTTTTATGAATTTTAGAGGTAGAAGGAAGCGAAATTATAGTATTGTCGGTGGTACCATCATATTGTGCTGCGTGAACTTTGTCGGTTTTCCTGACAAGGCTCAATGGCTCATTAATTAGACCAAATCGGAGCTGAAGGTCTACTTCACGTGCGAGAAATCGAGCTAGTAGCTGCAGCTTACTGTCCCCGCTCGTTGTGGGGAAATGAATGTATGCGTAGTCTTGCCATCGTGTTCGTAACAGAAGTGGAAGCTTACTTAAAACCGTTTGGTAGATATCAGGTGAATCTAGATATGGTTTTTCATTTAAAAGTCGCAATACTTCCACCGAGTTACGGACGCGATAGGCAAACTTGTGCAAATCTTCCCCTTCAGAGTTGTTAATTTTTGGAAGGGCACGAAGGGCTGCAACCTCTTGTAGTATTATATGTTCAGGTTTCCCGAATCTAATTGCTAAGGCTTCCATCACCTCGGAAGGGTCCCGCGCTGAGACTAACAGTACAGAGACCGCTTCCCGAGCTGCTCCTTTTAGCGCTAAATTGATGCGCGTTAGGTTATCTGACGCCGAATACATTACCTTTGTGTCTTCGTACGTTCTATTTAGTATTAACCAATCCATGGCTTTTCCATCAAAAGATGGTAGACGTCCATCCCCAAATTTGGGTCTGGATGTATTATTATTTGACAGTGATGCTATCGCTTGAGCTAATTGAGCTATTTCTGTGGAAGGTAGTATTATATTATTAGAGGAACATGTAGGGTGTTTTAGGTTACTAGGGACTGACGGGTTAGAAGTATTATTGGCTATTGAGATACAGCTGTTATTAGGTACCTCTACTGGAGATACCGAGGCAACCGTAGAACGCTGTGTGAAATGGACACTTGGTCTATTGACAGACAGATCTGTTAAAATATTAACGTTCTGTGGCTCCTTTGTTATTTCTGTATCTGGTATAGCTACGTTTACGCAATCATTTACCCATTTTTGTATATCCCCGTGGGAAACACGACTTGACCGACGACTTCTATCACTACACATGTTACCTGTTTCTTCCAAAGCAGCAATTTCTGCCTGCTTACGTAGCTCTAAAGCAGCGCGCTCATGTTCGAGAGTTATACGTTCACGATCACGCTCATGTTCGAGAGTTATACGTTCACGATCACGCTCGCGCTCCGCTGCAGCTCGCTCTAGCATTACAATTTTTTGAGCGTAGTCCGCTTCAATAAAAAGAGTACGGCTCCTTACCGTACCAGAACCTGAAACAGAGCTGCTTCCGCAGCTTGGTAAACCAGCTGGTTTTTGAACCGTGGATGCGGTTTCGTTTTTGTTTCCAAAATTTTTGGAAATGTTTTGAGTCGCACTCGCGGCTTTCATTTTAGCGGCACTTGACCGCGTCCCTACCATGGCTTAAAACGGGAGAAGGACCACTATATTAATTGTGGGATATATATTATTGGGACTGTATGAAAAGGCCGCTGGTAGGGATTGTTCTGTAATGTCAACTTCCGTGAAAAACAAAAGCTTATAAAAAAACATAGATAATAAAAAACACACCAGTACTAAAAACGAAGAAGGTGCGTCAAGCACAAATTTAATGATTCATTTAATGTAACTATTCAAAATTTGCATGCCTAATTTAAGGTAGATAGTATAAGGGTCTGACACTATGTAAACATCAATATTTTGTATACCTACTTTCTGTGCAAATAAATTATAATTGAATTGAATTGAATTGAATATGTAAAACCAATGTAAACTATTTTAATATTATCTAAAATCTGGAACATTCCATTTAACAATATTTTGTGTTTTTACCATTGAGCGAGTTACGTCGAAACCTATTAGGTAGACTGTATAAGTGTACAGTCGGAGGCAAAAGTATCAATTAATTTTGGAATGAGTTATTATATACTTTTTTACCCGCGAATTAATTCCAACTTCCCCGAAATTTGGTAATTTTTAAAAAAGTGACAACCTTTTTGGTGGTATTATTATAAGCGATGTGACCACGTGCAGCGTGCCCTGCCCCCGTCGCCCGCGCATGTATTGCCTACCGCACATGTATTAAGTTACGTCTTTTTACGAAACAATATTTATTTTTTAGGGGTTTTTTTTAAGTTTAGCCCGGCTTTGTATTAGTAGAATCAGTTATCGATACCTAACAATTCCTTCACGGATCGGACAGGGTTTTCTATAGGTACATATTGTATATGTACTTTATCTATTGTTTCGGCTTGCTGCGAAGTCGTCATCGTTAAGTGGGGTCCATTGGTCCATGGGTCCATCCATTTCTCATCTGACATGCAGCAGAAAGGTCCTATGCAGAGGCTTTTTGTAGCTCTCTTCACTAAATGTGTACATAATTTTGTATTTAAGTGTACGCACGTACACGTACGTACTTAGCACTTAGAACTTTGTGTGTACACCGTCGAACGAAAGTTTTGATGTTCGCATTGTTTGTATATTCTGTTTTATGATAATACATATTATTATTTTATGTTTAAATTTTGTTGTTTTCATAAGAGGCTTGTGTTTTAAACTGTGTGTGTATAAGGATATATAAGCTTTATTTTGAACTAGAAGACAAAGTTTTCTATGTTTGGGTTCAGTACGTTACGCTACGTTACCTCAGTCAGATTACACTAAAAATCGGCCAAAAGCGGGGTCGGACATGAGTTCTAAACAAAAATCTATTTGGTTTTGCATAGTATATTATGAGTGGAGTCTAGTGCCGAGGAATTTGAGAAATAGGTATTTGAAGAAACTATTGCCATCGCGCCGCTTTCAACCTTTCCCCGTAAAGTGCGAAAGGGACAGTTGCAACTCAGGCTAATTTTACCTACAAAAACGTTGACCAAAAGATGTTTCGTATTCCGCTGTTTTCTTTTTCAAAACAAGACAGATCTAAATTATTTTTATATCAAAATTTAGAGGATGAGTGTACTTATGCCTTTATTATTTTCTTTTTTGTCGAAAACTTATAATATTTGTGTAATAGTCGCGCTGAACATCGCGGTAAAAATGGGTTATTTTTCGGGATTTTGGAACATCATATTTCTTTTATTAATTAAGTAACTTAGTTGTTATTTAACATTATTATTTAATAGGGGCGCGTATAATCAAAGTATGAAATTGTATAAAAAAACCATAGGTCTAATAGCGTTATCCACGAAGAAAACAGCGGAATACGTTTGTATGTAGAAAACAGCGGAATACGTTTGTATGGAGAAAACATCGGAATACGTTTGTATGGAGAAAACATCGGAATACGTTTGTATGGAGAAAACATCGGAATACGTTTGTATGGAGAAAACATCGGAATACGTTTGTATGGAGAAAACATCGGAATACGTTTGTATGGAGAAAACATCGGAATACATTTGTATGGAGAAAACATCGGAATACGTTTGTATGGAGAAAACATCGGAATACGTTTGTATGGAGAAAACATCGGAATACGTTTGTATGGAGAAAACGCCACTAGAGTCCCCCCTTAACTGTGAAAATTCCAAGTTTCTAATTTTCAGGGTTCATGAGTTTATAGCCTGGTGGGTGACAGACAGATAGACGTGTGTTTCCGCTGGGCAGCCATATTGTTTTTGTGTTGTGGTCATCTGCCAGTGTCGAGAACGGATTTTTTTTTGTATGGTCAGATGGCCAGACGGTAAACAGTTATGCAATCGATGACGGTAAAGCACATCATTCATTCAAACAAACTGAGTGAATAGCAAGCGGCCTGATGCTAAGCAGTGATGCAATCGTTGATGGTAAAGCGCGCTAGCTTATTCACTCCTATTCACTTAGGCAGTCGAGCGAGGTGATGCAATGTTAAACCCAACAACAACAACACGACCAACCATGCTGCGCCAGAGGGAAATTGATCTGGAGAACCTCCACGACCAAACTTCAACACAACAACATTTGGCGCATCGTACCCGGCACACATCGCAACACAACTGCTCAGACCCGTCCTCCGTACGGCTTCACTAGACATCATGCCGGAACACGACGAAAACTATTAATTATTTATATTCATCTATACAATCATCATCATCATCATCCCAGCGTTAATCCCAGTCGCATCCGAAGCCTTTTCAGCTTTGGAGTCTGGGGTCCGCTTTTATCAGTCCAACTGCTGATATGGATAAACTTCAACATTTTCCGTGAAGCGACTGTCGTCTGACCTATACAACCCGAAGGCAACATCGAAGCATTGCAGTTAGACCAATTGTTGGACTTTTGAGGGCTCCAACAAACCGTAACGACTGCCAATAGAGATTCGTATGGCAAGCGGGACCAACGGCTTAATGTGCTTTCCGACGCACGACCAGACCAGTGCAAATATTCATATTCATGCATACAAATACTTGCACTGTGCAGAGATCGAAACCGCGCCGCCTTGCGCAGCGGCCGCGTCCGCTACCACTACGCCACGGAGGCTGTCATATTCATCTATACAATATGTAAAGAAAACCCCTACGACCCAAAAGGATAATAAATGATAGGTATACACATGACCAAATATAATATGAAATTTTATTTTTATTTGGTATTGTCACTATGATGATTATCATCATAGCATAGCATTTTGAAATAATCTTTTTTTTCCGCGAATTAATTCCAACTTCCCCTAATATGGTATTTTAAAAAAAAGGGACAACACCATTTGTGACGGAGCGAATAGCGATGCAACCCCGTGCCGCCTGTCCTGTCCCCCTTCGTCCGCACATGTATGTCTACCGTGTTGCCTACCACACACGTAATAAGTTACCTCGCGTTTTCGAAATAATATTCAGGGGGATTTTGTTTTAAGTTTAGTCCGGCTTTGTAGGCATTAGTAGTATCAGTTATCGATACCTAATAATATCATCACGGTTCGGACAGGGTTTTCTTTACATATTGTATAATATAACCGCATATTGTGAAGCGTGAAGTTATTTTTATTTTATATCTGACTAGCCTGTAATATCCCATTTCAGGACAAAGGTCTCCATCTACGATTTTCACACAATACTGTCTTTTTCGTAGCCTGGCCAGACCTTACGGTAGGAATGAAGCTCGATCAGTCATGTTCATCTTGGCCCTACTCTATAGCGACTTGAGTTGAGTGGGACCCAATCAACCCATAGTTCTTTCAGCCTAATTGTCATATCCATGCGAAAAACATGTTCAGCCTAGTCTCAATCCATTTTTATATTATGTGTAGGTATATTGGAAGCGTGGTAATTACGCTCAATCTTTATCTGTATGAGAGGAGACCTGTGCCCAGCAGTGGGACGATAAAAAAGGTTGATGATGAAAGCGCCTGGTGCGATTCGAACCCATGACCTACAACTTGCAAGTCGCGGCCGATACCACCGCTCAAACTACTTGTTACACGTGGTATTTGAAAAGTGTTTCGAAATAGAAGATGGATGTAAAGGTCGGGGAACTAAATGTAGCGCCATTGAATGTAATATCGACACCTGTTGGAGATAAGCCTCCATTTGTAGCGGTCAGTTATCTGCCACAGTTGTCCGATAACTGTTCTAATAGGCAACATAAATATTTATATTTGTATTAATGTTAATACAAATACCCTCAGGCATCCTCAGCCTATAGATGTCCACTGCTGGACAAAGGCCTCCCCCAAGGCTTTCCACGATGACCGGTCTTGTGCTGCCCGCATCCATCGGCTTCCCGCGACCTTCATCAGGTCATCGGTCCACCTTGTTGGGGGTCTCCCTACGCTGCGTCTTCCAGTATGTGGCCGCCACTCCAGAACCTTGCTGCCCCATCGGCCATCGGTTCTACGAGCAATGTGCCCTGCCCACTGCCACTTGAGTTTAGCGACTCGCAGAGCTATGTCGGTGACTTTGGTTCTTCTGCAGATCTCCTCATTTCTGATTCGATCACGCAGAGAAACCCCTAGCATAGCTCTTTCCATTGCCCTTTGTGTGACTCTGAGCCTTCGTATGAGGCCCATTGTGAGCGACCACGTTTCAGTTCCGTAAGTCATCACTGGCAACACACACTGGTCAAAGACTTTAGTCTTGAGATACTGTGGTATCTTGACGACGAGAAGATGTAGCGTAGCTTCCCGAACGCCCAACCGAGCTGGATTCGCCGAGACACCTCTTTCTCGAAGTTGGACCTACCTAGTTGGACTGTCTGTCCCAGGTATATATACTCGTCAACAACTTCGAGTGCAGAGCAACCAACTACAATTGGAGTGGGTGCGACATGAGAGTTCGACATGATCTTCGTCTTATCCATGTTCATTTTTAGACCCACTTGCTGGGAAGCTCTGCTGAGGTCATTGAGCATTTTGCCCAAGTCTTCCAGGGTCTCAGCCATGACCACGATATCATCTGCGAAACGGAGATTAGTGATGTACTCGCCGTTGATGTTGATGCCAAGTCCTTCCCAGTCCAGGAGCTTGAAGACATCTTCCAACGCAGCAGTGAACAATTTAGGAGATATGACATCTCCTTGTCTCACTCCACGCTGCAGTTGGATCGGTTTCGAGTCCTGATCCTGAAGACGGACTGACATGGTGGCGTTTTTGTACAAACACTTTATCACCTCAATGTATCGATGGTCAATTTGGCACCGCTGGAGAGACTGTAGCACCGCCCAAGTCTCAATCGAATCGAAGGCCTTCTCATAGTCCACAAACGCCAAGCATAGTAGTTTGTTATACTCCTCGGACTTCTGTATAACTTGCCGCAGCGTATGAATGTGGTCTATGGTGCTAAAGCCTTTTCGGAAGCCTGCTTGTTCGGGAGGCTGGAAGTCGTCGAACCTGCGAGCGAGACGATTCGTGATGACCCTAGAAAACAGCTTGTAGACATGGCTCAGGAGGGATATCGGTCTGTAGTTTTTCAGTTTGAGATCTGTCTGTTAAGGCATCTGATGCGCGAAGCGTCATCAGGGGATTTTAAGATCACCTCCCGTCTTTCTTCCATTAGCCGGCGGGTGGGACCGGAGATCTTCTTCTGTCTTTTCGAACGGAGGGTTTTGTAGAACTTAGACCCTTCCGTTTGGAGAGTTTCCACAAACCTGTTGTTGTAGTCGTCCACATCTACGCATTCACCGAGGCATTCAAAGCGGTTTTGTAGTTCGATCTGAAAGCTCTCGGGGTTTTGGAGTTGTGTTGACGCTGGACGGAGCGTAGACTTCATAAGTCGAGAGCGTTCGAGCCTAATGTTGAGGTTCAAGATGCCTCTAACAATACGGTGATCACTCCCGGTTTTTACCGCATGGGTCACGGAGACATCGTTGAACACTTGCCTTCTCGTTGACATTATGAAGTCTATCTCGTTTTTGGTCTGACCATCGGGGCTGAGCCAGGTCCATTTGCGGTGCAATGGTTTCCTGAAAAAAGAATTCATCGCAAAGAGTCCTTCCCTTTCCATGAAATCCATTAGCATCTGACCTCTGGGATTCCGATTTCCAACTCCAAATTGCCCCACTTTCGTCTCGTCCGCCTCTCGCATGCCCAGTTTTGCGTTAAAGTCCCCCATGACAACGGTGTAGTGGGTTTTGGAGGAGTGTATGGCTCTACTGACGTCCTCATACATGGTCTCCACCTCATCGTCAGAGTGTTTAGACGTCACAACCCGATTGCCCTCAGGCATCGTTTAAAGGAATTCGTTAGGTTTGATTACTTATACAAACGAGTAGCGAGGGAAGGTTTTTTTTATGATTAGTTAACCAATTGTTAAAAAAAGTAAACTAATTGTAAAATTTTTGTGTAAAATTAGTTTTTGATAAAAAAAAAACTTAAGCGTTATAAATTAGTTCATTCCCATCAAAAATAAAAAAAAATCCTGGTCCTGAGGGATAGTAAGAAGTGATGGAATATTTGATAATACACCGTACTAGTTTATTAAGAGCCTATTCAATCTAGCCTTGAAGACAATTAAATTGTAATCAAAAGGGAAGTCCACCACAAGCCAACTGTTCCAATCCCTCGATGTACGTGGCATAAAAGACAAGACAAGAGAGAGAGCTGTTTTTTTTTAATAATAGTTATAAATTGACCATTAGTAGCGATATCGTAAGAAGATTAACTAAACATTAATCAACTAACACATTTTGATAAAAAAATTATCATTAGTTATTATTTTTTTTAAATTATTTAAGACTAGCTTTTCGCCTGCGTTGAATTCGGTTATATCGCGCTTTTTAGATTTCCCTCGGAAATATTTTTCAATAAAAGGTAGCCTATGTCCTTTCTCAGGGTCTAAAGATTGTCTGTGCCAAATTTCAGAGTTTTAAGCGGGAAAGCGTAACAGACAGATAGACAGACAGAGTTACTTTCGCATTTATAATATTAGTATGAATTAACAGACTAAACAAATATTTGTTCTGTGCGGAAATCTAACGAGTGACACGCCGAGCAGCAGTCAATCATCGGGCACTGTGCCAACCATGCCCTAAATATGGTTACCCAATCCAGGAATCAACCACGGCAAGTTTAGTTTAACTTGATCGACCCGGCCGTGTGATATCAGGTTTAGAATAGTACCATCTCATATCCTCCTGTGGGTGACGTAAGAGGCGACTAAGAGAACTCTCACCAGGGAAGCGAGTAGCAGCGCTTCTCCTGTGGAATATCAACTTACTGCGATCCCCTATCCGCCTGCCAAGTGTGGGGATTATGGAAAAGCTCCTCGATTGTGTGCCTTGGAGGAGGCCTTTGTCCAGCAGTGGACCTCTATTGGCTGAGTAGAAGATCGACCCAGCTGCACAAGCCACTCCATGGACACTTTTGTATAATAATAGTAAAATTAGTCGGTGATACCCTCCGAACAACTGTCGTCAGGTCATTCATTGCCTATAGCAAGTCTTACAAACACCGACAAACTCCCTTAAAACCTAAACACTCCCATAAAACCGTTACACTCCCTTAACACCGTTGAATGTAAAATAAATAAAATATAAAGACACTGACACTCGTATGACATTTGACTGATCCCGGGGATAGTGCGAGAGGCACGGATTATCCTACAGTTGAGCCGAACAAGCGAGGTATGTTCAAGTTCTGATACCCGTGTATGTTCACGTAGTAGGAGGTGGAAAATTGGCAGATTCTGATGTTTATTGATGGATGGTTTGTGACTTCAGCTCAATACAACCGACATGGATGAAGTGTTTTTTAACAGTTCCTGAATTTCTTTTTTTTTGTTATTATAAACTAGTGCTGGACCGCAATCCCGCCTGATGGACGACGCAATCGTTGATGGTAAAGCGCGCTAGTTTATTTAGCCTATTCACTAAAAATACTTAGTGAATAGGAAGGATGACGGCAGTTGAGTGAGGTGATGCAATGTTAAACTCAACAACACGACCAACGATGCTGCGCCACAGGGAGATTGAAGATCCTCCACGACCAAACTCCCGACGCAACAACATTAGGCGCATCATACTCGGCACACATCACAACACAACTGCTCAGACCCGTCCTCTGTACGGCTTCACCAGACATTATGGAACACGAGGATTCGCTTGGCGGCAAGACTTTGTCTGGTGGGTGGTAACTTCTGCCTGCAGCCGATGTTATGGCCTACCACAATCAATCTCAATCAATTCTTCTATTTTTCTTTTTGTTCTTCAATTAATTTTTCCTATTTCTGCCAAAACTGAAAGAGAATTGATTTATGTTGGTTGACTTGAACATAGTAAAGTTTACCATGTTTTTTTATAAGTTGCCGTACACTAGGGTTGCCATCCGTCCGGGTTTCCCCGGATTTGTCCTAGTTTAGAGGGCGTCCGGGGAAGGTTTCATTTGTAGACCGAGTTTTAAAAAATAAATAAATAAAAAAATTAGGGCCGCCCGCGAGACACGCACTATGCTCGCACACCACGATCAACCGTCGAACCATATTCATCGTACCCCCACCCCTCCAGTCACGATTGCCACGGTCCACCGTTTGTTCGTTGAATATGTTTAAAAGATCTTGTTGATATGTCCGGCTTTCGGACTCTAAAATCCGGGGTTTTCACGCGTCTTGTCCTGTTTTCCAAATTTTAGAGATGGCAACCCTACCGTACACTGATAATGACTACTGTTTCGTGGATGTGTTTTCGAACATTTTTGTATGCAATGCATACAAATCATCATCATCAGCCTTTTCTATCGTCCCACTGCTGGGCACAAGTCTCCTCTCATACAGAGAAGGATTGAGCATAATCACCTCGCTTGCTCAATGCGGGTTGGCTATTTCAGACAAAGTCCAGGTTTCCTCAAGATGTTTTCCTTCACCTTCAGTCATTGGTGTCCAAGATATACTTAGAAGTACAAATAACTTTAGAAAAGTTACATTGGTACCTGACCTGGAATCGAACCCGCGCGCTCATACTTGAGAGGCTGGTGTTTTAACCACAAGGCCACCACGACTTCCTTCTTACAAATACAAGCAGGAAATAATCTTATAACGATAATGGCATTATTATTCTATAATTTATTTAATTTTGAATGATTCCATTATTAAATATTTCGATATAAAATATTTACATAAAAATATTTAGAAGCACAAAACAAAAATAGTGATCCATCGATGGCAGGAGCAGGGTCCAAAGTACCGGTGGTTAAGGCTCTAGAGACAGGAACCTCATGATGCGGGCCGTATGGAGTAGCAAATATAAATAAATAAATATATACGGACAAATCACACAGATTGAGCTAGCCCCAAAGTAAGTTCGGGACTTGTGTTATGGGATACTAACTCAACGATACTATATTTATAATAGATACATATATAGATAAACATCCAAGACCCGGACCATTCAAGAAAAGATCGTTTTCCATGACCTGGCCAGGGATCGAACCCGGGGCTCCACGTCGCAGGCAGGCGTGTTGACCGCTGCGCCACGGAGGCCGACAAAAAAAGCATTATTATTTTTTTGTCATTTATCTAGCTGTAGGCTTAGTTTCTATCCCGCCTAGATAATTATAGGTATTTACTGGACGCACTTCTAATCCCTAGACGCAGAAACACCCCGTCGTTTCAATAAAATTTAATTAATCAATTACAACAATAGTTCTATCTATTAAGTTAACACTACGCAAGTTCCATTGTTTTATTTTTATAAACATTTTGTTTCAAATTAACAGCTTCATTGAAACTATTACGCAATTTTGGATTAATCTAAATTAGGTACGAATTAGAAAGTACGAGAGCAACCATAACTTAGAAAAGTTACATTGGTACTTGCCTGACCTAGAATCGAACCCGCACACTCATACTTGAGACACTAGGCCATCATGACATACAAGAAACGACGTTGACATCCATACTAATATTATAAATGCGAAAGTAACTCTGTCTGTCTGTCTGTTACGCTTTCCCGCTTAAACCTCTCAAGCTATTTTGATGAAATTTGGCACAGACAATCTCTAGACCCTGAGAAAGATCATAGGCTACCTTTTATCCCGGAAAAATTTGATGTTCCCGAGGGAAATCTAAAAAACGCGATATAACCGAACTCCACGCAGGCGAAGCCGCGGGCGGAAAGCTAGTACATAATAATATGTACAAGAAAGTAAAAATTAGATTGTAGAATATGTACTGCCATGTGTTCTTGATATGGAAGTAGGTAGATCCACACAAAATATGAAAGTAACATACTTTAGAATACAATATGACGCGTTTTGTTCGCCACAATGTGACTATATGGAGCTGTGACCTGTGACGTTACTGGTGCATGATACAATGATCTAGGAAGTCTGGAAGAGACTTTAGGTAGTTATGAATGGAATAAGCTTATGCGTGTATGTTTGGTTTTCTGTGAAAAAAAGTATGCGGGAGAGTCCACCGTGCTATATTAGATTAGGGATGTATCCAAGGTATGAAAATCAAAAAAATAATTAGTCCGTCTGTTAGATACTAAAGAAAATTAAGGCACGTATTTTTTATTTTGTCGAAATTACCAAAAACTAATGAGATATAGCGTATTAAAGTTACAGAGTGGGGGCTAATTACGTCACGCCGTGGTATATTTTGTACCACGGTGTGACGTCATGGGGCATTTCCAATCAATATATCTTCCTAAGTATTTGAATGAAACAAAAAAGAAAATACGTGTTCAATATTTTTTATAAATCTATCTGATAGGCATTAAATTATTGTTTAGGATACCACCCATCTTTGTGTCTACATATATTCTATTTATTGTAATTGGTATTGTAACATTTTAATCTATACTAATATATAAAGCTAAAGAGTTTGTTTGCTTGTTTGAAGCACTGATCTCAGGAACTACTGGTCCGAATAGAAAAAATAGTTTTTCGTTGGATAACCCATTAATCCTGGAAGGTTTAAGGTATATAACATCACGCTCCGACCAATAGGAGCACAACTTAGAAAAAAAAAATTGTCGAAACCTACGCGGGTGAAGCAGGCGCAGCTAGTTAACCATAAATAAATAAATAAATTATGTTTCTTGCGGTGAGTTTGTGCTTTTAACACTCATTTACATTGGATTTGTTGAGGTTCCTTCAGAATTTTCTGGAGTTAATCAAAATCAAAATTATTTATGTCAAATTAACCATCACTTAGTACTTTTGAATAGTCAATGTCGGTCAGTCCAAGAAAAGTGAAGCTAAATTGCACGTTCCAAAGCGTAGATCTCTATGGTGAAGAACGTGAAGTGAAGAATAAACACATTCATAATATTCCCACCCACATCGCGTGTTTAGGCCGAGCAAAACAGTAGGTAGACAAAAGCCATACATTCATGACTAGCGGCCGCCAGCGACTTCGTTCGCGTGGAGTTGGTTATGCTCCGCTCCTATTGGTCGCAGCGTGATGTTATATAGCCTAAAGCCTTCCTAGTTCTTTGATGAGAATTTTTCAAATTGGACCCGTAGTTCCTGAGATTAACGCGTCCAAACAAACAAACAAACTCTTCAGCTTTATATATTAGTATAGATTCGTTTGGTTCAAAAACATAATATTGTGAGGTTCTTTAAATGCTGCCGACACGAAATTTCATATTATTTTAGATATAATTACTATATTATTGAATTGGTTATTGTTCAAAGTGTGTTTAAAATTTTTACACAGATATCCTAAAACAAAACATCCCCGAAAGTAGGTTTCAGCCATTAGAATAGATGTCTTATATACAAAAGTTTTGAGTTGTTAATAAAACATTGCTATCAGTATTTCAACGGAAATTTAGCAACCGTACTTTCCACTCCAGCGCGCTTAAATTCCATCAAAACTACGCTCTTACTCTATCCAGTTCCACTCTATACCGCATAAAAAGAAACCCTGCGTTTCCAGCTGAAATATGAAATTTCGCCGTTTCGACATCTCTTGAAATGGCAGCTGTGATATTTTCGGTGCAAATGTGACTCAAACTGACGGCGGCGCTGTGATGTGGAGGAAAATGGGCTTTATTCACCCTTCACAAGACATTCAATTGTATGAAAGTTTGCAGTTTTAAGTAAGATATTTCATTTATATTATTTGTGCATTTGTAGGGGTTAATCAAAACGAGGAGATCCGCAGAAGAACCAAAGTCACCGACATAGCTCTTCGAGTCGCTAAAATTAAGGGCAGTGGGCGGGGCACATTGCTCGTAGAACTGATGACTGATGGAGCAGTAAGGTTCTGGAGGGGCGGCCCCATACCGGAAGACGCAGCGTAGGGAGGCCTCCAGCAACGTGGACCAATGACCTGGTGAAGGTCGCGGGAAGCCGACGGATGCGGGCAGCACAAGACCGGTCATCGTGGAAAGCCTTGGGGAGGCCTTTGTCCAGCAGTGGACCTCTATAGGCTGAAGGAAAAGAAGAAGAGGGTAATTTTTTATCTACTGAACCTATCCTGAAAATAATTTTATCACTAGAAAGCTTCGTTATTTTTGAGTATAATGAAAAATATAGTAACCCGAAAAATGAAGACTTTTTCTTGATGGTCTAATTTCATCATAAGTCACCAGCGATCACTTGGCACGGGTAAACGATTCAATGTTTTATTATCTAAGTATGTATAGGTTTGTCCAATATGGTATTTGACTAAATAAAACTAATTAGTCCATCAGTCAGGTTTCCAAAAAATACTAGGCATGTATTTTTTCCTTTTTCTTATAAACAAAAAATGAAGACGACACAGCGCGTTGAAAACTCGTGTGACGTCACTGCACGCTACACTTTTTAGCAGCCAGTGACGTCACCAGCCACCACTCCTGATCTTTGATGCCTTTTATATTTGTCAATTTTTATTGATTTGACAAAATAAAATATACGTATCCAATATTTTTCTATAATCTGAATCGTCATTTCAAATCAATCAATCATTTAATAGGGTATTTGACTAAATAAAACTAATTAGTCCGTCGACTAATTAGTTTTATTTAGTCAAATACCCTATTAAATGATTTATTATCTAAGTATGTATGGGTTTGTCCAAATACTTCTATTGAGAAAAAATATTTTGTACTCACCTACTCAAAAATATGACTACCTAATTACTGCCACATGAACTAAACTAGAACTTCGTCTATCTAATTAGTTCAAATCAAATCAAATCAAATCATTTATTTCAAATAAACCAGTTACAGGCACTTTTGAATTGTCAGAAGGTCGGTCAGTCAATAAGATGAAGCTAGTCGCCCATTCCAAAGAGTAGGTACCTATGGAGAAGAACGGGCAAGAAACTCCATGGACACTCTTTTAAATTTTTAAGCTATTGTTACAAATATTTGATTACATCATTCATGTTGAAATCAACCGCGTGAGAACGATGCAGAAATATATTGTGCGCCGAGAGCGTCCATTATGGAAAACACACAAAAATCAATTCAGAAATTAAAATACGCCGTGGCAGCTAAGAGATGACCAGTCCCCTCTGACGGCGTCCGTTCACGAACATGACGTATGGATCAGCATCATTCAGCTCAACCATATCGAAGGGAACCCAATGACCCAAAACACACGCCACCATCAGCGAGAAAGTTAAAAATACAAACTTATCTCAAAATCAACTATCAAACTGGAGCCTAGCATCAAAGAGCTATAAGTTAGCGTATCAAGTAAAGTTATCAACTTGATCAATTCCACTTCCCAAGGTTATGCGTCAAAGGTGAAATGGTATAATCTAGACCGAAACACGACCTTATCAAACTGGCTTGATAGACTTATAGTTAAGATTGACTCACACGTGCAGTCGGAAAATGATAAGTTGATTACACTTTAGCAATTCAATAACGGCGGAAATTACGCGACACACATTCCGCGTGCTCATCTTTAAAAAAGAAGCTAAGACTACGTACTTTTTAACTCATATACACAAACAGCGAAACCCGGAACAACTAATTGTAGGCCATACAAATATTTTTCCGTGCGGGAATCGAAGCCGCGACACGCGACGCAGCAGTCGATCGCTCAGCCACTGCACCAAATGTGTCGATTTGTCAGTATAATTAGCGTATAACTCCCTGTGCCGTATACATACCTCCTCTTTGTTTGAGGAAATGGATAATCTATCACGCGGGCCCGGTGGTTGGTTATAGGTAAATAGATGACCCGCTCCACTTTGTCTACCACGAAAAAGTCTTCATCATCATCATCATCATCATTTCAGCCGAAAGACGTCCATGCTGGACATAGGCCTCCCCCAAAAATGTCCACGACGACCGGTCCTGCGTCTCCCGCATCCAGCACCTTGTCGGGGGCCTGGCCACGCTGCGTCTTCCGATGCGTGGTTGCCACTCGAGAGCCCGTCGGCCCCATCGGGCATCGGTCCTACGGGCAATATGCCCGGCCCACTGCCACTTTCGTGTTGCAATTCTTTGGGCTATGTCGGTTACTCTCGTTCTTCTGCGGATCTCCTTATTTCTGATTTAATCATGCAGTGAAACCCCAAGCACAGCCCTCTCTATTGCCCTTTGAGTGATCTTGAGCGTTCTTATAGGGCCCATTGTTAGCGACTACATCTCAGTTCCATAAGTCATCACTGGCAACATACACTGGTAGAAGACTTTTGTTTTGAGACACTGCGATATTTCGGACGAGAAGATTCTTCGTAGCTTCCCGAAAGCAGCCCAGCCAAGTTGGATTCGACGATTGACCTCTTTCCTGAACCTGGATCTACCTACCTAACTGGATAGTTTGTCCCAGGTATACATACGGTAACTGTCAGCAACTTAGAGAATAGAGTCTCAAATCTTTATAGGAGTCAGTACAACATGCGCACACATTGTTTGTCGTCAATTCCATTATTTGGTTACTATTTTTCTATATCCAAGCGAGGGACCACGTTCCTGATCCATATGTCATCACCGGTAATACACATTGGTTAAAGACTTTTTGTCTTATTGACTTATTATTGGACTTTTTATTGGCGACCACGTACCGGCAAGCGCAGCGTCGGATGCCCACCGACTAGGTGGTCGGATGATCTGACCAAAATCGCTGGAAAGCGCTGGATGCAGGCCGCGTCCAACCGTTCTTTTTGGAAATCCTCGGGGGAGGCCTATGTCCAGCAGTGGGCTTCATGTGGCTGAGATGATTATGATAATGAGCCAAATCAAATCAAACGTCTGATAAATTAAAATGACTGACAATTAACACAGTCCCTCATAACGCCCGCGCTAGTGCTTTAGCTGAAAAAGAAGTTAATTAACAAACTCCCCACAGTAATGTCCATTATACAATTTTTTTTTTTTAATAGTTATAAACTAGTGCTTGGCTGCAATCCCGCCTGATGGTAAGCAGTGATGCAATCGTTGATGGTAAAGCACACTAGCTTATTAAGCCTATTCACTCAAAAAAACTGAGTGAATAGGAAGGAAGACGGCAGTTGAGCGAGGTGATGCAAAGTTTAACCCAACAACACGACCAACGATGCTGCGCCAGAGGATGATCTGGAGAGCCTTCACGACCAAACTCCCGACACAACAACATTAGGCACATCGTACCCGGCACACATCGCAACACAACTGCTCAGACCCGTTCTCCGTACGGCTTCACCAGACATCATGCCGGAACACGACGAATCGCTTGGCGGCAAGACTTTGTCTGGTGGGTGGTAACTTATGCCGGCGGCTGATGTTGTTGCCTACCACCGAGAGACCATTATACAATTGATGGATAGCCATTGGAAAGAGGTTCGTATGTTCCGATCCTTAACCAGACAGTATAAAATCCAGTGGAGTAACATTCGATTAAGGCGCTCTGCAACGTCTCTTTGAGCCATTTAAAGGTGGATAGATGATGCAAGAACTAGTTGAATGTATTGGGAACTGGATTTTGGGCGTTTTATGACCTGAAAATGTATTTTATCCCCTACATTGGTTTAATCTATACTAATATTATAAACTAGCTTCGCCCGCGGCTTCGCCCGCGTGAGTTCGGTTATCGCGCTTTTTAGATTTCCCTCGGGAACATCAAATTTTGGATAAAAGGTAGCCTATGTTCTTTCTCAGGGTCTAAAGATTGTCTGTGCCAAATTTCATCAAAATCGGTTGAGAGGTTTAAGCGGGAAAGCGTAACAGACAGACAGACAGACAGACAGACAGACAGACAGACAGACAGACCGACAGACAGACAGACAGAGTTACTTTCGCATTTATAATATTAGTATGGATGCGAAAGTAACTCTGTCTGTCTGTCTGTTACCTTTCCCGCTTAAACCTCTCAACCAATTTTGATGAAATTTGGCACAGACAATCTTTGGACCCTGAGAAAGAACATAGGCTACCTTTTATCCCGGAAAAATATGATGTTCCCGAGGGAAACCTAAAAAGCGCGATATAACCGAACTCCACGCGGGCGAAGCCGCGGGCGGAAAGCTAGTTTGCTATAAATTATAGTGCGGTAAGAAACGAATCTAAGGTAAGAACCTTACCACGCCATAATGTATAAGAGACTAATTCAAAGTAGGAAATAAAACACAATTGTTGTTGTTAACTGCACGGTTAGCGAAGTGGTTAAGCTATTGATTGCTGCGCTGCGTGTCGCGGGTTCGAATCCCGCCCGAAACAAATATTTGTATGATCTACAAGTAAGTTGTTCCGTGTCTGGCTGTTTGTCTATGTGAGTTTATATGTTTGTAAACGCAGCCACGATACCGGAGAAATTCCTAGTGTGGACAAAGTTTTTATTAAAAAAAAATGTACGTCATCAAAAGCCCAAAATCTAGTCCCCAATATTAAATTACACGACTGATCAGGTTAAGTTACGCTTGGCATGATCCGATCTTAGATGATTCTTCACATAATCGTAGATCCTTCTTCACAAACTAAGAACTCTTGCTTTGTGAAGATGACTTCCGTGACTCGGAAACTCCGTTAATTCCAACTCGTCTGAAAACCGAAAGCCTAATAACCAGTCTCACCTTGTATATCATTGATTATGCTCAGCTCCTATTGGTCGCAACGCGACGTTATGTAGTCTAAAGCCTTCCTGGATTAATGAACTATCCAATGCAAAAAGAATTTTTCAAATCGGAGCAGTAGTTCCCGAGATTAGCGCGAACAAACAAACAAACATACAAACAAACTCTTCAGCTTTATATATTAAGTAAGTATAGATTACCCAGCAATTTATCAATCAATCTTGTTTATTTATTTTTTATTCATTTATTTCAGCTATCCAGCTGGATAGCTGAAGTTTACCTATATGGCTAGCTAGCCATATAGGTAAACATAATATACAATACTGTATTAACATAAAATAATATAAATAGATATAACATAATGTAGAGATATAAGCAGCAGCGTGTAAAGCCCATTCATCCTCCATAGAAATGGGAGGATCCTCCGACCAGACTGGTAGTCTGGCGGGTCACTTGCCCTCCGGTTGATGTTGCGAACTTGTATGCGTGCTAGTTGCACAGAAAACTCTGCTTGCGAGATGCAGGGTTCGCGTGACGTCAGTATGACGCGTTGTTCGCATGTTGTGTTGTAAGCACCGCTACAATAATTATCTACAGCTAATGTATACGAAGTGTCGGCGTCGTATTCCGCTGACTGGTGTCACGTACCAGGCCACGAAACCAGTGGTACAGAACACCTTTCGGCCAAAACTCTTCTTTGAGAAATTTCTCGAGATGATGTGTAGGTACGAACACAGGCGTTGCTTAAGTTATAAAAAAAAAATCACGCGCGCAAAAACCAGAAAATCTTCTCTCAGTAACCGATGTCACGTAAATATTTTCGTTTCGTGCAGGAATCGACCTGCGACCCTATAAGGCTGTCAATACCAATTCATATCATGACACATCCACACATCAATTTCTGATGTTATTTACGCCTTCCATCTATTCTTGCGTTGGTTACATAATCTTAATATGTTACGTTAAGGTTGTAACATAAATATGTATTTGGCAAGTGTCTTGTATTGTCATTTTCAATCTAAATAGACTCTATATAAAGTTGCTTTCGTAACATCACGTTAGTACACTTAGGGGTTGAGCAATAAAAAAGTCACATAATATACTGCGTTCGCAATTTACTTGCCAAAAATGTAAACAAATAAGGTTTAACAGAAAAATGATTTTGACTTTTACATAATAAAGTTAAGTTTACATTACAACTTTGTTTTTATCTTTTCAATAGTGGTAGTGACTCTGAAATTAACTTAATTGTCATTGAAATAAAGTTGATACTTGTTTAACTTGCAATGACAGCCTCCGTGGCATAGCGGTAGCGAACGCGGCCGCTGCCCAAGGAGGCACGGGTCTAACCCCGCGCAGTACAAATATTTGTATGCATGAATATGAATATTTGCAGCGGTCTGGTCGTGCCTGGGAAAGCACGTCAAGCTATAAAAGATAAAGTCTTGCCGCCAAGTGATTCGTCGTGTTCCGGCATGATGTCTGGTGAAGCCGTACGGAGGACGGGTCTGAGCAGTTGTGTTGCGATTTGTGCCGGGTAGGATGCGCCAAATGTTGTTGTGCCGGCAGTTTGGTCGTGTAGGGTCTCCAGATCAATCTCCCTCTGGCACAGCATCGTTGGTCGTGTTGTTGGGTTTAAAATTGCATCACCTCGCTCAACTGCCGTCTTCCTTCCCATTCACTAAGTCGTTTTTAAGTGAATAGGCTTAATAAACTAGCGCGCTTTACCATCAACGATTGCATCGCTACTTACCATCAGGCGGGATTGCGGTGAAGCACTAGTTTATAATTAATATTAAAAAAAAAACTGACCTATAGAAGTGAAAACTGAACTCATTAAAAACACAGAATACACAAAAAGTAAAAAAACTATCACATTGTCAGATCGGTCACGCTTACGCGAATTCAATGCTTTTTGCCCATCTAAAAAAGTGCTCAACGTCGCTACAGAAAAACCAGCAGGGTAATTGCTTAACACACTATCAGTCGCATAATGGGTTTCATTTTGACAGTTCAACAACATTCATTGCGTTATGTCCGTATTAGCAATCTGCTTACAAATGATTTAAATTTATAGTAATAATGTGTTACGCCATTTGGGTGCTTACATAAAGGGCGTGATAGCTTACATATTTAGGCATTACTGCGTTCTGGTCACATGAATGTCACCTTGAAGTCACCAATGATAGTACATGCCAGACATTGAGGTTAACCCCAAGCAGCCCGCGATGTACGGCAGTGAGATATTTAGTACATGCGTGTCTATTAGTATGCTAAACTGATAGTAATCAGTCATTGGTGTCTAAGATATACCTACTTAGAAAGTACATATAACTTAGAAAAATTACATTTCTACTTGCCTGACCTGGAATAGAACCCGCGCATTTATACTTGAGAGGCTGGTGTTTTAAGGACTAGGCCACCACCTCCCTATGCAATGAATGCATACTAATAGACACGCATGTACTAAATATCTAACCCTTCTTCTTCTCTTTTCTTTCATCTAGTAAGGTGAAAGAAAACATTTTGAGAAACCTGGACTTTAAGTCTGAAATCGCCAACATCCATTGATCAAGCGTCTTGATTATGCTTAATACTTCTCTGTACGAGAGGAGACCTGTGCCCATCAGTGGGACGATTTAAAGGTTGATGATTACGATAACGACACCACGCAGCGTAGAGAGGCCACCAACAAGGTGTACCGATGACCTGGTGAAGGTCGCAATAAAAAGGTAGATGAAGAAGGGTATATGGAGGTGGCATGGAAGTTCCTCTGAGGCTAATGGAGGAATCAAAATCAAAAATCAAAATCAAAGTATTTATTTCAAATAAACCAGTTACAGGCACTTTTGAATTGTCAGAAGGTCGGTCAGTCAATAAGATGAAGCTAGTCGCCCATTCCAAAGAGTAGGTACCTATGGAGAAGAACAGGCAAGAAACTCCATGGACACTCTTTTAAATTTTCAAGCTATTGTTACAAATATTTGATTACATCATTCATGTTGAAATCAACCGTGTGAGAACGATGCAGAAATAAATTGTACGCCGAGAGCGTCCATTATGAAAACACACAAAAACCAATTCAGAAATTAAAATACGCCGTGGCAGCTAAGAGATGACCAGTCCCCTCCGACGGCGTCCGTTCACGAACATGACGAATGGATCAGCATCATTCAGCTCAACCATATTCAAGGGAACCCAATGACCCAACACACACGCCACCATCAGCGAGACATTTGAGTGAGCATGACATACTCTCAACAGCCAGAGCACTATCAAGTCAATAAAAAAGACTAACCCAACAAAAAAATGCCTTACAGCACATTCGTACATTGTGCTCACACGTTTGCCATGCAATTATACAATACTAAGAAATTGAATCTACACAATGCTAAGATAGTTTTGTCCAAGGTTCAGCAGCTCCAACAGTGTTCCCGAATCTGTGGAAAGTTTAGCTCCTGTGTAGCTGTACAAGTGCCGAACACCTCTGTCAGCGATACAATTCCGTAACGTACAATATGCTTGGCTACATAGTGTGTAATACAGGCTTTGAATTAGTAACATTAACAGTTACATATTAAAACTACAAGAGGAAAAATCAGAGAACAATCAGTGTATAGAAATCGGACGCAGCTCAAGCCCAAGCCTTTTTGTCCTCAATATAATCCTTCACACTATAAAATGCTTTCTGACACAACTTACGTTTAATGAAGGATTTGAATTTATTCAGGCTCAGATCTTGAACCACCTCTGGAAGTCCATTGTAAAAATGTATACATTGGCATCTGAAAGAGCCACCTATTTTCTTGAGCCTTGTTGTAGGTACAATAAATTTGTGCCTGTTCCTAGTATTTATATTATGGACATCACTGTATTTTTTAAACAATTTTATATTTTTATGAGCATACAAAAGATTTTCATAAATATATTGAGACGGCACGGTCAGTACATTAATCTCTTTAAATTTTTCTCTGAGAGAGTGTCTCGGACTTAATTTATAAATTGCACGAACAGCTCGTTTCTGCAAAACAAATATTGTTTGAATATCGGCGGCATTTCCCCACAACAGAATGCCGTACGACATTACGCTATGGAAATAGCCAAAGTACACTAAACGGGCCGTCTCAACATCAGTCAAATTACGAATTGTTCTAACTGCGTATGCAGCAGAACTTAGTTTTTTTGACAATTTTTCTATATGTGGACCCCATTGAAGCTTAGCATCCAGAGTTATACCCAAGAATACTGTGCTGTCTTCAGATTTCAATTCTTCGCCCTTTATCAACACTTTAGTTTCCACCTGCCTAACGTGAGGTAGAGTAAACTTAATGCATTTGGTTTTTTTCTCGTTTAAGAGTAAATTATTAACATTAAACCAATGGACTACTTTGGAGATCGCGCTATTTACATCATCAGTAACCTGCTGCTGACGTTTCAGTTTAAATAAAAGAGAAGTGTCATCTGCAAACAACACTATATCGTGGTTATCCTTTATTAGGTACGGCAGGTCATTGATGTAAATAAGAAACAAAAAAGGACCAAGAATTGACCCCTGTGGGACTCCCATTGTTACCAAAGACCCGGAAGATCTTGTTCCATTAACGTCAACGCTTTGAATCCTACCACTCAAGTAAGATGTAATAAGATCCAGTGCAGAATTCCGGATCCCGTAGTGGCGGAGTTTCCTGATTAACGTATCGTGAAGAACGCAATCGAATGCCTTAGACAAATCACAAAAGATGCCCAAGGCATCGCATTTATCCTCCCATGCATTATAAATATGTCCTAGAAGTTCAACACCGGCATCAGTAGTTGAACGACCCCTTGTAAAACCGAACTGTTTGCTATGTAATAATTTATCTTTATTAAAAAAAATTTGCATTTGGTTTAAAATTAATTTCTCAAAAATTTTACTAAAGGTAGGTAGTACAGAAATAGGTCTATAATTTGTGGGGTCTGATGTACTACCTGATTTAAACAAAGGTATTATTTTACTATTTTTCATGAGATCAGGAAACTCTCCACAGTCAATACAAGCATTAAAGATATCAGCTAGAGTGGGTGCCACAATATCAATAATAGACTTAGCAACTTCCACCGAATGGCCCCATAGGTCAGCAGTCTTTTTTACATTTAGAGTGTGAAAGATTTTAATTATATCTCTACTGATAACATATTCAAAATGAAACTCCGAATCACAAACATTAACATTTTCTTTAAGCAAAGACTCGGCAACAGAAGGTGATGAGTTTAGGGATTTAGTAGTTGAAACAGGAATATCCGAAAAGAAATTTTCAAATGCCTCAGAGACTTGCGAGTCTGATTTAATTATGTTGTTATTAATAGACAGGCTATAGTCAGTATTTCTATCACTGGACCTTCCCGTTTCACTATTAATAATTTTCCAAGTCGTTGTAATTACATTGCCACTGTTTTTTATCTTTGAACTCAAGTAACGTGACTTGGCCATATAACAAACTTGTTTAAATAATTTTGAATATTTTCTAACGTATAAATTGAATTCAACAGTGTTAATATAAATTCTCTCATTATACAGTTCATAAAGCCGAGTTCTACTTTTATAAATACCGATGGTAGCCCAATCAGAGAAAGATGCGTTACTATTAACAGAGATAGTCTTGGGAACAAAGGTGGAATCAAATAGCTTACAGTATATATTAAAAAAATTGTCATAGAGATGATTAGGATCAGCATTAACAGCACTGGATAAGACTGGCAATTTATTAATGAGATTAAATCTAAAAACCTCCAAGCGGCTTTCAGTTTTGGGGTTAACAGTGATATCCTTTTTGGTCACTTTTTTACTATGGTTTGGAATAGTAATCCTTTGTCCGCAGTGATCAGAATCAAGTAAATTTACAACTTCTTTGTGGCTTGGTATTATGTTTGTAAAAATATTATCTAGGCACGTGGCACAAGTAGGTGTTATTCTCGTGGGCTCCAAAAATAGGTTTACAAGATTGTAGGACTGATATAGATTTATAATTTTATTAGAATAACCAGAGTTCTCTAATAAATTAACATTAAAATCACCGCAAACGATAATGGCTTTGCTTGAAACACAAATCTTATGTAAAACTTCATCCATTACCTTTTCAAAGCAGTCATACAATCCTGAAGGGGGTCTGTACACACTTAACACAATGAAGCCCTCCAACTCTATACAAGCAATTTCAGCTGTTCGTTCAACAGACAGGCTCACAATGTCTTTACAATTTTTAAATTTGAGCACGTTACTAACTAAAATTAATGAGCCACCATGTATAGCATTTATTCTGCTAAACGAACTACCAACCTGGTGATTCTTAAAATTGAACAAGAACTGGTGACTTTTTAGCCAATGTTCGGTTATACAAATAATATCAATACCATAATGGTTTATAAATAAATCTACCTCTAAATCTTTGTTCATAAATCCTTGAATATTTTGATGCACCAGATTGATATTATCTATTGACCTTAAATTTCCTCCCGAGTTGCTTTTGAGGTTGTGTATATTATAGCTAGAGGTTGGCTCTATTGTCTTAATTTATAATTTAAATTATTAATAATGTCAACTGAAACCAAATTATTGGCAGAAATGTCATTGCATTGCTCAAAAGAAGCAAGTTGTTTAGCCAAATTCTTGGCTGTAATAGAAAAAAAATATGATAGCGACACAGCTATTTGTCTTTTATAATAATTAGAAAGATAATACATAACATTGTTATGTCTATCTCTTGTCAAATACAAATTATTCTTAAAATAATTATTAATGTCAATTACATGTAATATTTTGTTATTAAATGTCAAGTTGGACATTGTCATATTAAGGTCAAATCTAATCCTATTTTCTTCCTGTGGCAACTGGTCACTGTAAGGGAATGTAAACAGGACAACCTTTCCAATATTCAGATTGCTTAACGTTTCAGAACACTTAAGCAGTTCTCTTTTGCCCAAATTTCCCCTACTACCCACAAAAATTAATAAAGTTGTATTCTGGGAAAAGTTACATTTAACAATTTTTTCCATAATTCCATATAATGAACAACCAGGCATACAGTAGTTCAATATTGAGTGACCCGGACATTCATCAGTCAACAACCGCCCCAAGCCCTTACCTATCTCATCACAGAACAACACAGCATCATTGGTCAAGCTTTGTTTAAGACTAATAAGATCATTACAATCAGGGCTATTGGTACTATTAGCAGAAGGAACCATGACACCAACACAGGGCTGCGGCAAGGTGGTATTACATGATGTCAACGAATGATCCGGTGTAAGCACATCTGATGTTAGACCGCACTCACAGTTGGTTTTTTGTGAGTTAACCAGCTCATTCATCGCCAACACATATTCTCTAATTAGATCTTCTGAGGTGTTATACTTATTAGTAATTGAAATAAGTTTATCTTGCAGATGGTCAAGTTCAGATTGCAATGACTCCATGTCTATGTCATACCTCCTATTACTTTGCTCTAAGTTATAAGAATATATATCCAACTGTTTCAGCAAATTTAATCTTTCCCTGTTCATCTTAACACTTGTCAATCAAACATAACATTTATTTATCCAACATGGTGGACCGACGACCTGGAATAGGTCGCGGGAAACCGCTGTTTGCGGGAGGCGCAGGACTGGTTTTCGTGGAGATCCTTGAGGGAAGCTTATGCAACTGTGGACGTCTTTCAGCTGAAATTATGATGATGATATGAGTTAGTTAATATTATATTTACATAACTCTTGCATATTCCCTACTTTACAGGGGTCGGCACTCGAAGTGTTACCAATTCAAAATGCTGTAATTCTGTTAAACATGAGCATATTTATTTAAAAACTTCAGTATCGAAAAAAGACATATATAATAAATAAAAAAAGAAGCTATCGTTCGATATTGCCACCTTTAGCGCGAATAACAGCATCGAGTCTGACCGAGAAGGCTTCACACGCTGCACGAATGTGGTCTGCTGGTATTTTGTTCCATTCTCGGCGAAGCGCAATCTTTAAGGCGTCGACCGTCTCATATTTTTTTGTTGACACTTTGGCTTCTAGAATTGACCATATGGAAAAATCCATTGGGTTTAAGTCCGGGGAATATGGTAGCCATTGTTGCGAAGAAATGAAGCTCGGAACATTTTCTTGTAAAAAAATTTGGGTTTCACGAGCTTTGTGAGATGGTGCCGAGTCTTGTTGAAAGGTCCAATGATTTCTACCAAATTGCTTACGTGCCCAAGGTAACAAAGCATCGTTTAAAATCTTTTTACGGTAGATCTGCTGGTTTATCTTTACACCCTGGTTAATGAAAACGAGAGGTGAGCGTCCCATGGCAGTTACCGCCGCCCAAACCATCACAGATGCTGGTGCTTGGCTTTCGCAAGGCAATTCGTTGGTCTAAATTGTCATTTGATTTACACTTTATCCATACGCGATCATTTTGCTTGTCCACATATTGCTGAACGGTAAAAAATTTTTCATCGGAAAATACCAAATTTTCAAGCAAGCTATCAACGTGCAAGTGCTTTAAGTTCTTAGCTCTTTCTAGACGAACTGTCTTTTGTGCAAGTGTCAGATCTTGCACTTTTTGTAATTTGTAGGGCTTCAGTTGAAGTTTATTTTTTAATATGCGCCCTATGCTCCGGGCAGACGCATTAAGACTTTTCGTCAATTTAACTGCGCTTTGTCGTGGATTTCGTTCAATTCTAGCCTTTACCTTTCGAACCATTGCTGATGATGTTGCTGTTGTTGGATGTCCACCTCCATGGCGTTTTTTGATGCTACCCGTATCATTGTAACGCGTGATGGTCCGATACACAAACATTATGTTCAAATGTAAATGTCCTAGCTCAATAAAGATGGCCTGCAATTTTCCAGCCAAATACAAAGCAATGACACTGTTTCGTTTGACTTCCATCTGCAAAACTTTTTTTAACAATTACGAAAAATAGTAAGCTTTTGTTAGTTTATTAACAATACCATATATCAAGGAATGTGAAAAAATGGGCGCCATATTGTAAACGTTTAGTTGCTATAGCAACGTAAAATTAGTAACACTTCGAGTGCCGCACGCGCTTTTCAAGATACCTTATTCTAAATACAGTTGTATCTTCGAATAGATCCTGGAATAAATAAAAGCCGGTCTGTACTATATAAAGTTGCCTTCGGCGGACAATGTTTACACTAGCAATCTAAACCTTGAACAAGCGATATTTCAATGTTGGGTATTACCTTTGAGATTGCAGCGCACACTTGGTATAGAGAGAAAAGTATTGTTCAAAACTTATAGCTTTTATTTCAACGAAACCATTTCCAGGCACTTTTGAATTACTGTCAAGGTGTCTCCAGCCAGGAAAAGGAAGCAAGATCGCTCATTTCACAGGTAGATGCCTATGGAGAAGAACTGGAAAGAATTTACATATTCGATAAAAATATGATAACGAAACAAACAAAGAATGGTTTTCTCTTATTTACTTACGTCATCATCATCAACCTTCTTTTATCATCCCACTGCTGGGCACAGGTCTTCTCTCATACAGAGAAGGATTGAGCGTAATCCCCATGCTTGCTCAATGCAGGTTGACGATTTTAGACTTAAAGCCCAGGTTTCCACAAGATGTTTTCCTTCGCCTTTTTAATCAGTCATTGATGTCCAAGATATACTTAGAAATTACATATAACTAAGAAAAGTTACATTTACTTACGTATTTAATTTTTATTTAACGTTATAAACTAGTGCTTCACCGTGATCCTGCCTGATGCTAAGTAGTGATGCAATCATTGATGATAAGGCGCACTCGTTTATTATTTACATATAAATATTACTCTCTATTCACTCTAGCCTTGAAGACACTTAAATTGCAATCAAATGGGAAGACCGCCTTTAGCTTTTGGGGCTTGAGACTTCCTCGAACCTCAATTTTGGGTGGTTCATTGGGTTCAAGACCAAAGATGCTGCCAGGAATCTTGGTGTTATCGCAAAGTTCCGCCGGCCCTTCACACCAACCTTCTAATATTATACAAAGCAAAGTCCGTTCGAGTGTGGAGTACTGAGCCACATTTGGGTTGGTGCTGCAAGATGTTACCTGGCAACTTTGAATTCTGTGGAAGTGCGTACGAAGAGGCTCTTTGACGATCCTTTGGTTCAAAACGGTCCCCAAAGTCTGGAACACAGGTGAAGAGTAGCCAGCCTGTCGAAATTGCATGACTTTTTTGAATGAGAAACCCCTAATGCCCCGTCTACACGCTCCGTCTTACCTACGAGTATGCCTATGCAAACCAGTTTGCGCAGGTAAGCGCGTGTGTGTAGACGGCAACACGGTAGCGCGCGCAGTCCCCAAAACGCGGCTTGTGCTATCGTTGACATGCTAAAGATTTGGACTGCGCAAACTGGGCCTGCACGGTATTACTTGCACGTGTGGCCGGTCATTCAAGCCGAGCATCAGTCCTACGAATTACGACAAAGTACACGTCTCAAGTCCAAAAATGACCGATGTTAGGAGTTATTCTAAGGAATTTTTAACACAATTCATAGAATTGTACAAATCGTTGCCAGCGTTGTGGAAAATAAAAAGCAAAGAATACTCAGAAACAAAAAAAAAATTAAGTATATCATTTGATGATTGAAAAGTTAAAAGAGGTACCTATATATTATTCTATTAGGTATTTACATGTGTAATTGTGTATTTTTAGGAGTTCTCAAAACACAACTAGGAGTGCACAGTCCAGTTTGCACGAGCTTACCTGTACCACGTGTAGCCTAAACGGTGTTCCGTCTTTTTGTACAGTCATGACTGCACAGGCCTGGACTGCGCTGGCAAGACGGAGCGTGTAGACTGGCCATAACAATGCGGATTCCTAAGTCTTATACTCAGGTTTTGGGCTTGATAGCTTTTACTTAAGGCTTAAACATCACAGGGGAAACATGTAGAATAGGTAAACACGTCTGTCTCACTCTTCGAGAATTATAGCCGTGATGTTATGCTTCGGTACGTTTCCCTATAATAAAACTAATTAAAGTTAATTACTACAAACGGTCACTTATCCTACCTTAGTTCGACTCCTAAGCAAACAAACATTCCAACTATCTTACTCACCTTTGCTTACGACGACTTAGAGAGCACATTCCTGGCTCAAGTCAAATAACTACGTTTAGACTTACCTCGTTAGTATTCAGACAAATTGAACCTAATCAGGACTAAGACTAGTCTCCGTTGAATTCAGACTAACTGTACTAAATATATGTTAGTTTCTTCTATGAACGAAACTCATCATCATCTCAGCGTTAATCCCAGTCGCATCCGTAGCTTTTTCAGCTTTGGAGTCTGGGGTCCGCTTTACCAGTCTAACTGCTAATTTTGGCTAAACTTCGATGTTTTCCGTGACGTGACTGCCGTCTGACCTCCACAACCCGAAGGCGATATCGAAGCATTGCAGTTAAGCCAATTGTTCACCACAACTTTTCTTTGAAACCCGTTGGATACAGAAAGCAAAAACACCGGTAGAAGTCCCTCTTGGGAGAGGTCTCTCACATAGTTGTAATTGGCTCACAGTTTTGTTTTGTTTTATAATAACAGGGTTATTCTGCTATTACAATAGTGTTAGAATAGACGACCAGTGATCTCATAATGATCTATTTTGACAAATTTCGGAATCTACTAACAAAATGGCGTCATTATGACTTTCCAATGACCAATCACTAACACTCCACACCCTATTTACCCTATAAAAGTGCTGTTTCTCAGCCTAGTTTGAATAAATGCCTTTAGATTTTGATTTTATTAATAAATGTTCAAATTGAGTAGTAGTTTTTCGAAAATCATTTCTACTAACGGGTTTTATAATAATGGCAATACGGCAGTGTCATTCTATTACCATTCCACTACGAAATGACTGACCGATAAATTGATCGATCATTATGAATTTATCAGACTACGAACTTTGAGCACAATGACAATGGAATCGTGTTGGAATGACAAATAAATACAAATAGCGGACTAATACCCCAGGTTAGCAGTTTTTTGGAGGAAGGTTTAGCAGTGTCCAAAATAAAAACTATAAACTAATGCTTGAACGCGATCCCGCCTAATGGTAAGCAGTGATGCAATCGTTGATGGCAAAGCGCGCTAGTTCATTAAGAGCCTATTCACTGTAGACTTGAAGACGCTTAAATTGTAATCGGACGGAAATACCGTACATCAAATGGACAGAGATAATTTTCCGCACTATTGCTATTTCGTACAGGCACCAAAGAATAACAATTTGTGATTTGCATTTCTGTAAATTTAAATCATTTATATTCTTTGGTTGCTGTGTAAGGAATTGGACGAAAGAGTGGCGAAGCGCATCTTCTTCTCTAAGCTGGAGGAGGGCAAGCGAAAGCATGGCGGACAACTCTCCGGTTCAAGGATGTCTTAAAACGACACATGAAGAGATGCAATATAGAACCCTCTGAATGGAAGCGTCTGACAGCAAAGCGGCAGAATGGCGCAGAATTATGTACAAACAAGTACGCGAGTTTGAGGAGCAACGCAAAGCTGACCTCCATGCCAAACGCGACCAATTAAAGGCCCGTCCACCTGCTGCCATCACATACAACTACGTTGATGGCGTGCTTACGTGCCCTCAGTGTGCACGAAGTTTCGCTGCCAAGATAGGCTATATAAGCCATCTTCGAGCGCATGAGCGTCAAATCATCGGCTAGGAGTCGAAGTGGTCGCCGTGGCTGAATTCGGTCGGGAAAATCATCATCATCATCATCAAGTACTTGTTGGAAATTGTTACCACAAAATGTCTGTACGTTTTGTGGTAACAATTTTCAGGTATAGTTTGTCGAGTCGTTGAACTCCTTAAGTTGTGAGTTCAGTTCTACATTTACTGTCAAATTGACTGAACAGGTCTGCTCGAATCTGTGTGTTCCCTGCCTAAAAAGGCCATTTTAGCCACTTTTCTACATGGTGTTTACATGATGCAAAATTATGCCTGAACTTTAAAAGCGACCGTTGGTCTTTGAGTTTGTTTCGGTCCTCCTTCTCAGATTAGTCAGAAAGGAAACATTATCATGATCATCATCATGTCAGCCACATGAAGTCCACTGCTGGACATAGGCCTCCCATAAGGATTTTTAAAAACGGCTGGATGCGGCCTGCATACCGTGCTTCCCTGCGATTTTGATCAGGTCATCCGACCACCTAGTCGGTGAGTATCTGACGCTGCGCTTGCCGGTACGTGGTCGCCATTCAAGAGCCTTTCTGCCCCGTCGGCCATCGGCTCTACGTGCGATGTGCCCAGCCCACTGCCACTTCAAAGAGCGAAAGGAAAACATCGAATTCATCTTATTTTAAAACATAATTTGTCTTGACGTCAAAAAGTTTATAAACCTTCTTACAGGTACAAATTCATTGATATTTTATCTCTGCGTAATCCTTCGGACAATACATTCATGATGTTATGTTTTCTGACGTATTTTCCTAAGTACAAATAGCTCTTGATATTATTAGACTTACAAATCCAGTTCAACAAGCAGTCGATCTCCTCATCTGAACAATAATACAAGGTTTGACTTCACACGATGTCGGCTGCGTATTAAAGTTACCCGGATTTATGCAAACTTTGCCCGAATATATGCAGCTAGTATTAGCATTGGATATTATGTATACAACTACATAATTTAGTCTTAGATTGTTAGGACACTGATTTCGGTGTGAAATTTGAACTTAGTCGTCGAGCTTTGATATCTATACTAATATTATAAATCGGAAAGTGAGTTTGTTTGTTTGTTCCGCTTTCACGCCGTAATTACCGACGTAAACCGATTGCTTTGAAATTTTGCAGACTTAAAGTTAGAAGTCCGGATTAAATAATTGGATACTTGTTAATGCGGAAAAATTTGATATTCCTGAAGGAAATCTAAAAAGCGCGATATAACCGAACTCCACACTGGCGAAGCCGCGGGGGAAAAGCTAGTAATATTATAAATCGGAAAGTGAGTTTGTTTGTTTGTTCCGCTTTCACGCCGTAACTACTGAAGCGATTGCTTTGAAATTTTGCAGACGTGAAGTTAGAAGTCCGGATTAAATAATAGGATACCTTTTATCGCGGAAAATTTGATAATCCTGAAAGAAATCTAAAAAGCACGATATAACTGAACTCCACGGGGGTGAAGTCGCGGGCGGAAAGCTAGTGTAAAATAAAGGAGCGTTCCATTCTATTCAACTTATCAAAACATTAAAATTTGTGAGCTACATCTAAAACGGAATCTCCACCACGAGATTTTCTAAAGATAGAATACAAACTTTTAGAGGAACAATTGTTTTATACACAAGCTGTCTTCTGTGTATTAAAATATTTTTAGATTTGTGTTGATTCAAAGGAATTATAACCATAAAACGTGCCAGTTTGAATTAAGCTTTTAAAATGTTAAATGCGCGTTGTAAGTGGTGGGTGAAAATGAAACAAAGTATTCTTCACCCGCGTAGGGAATGTTGTCCATCCTTCCTTCCTTCCTCAGCCTATAGATGTCCACTGCTGGACAAAGGCCTCCCCCAAGGCTTTCCACGATGACCGGTCTTGTGCTGCCCGCATCCATCGGCTTCCCGCGACCTTCACCAGGTCATCGGTCCACCTTGTTGGGGGTCTCCCTACGCTGCGTCTTCCAGTACGTGGCTGCCACTCCAGAACCTTGCTGCCCCATCGGCCATCGGTTCTACGAGCAATGTGCCCTGCCCACTGCCACTTAAGTTTAGCGACTCGCAGAGCTATGTCGGTGACTTTGGTTCTTCTGCGGATCTCCTCATTTCTGATTCGATCACGCAGAGAAACTCCTAGCATAGCTCTTTCCATTGCCCTTTGTGTGACTCTGAGCCTTCGTATGAGGCCCATTGTGAGCGACCACGTTTCAGTTCCGTAAGTCATCACTGGCAACACACACTGGTCAAAGACTTTAGTCTTGAGTCTTGATGTTGTCCATGCAGCTCGCGAAACCAATACACGGTGTTTTCATGCACGCTTTTGTGTCTTTTTTTAAATTATAAACTAGTGCTTGACTGCAATCCCGCCTGATGGTAAGCAGTGCCGCAATCGATTACAGTAAAGTGCACTAGTTTATTAAGAGCCCATCCACTGTAGCTTTGGAGGTGTCTTCAAGGCTACGCAAACGCCAGACAGTTCGAAGCGTTTAATTTGAGTGTTCAAATTGTAGTCCAAAGGAAACACCGCTCTGGTGAATTGTTCCAGTCCCTCAATGTACAATCAGCTGTAGAAGTCCATTCCCACCTTAAAGACTACTGTCGCCTGCGCTAAACCGGCCACGCACACTAACGCATTATTTTTTTTATCGCAGTCTTCGTCTTTCTTTAAAGTAATGCAAAATTTCGTTACTTCATTTGAAGTTAAGTTAGCGGCCGCACTTAACAATGGTCTATCATAAGCGAGCGATTGTGGGTTCGATCCTTAGTAATGGAAAATCTTTTTGTTGTTTCATATAATTTAAAATTATGATAACTGATTTGTATTTTAAAGTAAAAATGTTTGCAAATAATATTTAAACGAATAGGAAAATTTACTGAATATTTATACCAAAATAGGTTTTTATTATATGTTTTAGTTTACTATAGATGTAATATAATAAAAAATATAAAAAAAAATAAAACAATAAGCATATTATAATGCAATATATTATAAGGTTATATATTATTCGGTATAGATATACTACTAATAAATGAATCAAACGTTGAAATGGCAGTAGGTATTGTAATATTTTATATAAAAGTAATCCTTGACAAACTTATGATATTATTAAGTTAAAAAAAGTATAAAAAACATTTTTGGTTTTTAGATATGAAAGTTATAGTATTATATTTTATCATTAAAGAGGTTATAGCTTAATTATTCATTTTTTTAAAGAAAAGAGGATTGAAGCTTAACCTGAATATTATTACAATCATAAAATAATCTATACTTAGAACACAAAACAGTGCTTATTACATTTACATTTTTTTTGCGTGTATAGCATGCTAGTGCTGCCATCCTGCAGTGCCTTTTTTCGGACTTTGAAGGCAGATTATAATCTTCAAGTGCTTTCTTAGTTCAAAAGTAAACGAACTTATTTCTTATCGAATTCCGAAATTATTGTTTTTATAATTTACCAAAAGTAATTTGTATTGAAATTACAAAAGGCGACATCTGTTAGCCATTAAGCCAACCGAACATATTACTGTCACTTAGCTAAATTACTTTACGAGTTGGTTTAGAGTCTGTTATTAAGATATATAATGGTATATATTTAAAACACTCTGTAGGACACTTCTGCACTGTGATTGTTATAAATTGTTTTTTTTTTTGTTTGTTTAGCCAGTATATTTTTAAACCACAAATGCAACCTCCCTTCTTCGCACGTTTTAAAGGTTTATTCAACGGTAAATATTGTTGTTTCGTTCCACTTATCTCGACACATAAGCCACCTTCGTCCTCCAACCTCTTGACTTTGGCTTACAGTATTTCTCTAAAACAATAACAATTTTATTACACACTTACAACAAGCGATTGGTTTGCATCTTACCCAAATAATAATAAAAACAACTTACACAAAAGCCGGTTTCATATTATGATATTCGAGATATATTGCTGCATATGCCTGCATGTTGATTAAAAAAGTAAAACTAATAACACGAACTCATAAACTATATGTTCACCAACCAACAACAGCTAAGTAATATTATTTGAGTTATTGTAGTTAATAATAGTTATTGCAGGTAGTGGAATATTTTTTGTTTAGTTTGTTTCAAATCTACCGTCATCTTTTTATAATGACTCTAATATAGAGAAAATCTTAAAATAAAGTATCATCGTTAAGTTGCGGATCGGTGTTTTTACATATTTTTGTTGTCAGCATTCATAACTCGCCAATAAACATTTCAAAAATATTTTGTAAGTTATTAGATTTGAACTCGAACCACTATTTGAACTTGAACGCCTATCAAGGCGAGAACCGCTAGGCTATTTAAACACTTACTGTGAATGTTGAAATTAGTAAGTAGTACCTAACAATCATAAGCGGGCAGCAAGTTGTCAAAGTGTATGAGTGTGTATCAAACTTTATTATAGAAGAAGGTCGTAACTACAACTAGTATTGCTTGGCCATAGTTTTGTGAGATTGTAACTCGACTTTTGGTCTTGAATGTACGTGTTATAAAAGAGGAGGCGAAACGCTTCGAACTGTCTGGCGTTTTTGTGTAATATTTTGAAAAATTACGCGGAGCGGCACGGTTTTTTCCTTATTAATATGAATGCTAAAACCTATTTTATGTTTGAAGGCACTAATATCTATAACAACAAATTAAACTTGAACTTTTGCATTGGAAAGCTAAAGCTTTCTCGGTGGTAGGCCATAACATCGGCTGCCGGCAGAGGTTACCACCCACCAGACAAAGTCTTGCCGCCAAGCGATACGTCGTGTTCCGGCATGATGTCTGATGAAGCCGTACGGAGGACGGGTCTGAGTAGTTCTGTTGTGATGTGTGGCGGGTACGATGCGCCAAATGCTGTTGTGTCGGGAGTTTGGTCGTGGAGTCTCCAGATCAATCTCCCTCTAGCGCAGCTTCGTTTGGTCGTGTTGGTCTTGGGTTTAACATTGCATCACCTCACTCAATTGCCGTCATCCTTCCTATTTCTTAGTTTTTTAAGTGAATAGGCTTAATAAACTAGTGCGCTTTACCATCAACGATTGGATCACTGCTTACCATCAGATCAGGCGGGATTGAAGTCAAGCACTCGTTTATAATAATTTAAAAAAAAAGCTTTATTGCTTAGAAATACTATATGCTATATAACAGCATGGTATAAGTCTGAGAAGTGAAAATGAAGGGCGATGCGATACGATAATGAAGGGCGATTCGATACGATAATGCGTTCCTATATACAAGATTATTTTTAGTTTATGCAAAACCCGAAACACTTGTCCAGTACTTTTAAGTAAAAATCTATGTACAAAATTTCAAAAACATAATATGAAAAAACAAATAGTTATGAGCTTGTTATCTTATTTGGTTGTACCAACAAAAATATGGTCAACGCAACGCTCGCCCGCCCGCGCTAGAAGCCGCGTGGCGCGCGGTTTCTCCTAGTACTATGGTCTACCGTCAGCTGTATTATGCGCTCGGTAACCACTCTGCTACAATTTCTAATTGTATTTGGGAAAAAATACAACAATTCGCATTTTGCAAATCAAGATATTTTCGCTCTTAACCAGAACAATTTTACAAAACTGGCTATTAATTTACTTTCTGGTAATCCTTAACTATTTATTACTGCTTCTTGCTGATATTTTGTGTGACGTGATTGTGCCCACAGACCATATCTGGACGGGGCACGCTATCTTGAATTGGTTTGTGTGATTTTTAGGGTTTAGTTTTATCATTCGTTACTTTCTCACTGTCCCCTTCTGTATACGTCCGTTTCCTTATGTCTTGAACAATCAATATGATTCCGTGGACATTGGTGTGGGTTATATGTTTGATTACTATGTATTATACCTTAGCCAACTATTAATGTTGTAACATATAACTATTTTTTGTCCCAAATAAATAAAATAAAATAAATAAAATGGTGTAAAAATGACTGGAATCGATTCAGTTGCTTATTCTAGACGAACTATATCCAGGTTTCATTTCAATTAAAAACAACGTTGTTTATGATATGTATATAAATCCAATTCAATTTTATAAATATTATTGTATGAGAAAACATTGTTATTAATGCAATATCTCAATATCATTATTTCCAGTAAGTCCTTTGTGTTTCATTAAAATAAGTGCAAACTTTGTCCCTTGACCGTCGTATACTGACTGTATGACTGATTTATTTAATTACTAGCTTTGCGCCCGCGGCTTCGCCCGCGTAGAGTTCGGTTATATCGCGCTTTTTAGATTTCCCTCGGGAACATCAAATTTTTCCGGGATAAAAGGTAACCTATGTTCTTTCTCAGGGTCTAAGGATTGTCTGTGCCAAATTTTATCAAAATCGGTTGAGAGGTTTAAGCGGGAAAGCGTAACAGACAGACAGACAGACAGACAGAGTTACTTTCGCATTTATAATATTAGTATGGATTATAGGCTGTACCATAGATTCTCAAAGTGATCGATAATACGTCCACCGTGGCAATCAGCTGTTTCAGATTTGCGACTGATAAGAGGAAAAGTTATGTGAAATCAGTTGGCATGGTATTATCTAGAGATAAGGACAATATTGTGATGGGCACGCCACAATAGCGACGGTAAGTCCCTTTTTGAGGAGTGGCTAGAGAGGCGCCACGGCGCCGTCACCTTCCGCCTGACGCAGGTCCTCACCGGACACGGCTATTTCGGGTGGTTCCTGTTCCGTATAAGGTGGGAGGTAACGCCAGGGTGTCACCACTGTGTGGATCGCTCGAGGACACGATGAAGCATACGGTGGAGGTCTGCCCGGCTTGGGTAGAGCACCGCCGTGTCCTTGTGGCGGCGATCTGCAGCGATCTCTCGCGTCCGACCCTGGTCCAGGCCATGGTCTGGAGCAAGAGTGCATGGCGAAGCAGTGATGCTTGCATAGGAGAAGGCAAAGCGCATGAGGTAACGGGAATCCCAGCGCCCCCACGCCACTAGCTGCCGCAGGAGACGCCCTAGTCGGAAGACAACATCGGACTCCCGCCAACGTAGGCGCAGTCCTGCGGGCGGTAATCAGTGGGTAGCTCGCTACCTGGTGAGGATCAGGCCCGAGATGATGGCGTATAGTAGAAAAAGACATGTTTTGCTGACTAAAATGTGATAATATCAGAAGAATGATGCGATTCGACAAAAACTCAGTAACAAATACATAGGAAAAAATAGAGGGGTGCTATAAAAAAAAAGTCTCAAGGTGGGCGATTGGCAAACTAGGGTTGAGAATCGCTATTCCTAGAGCCCATCGTCTAATAAATTAACTTGTAATTACTAAGTACTGAACATGCGCAGACCAAAAAACGATCGATGTTAAGTTAATAAAATATTGTACTTTGGTAATGACATTATGATGATAGTAGACAAGTGCGTCGTTTCTTTTGTACTAATATTAATAATGTATGTATTAACGAGGAAAAATAACGATAAAGGAGGACTTCTTTTTACCTACATACAAGAAAATGTTAGTGTTTGAATTATCCGGAATAATAAAAGTGCCCTGAAACGTGCCTCGGAAGCACGTTAAGCCATTGGTCACGGTTGCCATCATCATCATCATCATCAGCCTTTACTCGTCCACTGCTAGACATAGGCCTCTTTCATGGCACGCCAACAAGCTCGATCCTGAGCAGTTCTCCGCCAGCCACTACCAGCCACCTTTTTGATGCCACGGTTGCCATACGAACATCTAATGGCGTCGTTACGGGTTGTTGGAGCCCTCAAAAGTCCAACAATTGGTCTCACTGTAATACTTCGATATCGCCTTCGGGTTGTGGAGATCAGCCGGCAGTCACTTCATGGAAAATATCTACGTTTAGCCAAAATCAGCAGGTAAAGCGGACATCAGACTCCAAAGCTGAAAAAAAAAAGCTTCGGATGCGACTGGGATTAACGCTGAGATGATGATGATGAATAAACGTACAGTGAGACAAAAGTCTTAGAAAGAATATTTATTTAGTGGCACTATAGTAAAAAAAACACATTAAATATTTAGGTGCACCCGAATACAAAGAAAATAAAAGCTGTTATCTATGACGGGTACCATAAGGTAGACTAACAAACACACAGGAAAATGTATCGATATGTGTTTTTTTTATAATTTAAAGATTAACTATTCACTGTATACAATGTGTAACAAAAAGGGTATATACATACCAAGGGCATGGCATCTTTAGATGATATCAAACGATATCGGAAGGGTTTCAACTCAAAATAAAACACTCAAAAAATTGGTACCAAATTTTCGGTTTCGTGTGTTTCTTAAAATCAAATGTCTTCAATATCTCGGTGCGACTAGTATGATAGTAACCTATCACAGGCGGTGTTTTTCCTCATAACTTCCTAACATAAAGAGATAGGATTAAAAAATCCTTCCAATATCGTTTGATATCATGTAAAGATGCCATGCCCTTGTTATGTATATACCCTTTATGTTACACGTTGTAGAGAACAATTAACATTTTATTATGTGCGCTAATAGATACACTACACTGGCGGACAAGGTAGACGGTCCTTTTATTAGGCTCTGGGCGGACAGATATGTGCGTGTTCATGTCGCCAACTGATTCTCTTTTACTCTGTTTCACTTTTACTAACATAGGATAAGTTTTTTTACTAACAATATATGGGCCTTGCCTGAAATAAGAAGTTTGAATTTAATACTTCACCAGTATAAAATGTCCCCACTCCTGGGACGCAGGCCTCCTTTCGGTGAGAAGGAGTAGGCCGTAATCTACCACGCGGGCCCAGTGCGGGTTGGTAGATGTCACAGTCATGTCCTCGAAGTTTTGCCTCTAGGACATGCCGGTTTCCTCACCATGTTTTTAACCGACTTCAAAAAATGTAGTTATCAATTCCACCCGTATGTAAGCCAAATGTCAAGTGTATGTATGTATGTTTTTATGTTTGTGCGCACATATTTCCGGACCTACATGTCCGATTTAAGTAATTCTTTTTTTGTTGCACTACGTATTGTTCATCTTAGACAATATTCTAAGTTTCATCACAATCGGTTCAGTAGTTTATGAGATAAGGATTTTTTTCGTGTTGATGAGAACTTATTCCAACATGGGTAATTGGGTATTCTAACATGTATGGCAGCCACTATTGTTATTAGGTGAAAAAGTATATTTTTGAATTTCGACTAAGACACTGAAAAGCATGAAATAATAAAATAAAAAAAAAAATAGAAACAGACTTCAAAAAAAAAAAAAACACTTAAAAGGAAAAAATAATTTTATTTTTGTCATGGCTCTAAAAGTCGGTGGCGAGCTAAACAACGGAAACCTCGAGATACGACGAAAAATTATTTACACAAACTAAAACGCCTGACCGGGTTCGACCTACAACTTAAAGTCGGGGCCCTTACCACTTGGCCACCGCTGCTCTAGATACCTTAATATGTAATTGGAAAAAAATAGGAATTTCCCTTTAAAAATATTTATTTGACTATTATCAGTAAAAATAAAAACTGCGATATTATGTCTATCGCACTTGAGACTGGAGTTCGTCTCGCGACTACACTGAGTTTAAAGTATTTTAATATGACAATTCTTCCACGAAATTCTTAGCGAATACTTTGGTTGAGATTGTATACTTTTATGAAAAAAAGGATAAGCTGTTTTAAAATAACTTAGAAAGTAGATAAAGGTTCGCTTTTATCACTTTTGAAAATAAAAAGATTTTTTCCAGTTTATTTTCAGTAGAATTCTTTTTATTCTTGAGTGTTTTTCAAAGATTATTACATAAAAAATTTGGCCAAGCTGAGCTACCATGATAGTGGCCCGTTTATTATTTAATTTTTTTAAAATAGAAATGATATATAAAATTAATTCAAATGCCAGTTGTTTCTTTGACATGATCTCATTAATGAATAGAGAGTTATGGGTTTATAAAAAAGAAACACGTTGTGTAACCAAATTATCTACGTTAATAATTTCGTGAAGGGGTACGGTAGACTCGATTGAAACTTATTCGGAAAAATTAAATCTTCCGAAATCTTTATTGATACGACAGAGAACCAGAGTCACCGACATAGCTGAGAGGATAAGCAAGCTGAAGTGGCAATGGGCTGGTCACATATGCCGCAGGACCAACAACCGATGGGGGAAACGAGTCCTCGAGTGGAGACCGCGTCTGGGCAAATGTAGCGTTGGATGCCCTTGGGCGAGATGGAGCGAAGACATCATAAAGGTGGCTGGTAGTGGCTGGCGGACGACTGCTCAGGATCGAGCTTGTTGGCGTGCCATGAAGGAGGCCTATGTCCAGCAGTGGACGAGTAGGTAGAGGCTAATGATGATGATGAAAGATTTCGAGTTGACATCACATATTCGTAAAATTTTGATTGTCGAGTATTTTGTTTAATTCTAACGGTTCTGACAAATTTAAGTGGCCACATTGGCCACTCTAGCGAAACTACACTGACACCAAATGACAGTTTGGATAGTTAATAAACGTTCTCCTACTTCTTCTCTTGATCAATGGCCCCTGTGGAAGAAACACCACAATTTTGCCAATAATACGTGTAAAAAATTATTGAAATTCTTTGAAAATTTTAATTCACAATAATGGCGGATATCGCCAATGACAGTCGGGCACGAAGTACTTTAGTAAACGTTCCGTTTCATACTAGTTACATCTTATGTTACTCTGATTGACCGTGACGCCACATCAGGTCCTATCAGAATACCAGCGCTGCGACATTTACTCTTAAATGTACAAATGCACTATGCTCAGATAGCAGCCTTTTGGCCTCGTAAGGGACTTTATAATTATTGTTACTTTTTTATGTATAATTTGTTTTTTTATTCAACCAGTGGCCGCCAGCGACTTCATTCGCGTGGAGCTATGCTCCGCTCGTATTGGTCGCAGCATAATGTTATATAGCATACAGCCTTTTTGGATTAATGGGCTATCTAACGCAAGCTGGATGCAACGCAAGCACGCTCCGCTCGCGTCGTTTAGTTATGCTCCGCTCCTTTTGGTCACAGCAGCAATCCAGGAAGGCTAAAGCCTTAGCGTGATGTTATATAGCCTTTAAAGGGATATCTAACGCAAAAAGATTTTTTTAAATCAGACCCGTAGTTTCTGAGATTAGCGCGTTCAAACAAACTCTTCAGCTTCATATGTATATTGGTATAGATTGTGTCTACTTATTTTAAGATTTTCCTGCACGCAGTACGAGCCACGATAAAAAAATTTCTTTATTTCTTTCTTAATAAAAAATGAGTCACGTTTCATCCGAGTGAAGTCGGGTTTTTATCTAGTTATATATAATATTTCGGCCATCTGGCCTCAGAAAGAAACAAACCAGCTAAGTGGCCGGATCCTTTATTAGATAAATGTGATATTGTACATTGCGTGCATAAGGCATGTGACAACGTGTGAAGTTTCTTATTAAATTAGCGTGTTGAAGGGCTTGTGGCTATGAAATAAAAGCCACGCGTGTTGATGGAGCAGGTTGAGCTACACTTGCCGCGTATTTTTTTTTTTTTTTTTATAAATTACAAACTAGCGCTTGACTGCAATCCCGCCTGATGGTAAGCAGTGATGCAATCGTTGATGGTAAAACACACTAGCTTATTAAGCCTATTCACTCAAAAAAACTGAGTGAATAGGAAGGAAGACGGCAGTTGAGCGAGGTGATGCAATGTTTAACCCAACAACACGACCAACGATGCTGCGCCAGAGGATGATCTGTAGAGCCTTCACGACCAAACTCCCGACACAACAACATTAGGCACATCGTACCCGGCACACATCGCAACACAACTGCTCAGACCCGTTCTCCGTACGGCTTCACCGGGCATCATGCCGGAACACGACGAATCGCTTGGCGGCAAGACTTTGTCTGGTGGGTGGTAACTTATGCCGGCGGCTGATGTTGTTGCCTACCACCGAGAAAAAAAAAATTAATTTAATTTTTTATAAATTACTACTTCGTTCGCGTGGAGTAAGTTATGTTCCGTTCCTATTTGTCGTAGCGTGATGTTATAAAGCCTAGAGCTTTCCTGGTTTAATATGCTTTCCAACGCTAAAAGAATTTTTCAAATCGGACCACTAGTTCCTGAGATTGGTGCGTCCAAACAAACTCTTCAGCAATCCCGCCTGATGGTAAGCAGTGACGCAATCGTTAATCGCAAAGCGCACTAGTTTATTAAGAGCCTATTCACTCTAGCCTTGAAGACACTCAAATTATAGTCCGACGGAAATACTTCCGCTAGCAAATTGTTCCAGTCCCTCGGTATAAAAGAGGAGGCGAAATGCTTCGTCCGGATCGTAGTGGTGTTAACAACGTAAGGGTGGAAACTCGCCGTAAGACGGGTCGTCCGATGGTGAAACGGAGATGGAGGAATTAAATCATGCAATTCCCTCGCACACTCACCAAAATGCATCCTAGAGAACACCGAAAGGCTGGCTAATTTACGCCTGTGCTCCGGGCATTGGATACCGTTTTGAATTAAATTTGGGTCTCCAATCAGCCTCTCCGCTGAATCCAAAATAGCCAGGTGACATTTCGCAGCACCAGCCCAAATGTGGCTGCAGTACTCCACACACGAGTGGACCTATGCTTTATACAACATTAGAAGCTGCCTTGGTGTGAAGTACCGCCGGACCTTTGCTATAACGCCAAGTTTTGGTCCCTGATGGGTCAACCATACATACCAAGACAGTAAATCAGAAAGCACGTTAAGTCGTCGGGCCTATACCGGCGGATACCTATAGGCCCTGCCCTTAGTGAAACTTATTTTTTATGATTATTATATTAGTGCGGACGTATCCTTTTTTTCGGCTAATACCACTGCGGTATTCCACCTATACCTCTGACCGGGGATGTGGGATCCGCATAAGTATTCACGTCTCCCCCGACAGGCTTTTTTTTTGTTCTGGATGGGAAATCATCAAATGACCTCTCCCGCTCTGGGTGGAGCGAAAGGTTGTGTCAGACATTTACTGACTAAAACCCACCAGTGTTCCTTCACTTGCCTGTAGGCCCGGGCCACAGTTTCTTTTTAACAAACCCACAACCCTGACCCAGGAGGCATCACCCTTCATGGACTCGTCACCAAAGCCGTCGATCCCGGCTGTCTTTCGTGGAACTTTTATAGTTGTTACCAGTAGAGAGAAGCTCGCAAAACTGAGATCAATGAGCGGCGGTGTTTCCGTCGGACTACAATTTGAGTCTTCAAGGCTAGAGTAGATAACCTAGTGCGCTTTACCATCATCGATGACATCACTGCTTACTATCAGGCGGGATTGCGGTCATGCACTAGTTTATAATTTATAAAAAAAAAAAGATTAAGTCTCATCATTTGGTATCGTGTTACCCAAAAAGTGGGTTGTGGAGTTCCGATAAGACGTTTTAAAGAATTTGTATAAAACTCGATACAGAGGTACTTAAAAGAAGATTTGGGTTAGGTTTGTTTGTTTCTTCACTTTTGATTCCGAAAACTAGTACATAACGCTGAAGAGCTGAAGAGTTTGTTTATTAGTTTGTTTTAACGCGCTAATCTCAGGAACTACTGGTCCGATTTAAAAAAAAATCTTTTTGCGTTAGATACCCCTTTAATCCAGGAAGGCTTTAGGCTATATAGCATCACGCTGTGACCAAAAGGAGCGGAGCATAACTAAACCACGCGAACGAAGTCGCTGGCGGCCGCTAGTGTCTGATAAAAAGTCAGGCGAAGCCGCGTACCAAAATAAATCATACCTAATATTATAAAGATTTTACGCACTAAAATGGATGAAAAGATTTGGATGAAATGTGACACAGGGGGAAATAGAACCCTGTCCGATCCGTGAAGGTATTGTTAGGTATCGATAACTGATTCTACTAAAGCCTATATATATTTTTCCTTACATCATCATCATCTCAGCGCTAATCCCAGTCGCATCCGAAGCTTTTTCAGCTTTTGGAGTCTGGGGTCCGCTTTAACGGTCTAACTGCTGATTTCGGCTAAACTTCGATATCTTCTTTACATATTGTATATAAATAAAAACATAAAATATTTTCCTCCAATTAAAAATAATCCAACCAATTTATAAACTCCAGAAATCTTAATTTCATCAAATATGTCATGTTTACCTATCTTTTTTTCCCTCATCTCCACTCCCAAAAAGCATTTACAATACAAAAGAGTATCTACATAGATCAGCTCGCCACAAATTGCCGAGCTTCGGCACTAAACAGATTTAATGCTCTCACTGGGACTCGAACGCGTATACCCTCCCAACTGCTAACAAAATGCTTAACCTTGAATTACAAAGTTGGGATTGTTTTCGAAATTTCATTGTTCCCCTGAGCCTGGGGTGTTATAACTGGTTGGGTAGTATGCCTTTAATATGAGAACACTTACGTAGTGCATTAAAACTGTTATTTATGCCACTGTCAAGCAATGATAGCTACTGTAATACCAGTGATAGTTTGTGCCATGAAGCGAAGCTGAGTGGCACAATAGATCAGCACGAGCATTACAATATCTGTTTGTGACAGTGGCATACAAAACTTTTTCTACGACCTTGAAATAAATAAATACAAAAAACCGTCGATGTTGAAATTTATTAGGAACTAGCTTTCCACCCGCGGCTTCGCCCGCGTGGAGTTCGGTTATATCGCGCTTTTTAGATTTCCTTCGGGCATATCAAATTTTTCCGGAATAAAAGGTAGCCTATGTTCTTTCTCAGGGTCTACAGATTGTCTGTGCCAAAGTTCATCAAAATCGGTTTAGAGGTTTATGCGGGAAAGCGTAACAGACAGACAGACAGAGTTACTTTCTAATTTATAATATTAGTATGGATTACCGTAATTTACATTTCCATTGTGATCTCCATAGCTATTTCTCTCATTCCAGGAGGCGTTAAGATATTGTCCATTTGACTATTATCACTGATATCACTCATTTTCAAAACAATTTTATTTATAAATGCAGATAAAAGTTAACAATGGCGCGAAAATAGCGCGGCGCGTACCGCAATGTTGTTTTGTTGTTATAATCCCACAAATGAAAGGCATAGGCATATCCATACAGCCTAATAACATGCGATGTTTAGTCGTGACGTAAATACGCGTGCTTTTTGGCGCGTGGTTTTTGGTATATGTTGATTTTTTGATGCAGAGCCATAAAAAAAAAATTAAAAAGTTTCATTGTAGTACGGTTTACCCGTGTGGAAATGGTCATTGTAACACGACTTGGCAGGGATGAGTACTATTGAGATATGACTTATGGTTATGTATTAAGCAAATTACCAAATAGTCGTAGAAAAAAGTACTTTTCGACCTTGATTTTGAAATATACTTATATGAGAACTATTTGTTATATGGCTTAATAATAACAGCCTATCGATCAGGGGACCTACTGTGTTATTTTTATAAATTTGTCATTCCAACACGATTCCATTGACATTATACTAAAAGTTCGTATTCCGCTAAATTCATAAAGATCGATCAATTATCAATCAATCGTCTCATAATGGAATGGTGATAAAAGACATTGCCGTATTACCATTATTATAAAACCCGTTAGTAGAAATGATTTTCTAAAAACTACTCTACTGCTATTTGATTATTTATTAATATGAAGTGGGGTGTCAGTGTTTGAACACTGGAACGTCATAATCACGTCATTTTAATAGTAGATACTACGTACGAGTAGAGTTTTGACTGGAAAACTAAGATGAGTGTCACGCGCATTTTTCATTGGGATTTTTAAAATTATTTATAGTGTCTATTACTAAATAAAAGCGCGTGATTTATGTAGTAAAAAGTGCATTCAGTAAATAATTCATAAAGACCACATCATGACTTTGCCTCAAACCTCCCTCATAGACGGTTCACGCGGCCTTTTTTTCAACTGTGGTTGGCGATATCCGCCATTATTGTGAAATAAAATTTTCAAAGAATTTCTATAATTTGTTACTGTTGTGTACGAGACCTACTAATTAACGTTAAGTACTACTATAGAGAATACTTTTCTATCTTTTATATCTGTATTGTTGCTGTTGGGGGCCTCCCCACGTTGCGTCTTTTGGTACGTAGCCGCCACTCCAGAACCTTACTGCTCCATCGGCCATCGGTTCTACGAGCAAAAAGCCTCGCCCTTAATTTTAGCGACTCCAAGAACTATATCAGTGACTTTGGTTCTTTTGCGGATCTCCTCATTTCTGATTCGATCACGCAGAGAAACTCCGAGCATTGCTCATTTCATCGCCCTTTGTATGACTCTGAGCCTTCGTATGAGGTCTATTTACCACCAGGATACTCCAGACAATTTTTTTTTTTTAATCGTTATAAACTAGTGCTTGACTGCAATCCCGCCTGATGGTAAGCAGTGATGCAATCGTTGATGGTAAAGCACACTAGCTTATTAAGCCTATTCACTCAAAAAAACTGAGTGAATAGGAAGGAAGACGGCAGTTGAGCGAGGTGGTTGGTTTTATTTAATTAATCCTTCTTCAATGTTTCCAAAATCTACTAAAATTTTAAAAAGATTTATTCCAATTACTTTTCAACGCTGACCAAGTATGATAATATAATTCTCAACGAAAAGTTTGAAAACAACTCGAAAAAATTGTCACTGGCAATTAAAATTAACTTTGCAAAAACTGAAAAAATTAGTTCAAAAAGATGGATTGCGAATTAAATTATTTGAGATCAGGAAGTGAATTCGGAGTTTTATTTATCAGTGGGTTTAATTGGACGGAAGATAGAAGTGACATCTGAGAATGGGCGTACTTACAATTTCTAACATCATTATAATTATTATCGATGTAGTAGGACAGCGATAATAATATAATAGAAAGGAAGAAAGAAACACACAGCAGACAGCCTCCGTGGCATAGCAGTAGCGAACGCGGCCGTTGCGCAAGGAGGCGCGGGTTCGATCCCCGCACAGTGCAAATATTTGTATGCATGAATATGAATATTTGCACTGGTCTGGTCGTGCCTCGGAAAGCACATTAAGCCGTTGGTCCCGGTTGCCATACGAACATCTAGTGGCAGTCGTTACGGGTTGTTGGAGCCCTCAAAAGTCTAACAATTGGTCTAACTGCAATGCTTAGATATCGCCTTCGGGTTGTGGAGGCCAGACGGCAGTCGCTTCACGGAAAATATCGAAGTTTAGCCAAAATCAGCAGTTAGACTGGTAATGCGGACCCCAGACTCCAAAGCGGAAAAGCTACGGATGCGACTGGGATTAACGCTGAAATGATGATGATGATGAGAAAGGAAGAAAGAAAGAAAACAAAACGTCTATTAATTGTGCTAAACATGAGACAAAATTAAAAAAAAAGAAATACCTAGTTGAGAGAACATGCGTTACATTCCCGAAAAACGACTGCCGCTCAACATTATGCTGCGACCCTATGCAAAAACAGACTCCAGCGCTGGTATTTAGCGACAGCCGGCGTCGACATAAACACGTCACCAGCAAACAATCCCAAGTGACACCGAAACGATAGTACAATAAAAATCTCATACTTTCGATATTCCGATATCACGATAAATGTGGGTTATTCTTCGCGATTTTGAACTATCATATTTCTTTTATCAATTAAGTTTTGAAAAAAATTAAATCTTCTAGGCAAGTATAATCATGGTGTAAAATTGTAGAAAAAAAAATGTTCTAAAAGCATTATTCACAAAGAAAACAGCGAAATACGTTTGTATAGAGAAAGTACAACTAGAGTTCCCTTTTAAGTGTACATAGTGCCGGCCCAGGCTCCATACATTTCTGAAACATCTTCTTTGGTACACAGATAGCTTAAAAAGTTCCCTCTTCAATATTCCGATATCACGATAAATGTGGGTTATTCTTCGCGATTTTGAACTATCATATTTCTTTTATCAATTAAGTTTTGAAAAAAATTAAATCATAGAGACAAGTATAATCATGGTGTAAAATTGTAGAAAAAAAAATTTTCTAAAAGCATTATTCACGAAGAAAACAGCGAAATACGTTTGTATAGAGAAATTACCACTAGAGTTCTATCTTAAGTGTACATAGTGCTGGCCCAGGCTCCATACATTTCTGAAACATCTCCTTTGGTACACAGATTGTTTAGAAATTGAAAAACTGTACATTATGGATTGCAATAAACGATTTGATTTAGTTTAAAAAGTTCCCTCTTAAGTGTACATAGTGGTGGCCCAGGCTCCATACATTCTGAAACATCTGTTGTCGTATAACGACAAGAAAAGACTTTAGAGGGAGACAGTATTTATTAAGTATACAGAAAAGACAAGATGGAAGTATAAAAATGAATAATGTCGATGAATGATTGATGGGTGATGGTGAAGGGCGGCCCCTGGTGGACCGGCGGCAGTTACGGAGGAGCAGCCCTGGCGGACCGGCGACAGCAACAGACGAGCGGCCCTGGCGGACCGGCGACAGCAACAGACGAGCGGCCCTGGTGGACCGGCGACAGCTGCAGACGAGCGGCCCTGGTGGACCGGCGACAGCAACGGACGAGCGGCCCTGGTGGACCGGCGACAGCAACGGACGAGCGGCCCTGGTGGACCGGCGACAGCAACGGACGAGCGGCCCTGGTGGACCGGCGACAGCAACGGACGAGCGGCCCTGGTGGACCGGCGGCAGCTGCAGAGGAGCGGCCCTGGTGGACCGGCGGCAGCTGCAGAGGAGCGGCCCTGGTGGACCGGCGGCAGCTGCAGAGGAGCGGCCCTGGTGGACCGGCGGCAGCTGCAGAGGAGCGGCCCTGGTGGACCGGCGGCAGCTACGAGGAGCGGCCCTGGTGGACCGGCGTCAGCTTCAGAAGAACGGCCCTGGTGGACCGGCGGCAGCTACAGAAGAACGGCCCTGGTGGACCGGCGGCAGCTACAGAAGAACGGCCCTGGTAGACCGGCGGCAGGTACAGAGGAGCGGCCCTGGTGGACCGGCGGCAGCTACGGAAGAGGGACTGCCCCGGCGTCACAAGGCCGGCAGCAGTCGAGGGCTCCGGCGGCAAAGGGCCAGGCAGCTCCAGGCGCACCAGTTATATAGAGACTGGCACAGCAGGAAACACCCTAGAAGGGCTCTCGAGGCAGCGTTTGCTGGAGACCTACTTTTAAGAGGCTTGTTTGGAAGCCAGAGCTCGACTGACCACTGCTCTGCGATGATTTCTAAAGAAACCTCGGAGAACAGTTGGAGGTCGAAATTTAAAATATTCGAAAATATGGACGAGGAACGGTAAATAATTTTACCATAAAAGAGTTCGAATAACAATTATAAAATAAAAATAGCAGACCAACAAGAATTTTGATGAGAAGGTTGTCATAGATACATCATCAACAATGTTGTCAAAAAAAGTCAAAATAATGAAAATGTTCTGTAACAATGTAAATATAAATGGTATTAAATTAAAAAGTGCAGTGTTTGATAGGAAAAAGTGATACAGTCCTGCATAGGTACGGCTTCCTACGCTAAGGGGTCGCTAAGTAGCCGAAACTTAGGCGTAAAGTTGAGGACTGAGTCTGTGAACAGAAAAATGAGTCCTGGTGTAGTGGAATATGATCAAAACAGAGCCTCATAATAATGGAATGCATATTATGGACCGTGGAAATGAATGATACATATATAAGTATGAATATGAGTATAAATAATAAGTGTAAGTATATCTGAATACATAACATTACACTGTTTTAGAAATTGACAAAAGATATAGGTTTACTTACTTACATACTTTGTATGCCGATATTCCCACAGGATCCAAACTTATGTGAGTTAAACCGTAGGGTGCAGTTTTTGCTTAAAAGAATACATCCATATATAACATTATTTTTCGTTTATGCGAAACCCGAGACACGTGTCCAGTATTTTTAAGTAAAGAATCTATGTACAAAATTTCAAAAAGATGAAAAACCACAAAGTTATGAGCTTGTTATCCTACTTGGCTGTCCCAACAAAAATATGGTCCACACTCCGGTCGAGCAGGCGAACGGTGCATTGACGTCTGGCCTCAGCTGTTGCACCGGCGATGATCTACCGTAAGCTACGTTTCGCGCTCGGTAAACATATTGCAACAGTTTCGAAATGTATTTGGAAAAAAATATAACATAGTGTAAAAATTATTGAAATAGATTCAGTTGCTTTTTATTTTTATTTTTTTAATTTGGCTCGTTCTGTTTGTGCATTTACCACTACAAGGTATTCAGTTGCTTATTCTGAACAAACTTTATTCAGGTTTCGCATAAACAAAAAAAACCGGCCAAGTGCGAGTCGGACTCGCACACTGAGGGTTCCGCCGTACAAACGTAGCGGTTTACAATTTATGACGTATTAAATCAAATTACTTACTACATATCCTTCAAACCAACTGCATGGTAATGCGTAATGCACATCATATATTTGTTTTTACTTTTAATATTATCTTATTTTGGAACTTACAGAGACGGTACACATTTTAATACTTTGGAAGTGACTCTCGCGCAAACCGTTCAGTTTAGAACAATCTTAGTTATGGTAATTTCGTGAGAGTCAACATAGTTAATATTTTTTATTTTATAATATAACTAAAATAGTAGGCCAGTACCTTGTAAAAGTTCTTTTATTAAATTTATTTATTTACAACATTTTATAGTCAGGTGTCGGTATAAACTGCTGTATCTTTTGATCACGTTAACTTAAAAGTTTGATTTTTTCACTGCTTAAAGTGACAATAGACCTAGGTATTTGATTTTGATTTCATTTTATTTAAATATTTTTATTATATTATGTAAATAAAAAATGTGATTTTCGCTATTTTTCCTACATTTGCATTATATGACAATACTTCATGCCAATGGCTGTATCTTTTGAATGGCTTGGTTTAGAAGTTTGATATTTTCACAGCTTAAAGGGGCAATAGACCTGAGTATTTAATGTGAATTTCAGCTTGATACGTCCACGCGTTCTTGAGATAAAGGGTCTTGACAGACAGACAGACGGACAACAAAGTGATCCTTAAGGGTTCCGTTTTTTCCTTTTTGAGGTACGGAACCCTAAAAATAACATTGTAAACACCATCACAAACCTTTGCATTCATGTTATCAGTAGATTAGTACGATTAAAAGTTTAGAACAAAATGACATTAAGATCTGTAAATTATTACGAACATATAAAACTTAGAAACTTTGAAGCACTTTCTAAACTTATTTTTAACTATCAGACCACGTTTTCGCCAATAAAAATGTAATTTTCGCCACTGTAACATCTAAACCACGTTGTAATTTTAAGTAGCAAATTTATAATCCGCGTAAAAAACTTTTAGGGAACAATTAAAAGTTTATAAGGAATTAATTTATTGCTAACCAGGGAGGCAACTTTGGGTGTTTGTCGACTTTTAACAAAACTTTTTGGCTTAATTTCATTTATATTTCGTTTTGAAATTTAACTCGAGAAGGTGTCCGTGATAATATTAACTCGGAAAAATTGATAAATGCGATTTGTGAATTCAATAAGCAGGAACAATCTTTTGTAATATTGTCTCATTAAGCATTTATCAGGCCACTGTGGGGACTCTTTCTTTTAAGATTTTTTCTTTCTTATTTTTTGCGAATTTATCAAATAAATTACGGTATAATTAATGTTGAATGGGATAAACATTTTGTTGGAATTTTACGGGAGCTTTTAATTTCAAGGCAGTAAACAATTACTTTGTAATACTTGTTGTAAAGGTTTTTAATTGAAACTTTTGTCTCTTTGAAGTATCTAAGAGACAGAAATTGTCTTAATTAAAAACCCTTACGAAAAATAGGCAGAATAAATTTAAAAGTAAAACATCATTGATAATATATTAAACTAAGGTATATATGTCACTAGCGCACTAAAAATGAAGCGTACAAAAGGAAGTAAGTCCTGTATCTCGCTTTAGTCACTCTCGATAAACTCGTAAAAACAAACAACAAACACTAACAGCGCAAACGACAAACACTAGCCATCTTTTTCTTCTCTATGCTTTAGATTGCGCCCCATCTCACTCACACTGTACCAAAGTATGCCGAATAAAAATATGCATGTGTGCTGCTGCTGTGTTCGGCACATTTTTTTTGGTCAGTTTGTTAGAATATATCGTATCTGTTTAATATTTTATCAATGTAAAACATTTATAAAATTTAATTTGTAACTGAATAAGCCCAATGTTTAATACCCCAATGTTTGAAGACAAAAATCTTCAACCAGTGCGTCCTACCCGTCATGACTTACGAAGCCGAACCGTGGACACTAACGGTCAGACTAGTCCATAGGTTTATAGCCGCTCAGCGAGCTTTGGAGCGGGCTATGTTGGGCGTCTCTCTGAAGGACCGCATCAGAAATGAGGTGATCCGACAGAGGACCAGAGTCACCGACATAGCTGAGAGGATTAGCAAGCTGAAGTGGCAATGGGCTGGTCACATATGCCGCAGGACCGACAACCGATGGGGTAAACGAGTCCTCGAGTGGAGACCGCGTCTCGGCAAACGTAGCGTGGGACGCCCTTGGGCGAGATGGAGCGACGACATCATAAAGGTGGCTGGTGGAGAACTGCTCAGGATCGAGCTTGTTGGCGTGCCATGAAGGAGGCCTATGTCCAGCAGTGGACGAGTAGAGGCTGATGATGATGATGAACTGAATAAGTATAAAATGTATGCTTCGAAATCATATTTGATCGCCAAGATATTTACAAAATTCGCAAAATGTATTTTAAAATTAAAAATTTTAAGTAACATCACATCATAATTTGAGTACTTACCAACATTCTTTACCATCTCTTTCTCTTACACTGTTTTTATATGTTTTTATCTCCCTCTGAGTATTATTAGGGTGTTTCAAAGAAATTGGGCCGTCTTCCTCGTGGACATGAAATCGGATAGGACAGGATGCTGTCAGAGCTAAGTGCAGTATTATTATAGTGGATAAAGCTGCGGTTACACTGCTAGAGGCTAGCGAGGCGCACTGAACAGCGGAAAACTGAACAAACTCCGAAACTGAAAATATTCCACATTGAGCCGGTGTTATATTATTAGTATTACATATTTATTGCCCAATTTTGGACCATCAATTGAAACTAAAATTAGAAATTAGCTGCGTCCCATGGTTTCACCTGCATAATTTGCGAATATTCGAGTAAAAAACGTTATAAACTATTTTGTGTCAAAGTTTATCGAAATCCGTGCAGGCGTTTTTGCGTACATACATCCATAGTTTCAAACTTTCGCAATTTATAATATGTTCTTCATGTGTTTGGGTGAGAAATTTCGCACACAAATAAAATATGAATTCAAAAATTTTTTTTTTTTTTAGACCAAATACTTTATGTCCCGATCTTATCATGCGATCGAATCTTATTCAGGTGAAATTGCGGGACTCAGCAAGTAATGATGTAAATAAATAAAGTCTTCCAGACCGCATTTTGGTCACGGTGGCCAATCTTAACGGTGATTTGGCTTCGGCGCTTGAGATATAGCGCACAAGTGTGTGGCAAACACGTGCGCTCCCTCTGTCTTCACTCTCATAGTTCGATATGATTGAAATCTGACACGATCGGAGACAGATTAGCGGCAGGATTAACGGCTCAACATATTTGCTGTAGCACCCGCAACTCACACCGCCAATTTCCAACTCCGGACAATACTTTAGGTTACAGCTTACATAATGTAGAACTTGTACTATAAGCGCAACGTTCAAAGTGCATCACAAAATAAGAAATTTGAATAAATAAAGAGAACTTCCCATCTTCTTGCCAAGACATTTACCCGTTCAGCCACTTGTAACAACATTCCATATTTAAAACAAACTTTACATCAAAACTCCTTGTTTTTCTTACCAAAGACTAACAGCGTGGAAGAGGATAACCATAATTATATCTTAGACAAACTTCCCTGCTTACACAACGCGAGCACAAAACTTTTTGCTACATAAAAGAAGGGAAGTGTTAAAAAGTTGCAACCAACCTCTTTTGAGACTCGGGTTCCATGCTTCTTATTTAAAAAAAATACGAAAACTAAAAGACTGGCCAAATAGAATCGTCCTCCCTTTAGTTAAAATGCTTTGTGCAATCTCTTCACGTACCAAGACCCTAGTTGTGTTGCTGAAGATAGGAAATTGGAGCACCTTTTTTTTTAGGGTTCTGTCAGTTAAAACGTGATGGCGTAAGTTTTAGGGGATAAGAGTCTTTTTATTTATCAGCATCTGTTAGATTTGATGTATGCTCTTTGAGAATAGGTTATGCATGATAGAACTAAACAGGCCCATTTCGTGGTGGTAGATATTACATGCGGTCGTGGATGTGGATATTTAAAATAAAATGTAAACTTACAAAATTCGGCCGGCCTCGCCTAATTTCTTTCTTGTAGCAACTTGTGTGACATTCATTCTATGATTGTTAGAGATTGCATTCGCATAAACATCCGTAATAGATGTCTAAATCTATGCGGAAGACTAGTTTCTGCGGATGCGGATGCGAATATTGGCAATATCCCTGGATCGAACCTACGAATTTTAACTTATAAGATACCGGCACGAACACGTACAGAACTAATTTGTATGACCTACAAGTACTTGTTCCGGGTCGTGCTCTTGGTATGTGAGTTTTTATGTTTGTAAACCCATCCACGATACAGGAGATATTCCTAACGCGTGGGGCAAAGTTTAAAAAATTAACAAACAAAAAAATATTTTCGGAATTGTTTTTTATTTGATAGGTTCAAAATATTCTTATGTATGAGTATTGCCACTGTTTTAATTTATTGTCTATTGTTTAACTATTATGTACATGTCGTTAATCCATACTAATATTATAAATGCGAAAGTATCTCTGTCTGTCTGTCCGGCTATCACGCCAGAACTACTAAACCGATTCTAATGAAATTTGGTACACAGATAGTCTAGAGCCTGAGAAAGGACATAGGCTATAAAACATCCCGCTATGACCAATACGAGCAGAGCAGTAACAAAAGCGAACACGGACGTACATATAGATCCCATTATTTTATCAGGCGCTTATTTAAATCAACTGAGCCCTTTTTAATTTTTTTCGGGACGGATTACGATTTTGGCAAAAACTATAGATCGCGCCAAACATCTAGTCCGCTCTGAATTAGCTTCGTGCAATTGTATTGCAGGTGTATTTATACATATATATGTATAAATATATATATTTAATAGTATGCGTGACTGTACAAATGCGCGAAGCAACTTCAGAGCGGACTAGATGTTTGGCGCGATCTATACTTAAGGGGTTTTGAGGGAACCTTGCAGTAATGTAGGCATTTACCTTGGCATTCCCACGGAAACGGAAACCACCGCGCGCTATAAACTGAAGTCTACGCTGACGGCGTCGCGGGCAACAGCTTATAGGTTATAATCTCTTGCTCAATACGGAACCCTTCCAAATAAACTCGAACTTGGCTAGTTATGCTCTGTGTCTTTTTAGTACAGTATTGGGTGTTAGTTTGTTGATGAGCTCAAAATGTGCTAGTTCTAAAGCTGTCCTTTTGTTCAAGATTTTTCTTTACCCAATGTAATTCTCTTTGTTTGAAGATACGCTTTGCTTATTAAGTAAGAGGTCTAGGTCACATCTTGTGCCTTTTACTTTGGGGATTTTCAGGACTTGTTTTCAAAGTTTTTCTTTTCTTTTGACCTTAACAACTCAGTTACTGTGTAATGCGAGTATGATACTTCTTGGTAACACTGTTTGTATGTGAACTTGGGAATCGGGCCAATGTCTCACAATGGCGACGCCATGTCGACTTCAAAAGAGGAACAAAAAATTTTTTCTTTAACTCATTGTTTAACTATATTTATGTGTTGGCCTGTTCAGCACACATATAATATTCATCATCATCATCTCAGCGTTAATCCCAGTCTCATCCGAAGCTTTTTCAGCTTTGGAGTCTGGGGTCCGCTTTACCAGTCTAACTGCTGTAACCCGTAACGACTGTCATTAGATGTTCGTGTGGCAACCGGGACCAACGGTTTAACGTGCTTTCCGAAGCACGACCAGACCAGTGTAAATATTCATATTCATGCATACAAATATTTGCACTGCGCGGGAGTCAAACCCGCTTCTCCTTGCGCAGCGACCGGGTTCGCTATCACTACGCCACGGAGGCTGTCACACATATAATAAATAAAAAAAAGCCTTTATTATTTCCTGCAAAAAAGAAAACAAAATAAGTAAAAACATTAAACCTAATACTAACTAACATTGGTATTAAAAAGAAACTGATTTTAAACTACATACTAAGTACTATTAGAAATAATCAACTTGCAAGCAATCCCTCCGCAGGTGAAGGCCTCCTCCAAGGAACCCCAATTATTTTTATCTTGGGCTGCTTGCATCCATCGTACGCCCATCTTGTATCTCTTCCTTGTATCCTCTTTTGCGCTTCCCACTTGGGCCACTCCACTGAGTCACTCTTCTGGTCCATCGCTCATCCGAAAGCCTTGCTACATGACCCGCCCATTTCCATTTAAACGTTTCTGCGTAGGTAAGGGCATCAGTAGCTTTCAAATATAAGAAGCGTAACCAAAGCTACACATATAATAATCAGCTTAAAATATGTTCACTGTTGGTACACGGGCAACCTCTCTGTGAGAGGGAGTGTAATCCATTAAGCGTGCCCAGTGCGGGTGGCAAGATGTCACATGTATTAAAATTATTTGTTCTAGTGTATGTTTCCTCGCGATATTTTCCTTCCCCTCCACTTGAGAGCCTCCGTGGCGTAGTGGTAGCGAACGCGGCCGTTGCGCAAGGAGGCGCGGGTTAGATCCCCGCACAGTGCAAATATTTTTTGTATGCATGAATATGAATATTTGCACTCGTCTGGTCGTGCCTCGGTTCCGGTTGCCATACGAACATCTAGTGGCAGTCGTTACGGGTTGTTGGAGCCCTCAAAAGTCTAACAATTGGTCTAACTACAATGCTTAAATATCGCCTTCGAGTTGTGGAGGTCAGACGGCAGTCGCTTCACGGAAAATATCGAAGTTTAGCCAAAATCAGCAGTTAGACTGGTAAAGCGGACCCCAGACTCCAAAGCTGAAACCGCTACGGATGCGACTGGGATTAACGCTGAGATGATGATGATGATTTTCCTCTCTCATTTTGAAAGCAGTGATTATGGCATAGGTTAATTGTACCAAGCGAAGCGCGTGTCTTGTTTCATTACTACTCTCAGAACGGTGAAGGAATACTTCATGGAGAAACCAGTATTTCTTAGAAGCAGTAATTTGAAGACATGTGGTATGTACCACACCTCCTACCTCTCTACGAGAACAGGGCTTTGTCCTGTGTTGCCAGCAGTGGAAATATTACAGACCGATTATTTTATAGAAATACCGACATAGCTCTTCGAGTCGCTAAAATTAAGTGGCAGCGGGCAGGGCACATTGCTCGTAGAACCGATGGCCGATGGGGCAGTAAGGTTCTGGAGTGGCGGCCACGTACTGGAAGAGCAAGCGTAGGGAGGCCCCAAACAAGGTGGACTGATGACCTGGTGAAGGTCGCGGGAAGCCGATGGATGCGGGCAGCACAAGACCGGTCATCGTGGAAAGCCTTGGGGGAGGCCATTGTCCAGCAGTGGATATCTATAGGCTGAAGAAGAAAGAAGAAGCTTTTATAGAAAGACGGAATAGTCTTTCATTACATTTCTTTTCTGTGTGTTAGACCATAACATTGGCTGCCGGCAGAAATTACTACCCACCTGGCAAAGTCTTGCCGCCAAGCGATTCGTCTGCTGAAGCAGTATGGAGGCAGGGTCTGAGCAGTTGTGTTGCGATGTGTGTCAGGCTCAGGTATGAAGCGTTAAAATTTGTTGTGTCGGGAGTTTGGTCGTGGAGGGTCTTCAGATCAATCTCCCTCTGGCGCAGCATCGTTGGTCGTGTTGTTGGGTTTAACATTGCGCCACCTCGCTCAACTGCCGTCGTCCTTCCTACTCACTCAGTTTATTTGAGTGAAGCTCGTAATAAATTAGCGCGCTTTACCTTTGACGATTGCATCACTGGTTACAATCAGGCGCGATTGCGTCAATCACTATTTTTAATTATATAAAAAAACATGTTTTAAAGAAAAAAATATAACTTCATTGGGACTGGGCCAAAGCTGTTTATTCATCATCATCATCATGGTCTGTCTAGTATTTTCTCAACATGATGGGGTCAGCTTCCAGTCTGACCGAATTCAGCTGATTACCAATGTTTTATATGGAGTGACTGACTATCTGACCTCCACAACCCACTCACTGAGCATTACGATACCTCATTGTAAGACTGGTTATCTGTTATCATCATCATCATCATCATCGTTTTATCGTCCCACTGCTGGACACAGGTCTCCTCTCATACAGAGAAGGATTGAGCGCATTCACCACGCTTGCTCAATGCGGGTTGGCGATTTCAGACTTAAAGTCGAGATTTCCTCAAGATGTTTTCCTTCACCGTGTAATCAGTCAGTACACTGAGAAAGTACATTTAACTTAGAAATTTACTTTGGTACTTGCCTGACTTGGAATCGAACCTGCACAATCATACTTGAGAGGCTAGTGTTTCGTTATCACCGTGTCTGTTGTCACATACAATAAAATACAATTGAATTTTCAACACACTATAAATTAGAATTCACTCCATAAAGCCAAGCTACTTAAATTAACTTCGGATTTAGTTACTGCCTAAAGCCAATCAATTTCGGGCCGACGAGTATAAATGAATCCATACACGCGTCATCATTCTAGTCGGAAGTTTGTCACTACATGCTGTAATGGATTTTCATAATAAATAGCTTGGCTTGGAAAGTTTGCATAGTTATTCTGTTTTTAGTATTCTCATGTGGTCCTCCTTAGTACGATAAGGTAAATTAAGGTTGAAATATACCAACATGTTATGTCATCATCATCATCTCAGCGTTAATCCCAGTCGCATCCGAAGCTTTTCGGCTTTGGAGACTGGGGTCCGCTTTACCAGTGTCACTACTGATTTTGGCTAAATTCCAATATTTTCCGCGAAGCGCCTGCCTTCTGACCTCCGCAACCCGAAGGCGATATCGTTGGACTTTTAAGACCTCGAACAACCTGTAACGACTGCCAAAAGTACTACTATTTGAAAAAGACGATGATCCCTGAGTTCGTTTCGGCTATTTCTTCTCAGAGGTAGCCAGTTAGGAAATGGCAGCTTGATCTAGTTTAAAAAAAAAAATATGACATGTAAAAGTGATCAGTCATGCTACTTGCTTAATAAACTTGCTTAAATTTTATTTCATTTCATGCCATTAAATGATTGTATGGCAACCGGGACCAACGGCATAACATGCTTTCCAAGGCACGACAAGACCAGTGCAAATTCATGGAAACAAATACATACGATCATGTTATGTCATCTCGTGACCCTTGATGCCTGGAAGTTTGTTCTGCCACTCCTTCTTCCCAGTAAAACGTATTTATTGCGACTTGTACTAGAAGGTCACAAAGCAAAGTAAATAAAAAGCAAAATTATATTTAAGACAAGGCAACAAAAACAATGACAATGCGACTATTCGAGGCCGAAAGGCTAGAAAGAGGAAAGAAAATAAGTTTATTTGCAGCAAATATGACGCAAAAGTAAACCCAAACACAAATCTATATCCATACTAATCTATAAAGCTGAAGAGTTTGTTTGTTTGTTTGAACGCGCTAATCTCGGGAACTACTGATCCGATTTGAAAAATTATTTTTGTGTTGGATAGCCCATTAATCCAGAAATGCTTTAGGCTACTAAAACATCACGCTGTGACCAATAGGAGCGGAGCATAACTAAACCACGCGAACGAAGTCGCTGGCGGCCGCTAGTAAAAAATATAACAAGTTAGGTAACATTATTAGGAAGTGGTAAAGGAAGGGCAGTTTGGGGGACTGTCTTATGGTATATTAATAATAAAAAGTTAAAAAACTAAAACCCAACTACGACAAAAAACGACGCTGAAAAAGTATAAAACAAGATTTTCAGAATACTGAACTGAACAAAGTTGCTAATATAGTTGCAAGTAAATGGACACAGTAGACTCTACCAAGATGCCTTCGTTGTAAATTGACAATAATGTCTTACGATACTATTCTGAAGTATGCAATATTCACTATTTAGAGATAAATTTTCATGTTTGGAAAACCGCAGTCACACGTTATGAAAGTGCTACGGTAGGTATATGTAACGTGTGACTACGCCTTTCCAAACATGAAAATTTATCTCTAAATAGTGAATATTGCATACTTCAGAATAGTGTAAGACATTATTGTCAATTTACAACGAAGGCATTTTTTGTCGTAGTTGGGTTTTAGTTTTTTAACTTTTTATTATTTGTACTATTTTGGTGTTAAAGTGTATTTGTGGCGCATAATATTAATAAAAGTTAAATTGACGAACTAAAAACTAGGTAGTTAACATACGACATCTCTTTTGACTTATGTATCGGCATATAGTAATATGTAGAGATGTCCTATTTTACTATTTCGTAGCGCTTGAAGCGTAGCGCGTATAGCAACGGTTTCACCGTATGAAGCTCCCGGTTTTTCGTAGTAGCGACGCACATTTGCGTCGATGGCACCGAATGGGTCATGAATTAGTGGTTGAGGCCGTTAGTATAAATAGATTGGATGTTTTTCTAACGGTGGTAGGCCATAACATCGGCTGCCGGCAGAAGTTACCACCCACCAAACAAAGTCTTGCCGCCAAGCGATTCGTCGTGTTCCAGCATGATGTCTGGTGAAGCCGTACGGAGGACGCGTCTGAGCACTTTGTGTAGCGTTGTGTGGCGAGTACGATGCGCCAAATGTTGTTCTGTCGGAAGTTTGGTCATGGAGAGTCTCCAGATCAATCTCCCTCTGGCGCAGCATGGTTGGTCGTGTTGCTCTTGGATTTAACATTGCATCACCTGGCTCAACGGCCGTCATCCTTGCTATTCCTAAGTTTTTTAAGTGAATAGGCTTAATAAACTAGTGCGCAGGCATCAAGGATTGCGTCACTGCTTAACATCAGGCGGGATTGCAGTCAAGCGCTAGTTTATAATTATTTAAAAAAAAAATACTTATATTAAGAGGACCTGGGAAGATTTCTTAATCTATCTAATTCTGCTAACGATCGACTGTCATGTGGATTTTTAAGTAATTTATTATGATCCAAGGCACTTATAAATAATCCCTCTATGGTTTTAACTCTACTGAGAGCGACATAGGCCTGTCCTTTAGCAAACAATGACTTTCCTAGATCTGTAACTTTTTTATCTAGAGTACAACCTTGTAATTTATGTACAGTACAACCCCAAGAAAGAATCAGCGGGAGCATTATACGCTGAATTTGCCCAGAACCCCTCAAGCCGTCAAATTCAGTGAGGCATGCCTCGATTTTGATAAGTCCGTTAGTATCTGCTTTTATGGATGCGTCGTCAAATTGTATGAGAACAGCGCTTGGCTGTTCTCCTGTTCCAACTGATCGCGCCGAAGAGCAGGCCATTCGAAGGCCTTCACCACTCCCATCGCTCCGTTTACCAAACCCTGGTTTACATTCAAATTTCTACGAAGCATTACTAGGGATTATGTACAAACATAAAGTACTCGTGAAGCTCTTTCAGATGATACCAAATACGGTATATTTATTTTAATTTTGTATTAACATAGAACTTTTTGTCCGCTAGAGGGCGTAATACTAAATTTGGTGACAAGCTTTATAGCTCATAACCAACAGAATATCAAGGCCCTTCTAATGGTTCTGCAGTGGTCTTATTCTGATAAGTAGTAAAGAAGCTATCTATGAACGAAAAGATGTGAATTATATGCAATCAGCCCATGAATACAGGTAAAGTCACAAGCAAATGCTAGTAATATATACATATTTAAAATGTACAAGTTAAGCCCTTTCAAATGATACCAAACACGGCATATTTATCTTAACTTTATTTTTTTACTCTGTATATTTTGTCCGCTAGAGGGCGCCACGTTAGATTTTGTGAAACTCCATATAGCCTATAACCAGCAGACAATTAAGACGCTTCTAATGATATATCATTTATCGAATTCGAATAAGTAGTTTAGAAGTTACGAGGGAACAGATGAACATACATACATACATACATACATACATACATACATACATACATACATACATACATACATAGCCTGTCAAAATCATAACCCTCCTTTTGCTTTGCCGTAGTCGGGTAAAAAGTAAAGCCTCATTTGAAAAATGTAAAATGCAAATGTCACCTGGCCACTTTGGATTCGGTGGAGAGGCATGCGAAGAGGCTGATTGGTGACCCAGAATTAACTCAAAAAGGTCTCCAAAGCCGTAGTAGCCGAGCACAGGCGTAGAATAGCCAGCCTTTCGGTGTTCTATAAGATTTATTTTGGTGAGTGTGCGAGGGTATTGCATGATTTAGTTCGCCCATCTCCGTTCCACCATCGGACGACCCGTCGCACGGCGAGTTTCCACCCTTACATCGTTAACACCACTACGATCCGGACGAAGCGTTTCGCCTCCTCTTTCATACCGCATACATCGAGGGATTGAAACAATTTGCTCGCGGCGGTGTTTCCGTCGGACTAAAATTTGAGTGTCTTCAAGACTTTTTTTTTTTTTAATAGTTATAAACTAGTGCTTGACTTTGCAGAAACCCCCCCGACCCGCCTGATGGTAAGCAGTGATGCAATCGTTGATTGTAAAGCACACTAGCTTATTAAGCCTATTCACTCAAAAAAACTGAGTGAATAGGAAGGAAGACGGCAGTTGAGCGAGGTGATGCAATGTTTAACCCAACAACACGACCAACGATGCTGCGCCAGAGGATGATCTGGAGAGCCTTCACGACCAAACTCCTGACACAACAACATTAGGCACATCGTACCCGGTACACATCGCAACACAACTGCTCAGACCCGTTCTCCGTACGGCTTCACCAGACATCATGCCGGAACACGACGAATCGCTTGGCGGCAAGACTTTGTCTGGTGGGCGGTAACTTATGCCGGCGGCTGATGTTGTTGCCTACCACCGAGACTAGACTAGAGTGAATAGGCTCTTAATAAACTAGCGCACTTTACCATCAACAATTGTAACACTGCTTACCATCAGGCGGGATTGCGGTCAAGTACTAGTGCGTTTATAATTTATATAAAAAACAAAAATCGATGAATCACTCTCTGATTTTGGACACAGGTGTACTATATTTATATAGCTGTTTCGTCTGTGTAAATTTCAATCAATCAATCTATATTTATTTTGTTAAACATGGATACGGTTTTTCTTACTCCTCCGCTATTCTTTTCTGATTAATTTCGTTGCGGGACCCAAGACAGTTGAATCGTTTCTCCGGGACTCGTTGAGCTTCATTGCTCGGCGTTTTTCTGGCGGTCTCCACTGTTGATTCTGGCTTTCAGGAGTTGCAGTGGGTTGGGAACAGTATGGCGGGTTTTGTCCCAAAACAAAAAAAAAATATTATAGACAGACATGTGCACTATCTTTTTCCAATGTATATGGCATACACAATTAAAATAAACAATGTAATTAAGGTAACACGTTAACATAATATTTCAATCAATATAAATAATAATGAAATGTTTTAATATCAATGGTGATCAAGTTAAACGTAGAAAGGATAAAATATTTAGATATAATAAATTAAAGTTTCTGATTCAGATGCTTTTTCAGCTTAGGAGTCTGGGGTCCGCTTTACCAGTCTAACTGCTGGTTTTGGCTTAACTTCGATATTTTTCGTGAAGCATTGCAGTTAGATCAATTGTTGGACTTTTGAGGCCTCCAACAACCTGTAACGACTACCATTACATGTTCGTATGGCAACCGGGACCAACGGCATAACGTGGTTTTCGAGGTACGACTAGACCAGTGCAAATATTCATATTCTTGCATTAATATTTGCACTGCGCAGGGGTCGAACTTGTGCCTCCTTGTGCTGCGGCCGCGTTCGCTACCGCTACGCCACGAGGGCTGTCGTCTGCCTTAATGTACATACAGTAATGACTTTAAATAAGTAGACGACCGTTAGGGGGTAAACGAGTCCTTGAGTGGAGATCCCCTCTCGGCAAACGTAGCGTAGGACGCCCTTGGGCAAGATGCAGCGACGACATTAAAAAGGTGGCTGGAACTGCTCAGGATCTAGCTTGTTGGCGTGCCATGAAGAAGGCCTATGTCCAGCAGTGGACGAGTAAAGGCTGATGATGATGAAGTAGGATTAAGAACATACAACCTGACCAACTTACTTGGTGGGATTCTCAGTAAACACATTTACATATAACTTACATCGCAGTTTTTGAATCTAAAAGTACAGTAGTTTAGTAAAACTTTTCATGTTTTAAATTTAAAAGTTTAATCGAGATAAGTGAAGTCAAGAGCTGGAAAATTTAAAACTGTATCAGAGATCGTCTCCTCGATACTCGGTAGTCAGTGACTCTACATACAGATAGGTTTATTATCATAACTTCCACGATAGAGCTGAGTAGCACCTATTTACATTCACTGAACGCCGTATATACAATATGTTAAGAAAACCCTGTCCGATCCATAAGGATAATAAAGGTTAGGCAATCACATGACCAAATAAAATTTGAAATTTTGCATAATCATCATAGTAACTATACTAATCAATTTTGAAACTATCTTTTTTCCCCGCGAATTTACGCTAACTTCCCCAAAATTTGGTGTTTTTAAAAAAATGACAACACCATTTTAGGCGGTATAATTGTCGGCTTTCCTTTTATTGTTTTGTTAGATTATTTATTTCTTTGGCGGCGTCGCGCGTGAGCTTTGTCGGCGACGTAAAAGAAATAACTAGTGATGCACTAATTTTTGCGCAATAACGTTTTTTTATCGCTATTAATCGAAACTTGTATCTGGTTGAATGATTTGTTAAAAACACAGATTACCCAATGGTAAAAGTACTTTTGTTTGTTTATCGATTAATTACTAATAACATTATTATAACACAAGTATTAGTAAACAGAAACGAGAAGGACTTATGAAACACAATTTTAGTAAAATTTTACAAATATTTTAACGGTCAATATCATCGATTTTGAGACAGAAACTGAAATTAAAAATTTGGCATGATTTTAATTTACAGCAGTGTACCTAACTAATTTAAGTTTTGTAAAAGTTCTAAACAATTCCATGCGATGTTGTATCTAGAATGAGAATGAGAAAATACAATACTAAATCGATAACAAAAATAGACGAGTAAATTGTTTCCATCGAAAATCAATATTTTGATTACTTACACATCCCTATTTACTCAAAGGATGCCGCGAGGTCAGCCCCGTAGGTACAAATCTAAAAAATAAAAATCATTTTTACTTTAAATTATCAGTCGCGCGTAAATATCGCTCTAGTGAAGACTATTCGTGTATTGTGTGATCATGTCGTTTCCTAATGTAGAGTAATGTAACATGCTGATGGAAGGTAGCAACTGCTGTTTTGTGATCAGGTGATTGTGGTCAATGTGGTTCCAGTATGACAGTGCGTCACCATATCTTTGTCCTGTACGTGAGAACCTCCATTATCAGTTCGGCGAGCAGTGGATTGGTAAGGGTGAACCAACTGTGGCCAGCGCGGATTTGACACCACTTGATTTTTATTTATGTGCATGTCCGTGCTAATCTCGTGCGACGGTGCCAGCTGGGCCTGTATCGTTATTAGTGAACAAAATTGGAACAACATCTCCGCCACAGCCAATAAGCTCATCGAATGAAATGATACATTTGGAGAGTCAGACGACCTTCCTACTTAAAAAAAAAGTTCTTTTCACGAGCTGCCTAAGTATCGTTATTTCTTTCGAGACTCGATAAAAGTGAATAAATTACCTATACCTACATGCATGAGGTCAACTGAGGTTATGAACTGTGCCTGTGTTGCCATGAAATTACCTATTTATTTTATTTAAGTTATTTATTTTTAGGGGGATTTTTTTTTTAAGTTTAGCCAGGTTTTGTAGGCATTAGTAGAATCAGTTATCGATACCTAACAATACCTTCACGGGTCGGACAGGGTTTTCTTAACATATTGTATAGACGTTCAATAATGTTAAAATGGGGGTTGATTACGAGTATTGAGGTCAATGACTTAGATATTGAACTCATATACTTAAAAAAGGTAGTAAGTTTTATTTTAGACTAGCTTTCCGCCCGCGGCTTTGCCCGCATCGAGTTCGGTTTTAACGGGCTTTTTAGATTTCCCTCGGGAATATCAATTTTTTCTGGGATAAAAAGTACTCTATTATTTAATCTGGACTTCTAACTTTACGTCTGCAAAATTTCAAAGCAATCATTTCTATAGTTACGGCGTGAAAGCGGAACAAACAAACAAAATCACTTTCCCATTTATAATATTAGTAAGGATTTTCATCATTTTTTTTTTTAATTATTATAAACTAGTGCTTGACTGCAATCCCGCCTGATGGTAAGCAGTGATGCAATCATTGATGGTAAAGCGCACTAGTTTATTAAGCCTATTCACATAAAAAACTTAGGAATAGGAAGGAAGACGGCAGTTGAGCGAGGTGATGCAATGTTAATCCCAACAATACGACCAACGATGCTGCGCCAGAGGGAGATTGATCTGGAGACTCTCCACGACCAAACCTCCGACACAACAACATTTGGCGCATCGTACCCGGCACACATCGCAACACAACTGCTCAGACCGGACGGGTCTGAGCAGTTGTGTTGCGATGTGTATCCGTACGGCTTCACCAGACATCATGCCGAAACACGACGAATCGCTTGGCGGAACATTATTATCATTTCAGCCGAAAGACGTCTACAGCTGGACATAGGCCTCCCCAAGGATGTCCACGACGACCGGTCCTGCGTCTCCCGCATCCAGCTGTTTCCCGCGACCTTCACCAGATCGTCGGTCCACCTTGTCGGGGGCCTACCCACGCTTCGTGGTCCCCACTCGAGAACCCGATACATTATATTTTGGATTTATTCAAACCAGTTCAATATGCGTACTCCCCAGCAGCACGCGTGGAGCACGCGTCAAAGGCGACTGCAGTCGTTAAAAAAAAAAAACAATTAGCGATAGTTTTTATTTTTAAACAAATAACGTTGCCCCAATATTGGAATTTCTCCTGTATCATAGGTGCGTCCTCCGTGTGGTACCGGGATTAGAATAGTACCAACCCATATCCTCCCGTGGGTAGACACCCACGGGAGGATATGGGTATCTCTAGACAGAGAGGCGACTAAGGAAACTCTCACCAGGGAAGCGGGCAGCAGCGCTTCTCTTGTAGAATAACAACAAATTACTGCGATCCGCAATCAGCCTGCCGAGCTAGGGATTATGGTAACCCAATGTAATGGAAAACCTTGGGGGAGGCCTTTTTCCACCAGTGAACCTCTATAGGCTGAAGAAGAAGCAGTAGGTGTGTTGACAAACATAAACAAACAACCAGTCCCAGTACAACTATTTGTAGATCATAGAAATGTTTGTTCCGTGCGGGAATCGAACCGCAATGTAGTAGTCAATAGCTTAACCACTGCGCCAGCCGTGCCGTGACGAATTCGTAGCGTGTTAATTCTGGTTATAAAACATCTGTGTGCTAAATATCATCCAAATATGTGCAGTTCTTTTGTGTTAAAGACACACAGATACAGTACATACCAACAGATTTTTAACATTCATGTGTAAGTATTCCTGTAATTTGTAAAGGGTGTATCTGACATCGATGCACAAACGAGTACCATGGATCCAGTACATGATTCTGACCCATCCAGTGGTGGAATTTTAGTTGGCTTTTTCTTGAATTAAAAAAAGAAATATGCAGTGTTTTCACTTTAGACCGTTCATAACAGGTAGCTAGTTAATTTTTAATTTAAAATCTTATTAGCTTATAACCCAATAAGATATTAAATTAAAAATTAATTAATTCACTAATCAATGTGAACAAAACTCGAAACACTAACCCATCAGCTGATTTAATAGAGTTCACGTCAGGGGTCAACGTCATACCTACATACATGCGCGGCGGCACGCTTGCAACCTTCAAAGACCGAGCCGACACTTTTTTTTAAACACTGTGATTTATGTAACCACTCGTTAACGATATAAATGACTATCATAATTTTATTAGTGGCATGCGGTGTAGCCTTTTCGCGAAGTTTGCAATACGCAGTTTGCTTTGTTCTTTTGAGTGAGTAGGCTTAATAAAGTAGCGCGCTTTACCATCAACGATTGCATCACTGCTTACCATCAGGCGGGATTGCAGTCAAGCGCTAGTTTGTAATTTATATATAAAAAAAACGATATCAGATACATCCTGTATAATTACTGACCACGAGCCCTACTCATGTCATCATCAACGTTTTATCGTCCCACTGCTGGGCACAGGTCTCCTCTCATACAGAGAAGGATTGAGCGTAATCACTATGCCTGCTCAATGCGGGTTGGCGATTTCAGACTTAAAGTCCAGGTTTCTTTAAGATCTTTTCCTTCACCTTGTAATCAGTCATTGGTGTCCAAGTTATACTTAGAAAGTACATATAACTTAGAAAAGTTACATTGGTACTTGCCTGGACCTGACCTGGAATCGAACCCGCACACTCATACTTGAGAGGCTGGCTGATCGTTATGGCTGATGGAATGTTACTTTATCCAGGTCGTCTGGTAAGGAAACTATATATATTACTAGCTTTCCGCCCACGGTTTCGCCCGCGTGGAGTTCGGTTATATCGCGCTATTTAGATTTCCCTCGGGAACATCAAACTTTTCCGGGATAAAAGGTAGCCTATGTTCTTTCTCAGGGTCTAAAGAATGTCTGTGCCAAATTTCATCAAAATCGGTTGAGAGGTTTATGCGGGAAAACGTAACAGACAGACAGACAGACAGACAGACCGACAGACAGAGTTACTTTCGCATTTATAATATTAGTATGGATTTTAATAACTATAAACTAGTGCTTGCTCCAATCCCTGCCTGATAGTAAGCAGTGATGCAATCGTTGATGGTAAAGCGCGGTAGTTTATTAAGCATACGCTCAAAAAAAAAAAAAACTGATTGAATAGGAAGGAAGACGGCAGTTGAGCGAGGTCATGCAATGTTAAACCCAACAACACGACCAACGACGTTCGTGACGATCGTTCAACATTGTGCAGGGAGATTGATCTGGAGACCCTCCTCGACCAAACTCGACACAACAACATATGGCGCATCGTACCCATGCAGCACACATCGCAACACAACTGGTCAGACGCGTCCTCCGTACGACTTCACCAGACACAAACACGACGAATCGCTTGGCGGCAAGACTTTGTCTGGTGGGTAATAACTTTTGCCGGCAGCCGTTGTTAGGACCTCCCACCGAGTAAATTACCATCAGCGTCGTCAAAGCGTAGTAGTTTGTAATTGTTGATACTTACCTTTTTAACATCACGCTAGATCCTCACGGGCCAAGCGGAGTCGGGTGGTAACTTCTGATGGCCGCCGATGTTATCATCATCATCTCAGCGTCAATCCCAGTCGCATCCGAAGCTTTGGAGTCTGGGGTCCGCTTTACCAATCTAGCTGCTGATTTTGGCTAAACTTTGATATTTTTCGTGAAGCGACTGCCGTCTGACCTCCACAACTCAAAGGCAATATTGAAGCATTGCAGTTAGACCAATTGTTGGACTTTTGAAGGCTTCAACAACCCGTAACCACTGCCATCAGATGTTCGTATGGCAACCGGGACCAAAGGCTTAACGTGCTTTCCGAGGCACGACCAGTCCAATGCAAATATTTATATTCATGTATACAAATATTTTCACTGCGCGGGGATCGAACCCGCGCCTCCTTGCGCAGCGGCCGCGTTTGCTACCACTACGCCACGAAGGCTGTCAATGTTATAACCTACATAAACCACCTGTCTAAAACGGTGACAGCAGTATTATCTTGAGTTGTTCACTCATTAACTTAAAAGGACATCTATGAGTGCGGCCATAACTAGAATAAACTGTCCTATCTAAACGACTATCGTTGGTAGAGTTTAGGATGTAGTGTAGAGCTCAATAGTACGTGCTCTAGATAGAGACTATTGTAATACGTTCGATCTTGTTCGTGGAGCGTCAGCAAAATTGATTTCATATTAGATAAATGTAGAGTTTGTTATTTGCTCTAGTTTTGAGAGATAAATGTAACTGTTTATCTCATATAGGGTTCCGCACCGCTTTTGTTTTGTATCTTAGGGTCCTATATGTACAAAGCTGCCAGGAACAAGGAACAACCTACGGAGGACGGGTCCGAGCAGTTGTGTTGCGATGTGTGCCGGGTACGATGCGCTAAATGTTGATGTGTCGGGAGATTGGTCGTAGATGGTCTACAGATTTATCCGTGTTGTTAGGTTTAACATTGCATCATCTCGTCCAACTGCCGTCTTACTTCCTTTTCACTCAATTCACGACATTATACAAGTTTTTTCATTGAACAGGCTTAATAAGCTAGCACGCTTTACCAACAACGATTGCATCACTGCTTACCGTCAGACAGGATTGTAGTCAAACACTAGTTAATGTTTATTTAAAAAAAAAAAACAAAGTTATTCGATCTGATTTAGAAATCCGTTTAAACGACATAGCTTACAGAGTTTTGTCAATTAATGTTGAGGTATGAATGAGTAACAGGGTATAAGGTTCATGTCCTTCTGCGAAGCAGTGATGCTGGCAAAGGAGGAGGCGGAGCACGTCAGGCAGCGGGAATCCCAGTGACCTCACGCCACTAGCCGCCGCAGGAGACGCCGTGGTCGGGAGACAACATCGAACTTCCGACCACCAGAAGCGCGGACCTATGGGCGGTGAGCAGTGGGCAGCTTGCCGCACGGTAAGGACCTGGCCCGAGTCGACGACGCATCCTGTTTCACGCGCGCCTCAAAGAGATATCAACACATCGTGACGGGGTCCACGAAGACCAATGCCTTCTGGGTCAGGGTTGTGGGTTGCTTAAAAAAGAAACCGTGGCCCTGGCGCATAGGCAAGTGAAGAAACACGGGTGGGTTTTATTCAGTAAAAATCTGACACGCCCTTCCGCTCCGCCCAGAGCGGGAGAGGTTATTTGATGATTTCCCATCCCAAACAAAAAAAAACAAAGGCTCACTCAGTGATGTATCTGGCGGGCAATTGTCCGACGCTTGAAATCCGAAAGTTGTGTATATATTAGTTACGCGGTGAACCCTGCTTGCGAGATATAGGATTTGCATGACGTCATTAGGACGCGTTGTTCGTATATGGCGTTGAAGATTCTGCTACAGCAACAATATCTTCCACCCATCTTTGTATTGGACTACCAATATCTCCTTCCTTTACGGAGCTTGAATTTTATTTGGATCATATTTCGTTGGTTAAAAGACGGTTAAAGTGACATAGCAGACAAAGTGCAAGACGGTCGCCTATTCTGTTACAGTCACGTCTTACGAAAACCGGCATGTTACGTGGCTAACAAACATATGTTTTGCCATGGCACCTCCGCACGAACAAACGAGGGTCTACCTCGTTTGTTCAAAGGAGTGCTGGCTTGACGTTGTGTAGATGACATGCGTGCCAACAATCTCACACTACGGGATGCCAGAGATGGTGCAAAATGGAGGCGTAAACAACATTATTTTCTGTTTATGCGAAACCTGAATATAGTTAGTTCGGAATAAGCAACTGAATCGATTCCAATAATTTTTACAGCATGTTATATTTTTTTCACAAATCATTTAAAAGTTGTTGCGGTGTGGTTACTGAGCGCATTACATATTTTACGCGGGCACATGCCCGCGCTCAGCTGATGCCACAGGTCAATGCCCCCGGCTCGCCCGCCTGAACGGAGCGTGGACCATATTTTTGTTGGTTCAACCAAGTAGGAGAACAATCTCATAACTTTGTGGTTTTTCATGATACTGTTACGGGCTAGGGGTACTTAAACGCCGGTGTAGGGTTACGAAGTTTATTAGCAACGAAGGTACAGACGATCGTAGGCAATGACAAGTAGAACGTAGCTGATGTCGCACCGAAGTCTTCTCTTACGTCCACAAAGTCCGTGTCGTAAACACACAATAACACTATCAGATGTTACTTCACGTAGTACTCAGAGTTCTCGTTACAGTTGTCGCAGTAGGTATTCTCAAAGATCGCTTCTTAACTGTCGCTGTTTTCGTATCGATAGTCGAATTCAGACTGACTCTGCGCCGGCTTCGCGGCGCTATATATACATCAGCTGATCGAACATTCCAGATTCCTCTAGGCGTAATAATAATATATCCATTCGATAGGCCGTCCTAAGTCTAGCAATACATTTTTATTGTACCTAGGAAATGTCTAGATCTGAGGATATAGGGCTTAAAAGTGACACACTGCATGTCACGCGATATTGAACCTTATGCCATCGACATAAGGTCCATTCGTAACAATACCTTTTTGAATTTTTTTACATAGATTTTTTACTTAATAATACTCGACACGTATTTCGGATTTCGCATAAACAAGAAATAATGTTGTACCTATATAAGAAAGCGAACCCCGTGTGCCAACGCGAAAGCCGCGGATGCAACCGGGATCATGATGATGACGCTGAGATGATGATGATTACGATGATAAAAGACGGTTAACGTTAACAGTTTAACTAACTTGCTGACGATACCAAAGTAGCTTTACACGGAGCGCTCTTGATGCGAACAATAGTAAACTTAGTACCGACTGTCAGAGTTACTAGTAGGGGCGCCTCTTCATATCCCTATTGGTTAAGACTTACAATTAGCTGATATAACACCACGCCTCTATTCCTCAAAGGGTTTATCAAATGAGTCTGGTACAACAAAATTTACGGGTTGAATATAAGTAACATATTGTAATGCCTAGGGGTTAGATTTAAACTGGGTACTAATCCAGATTTTTATGATTCCAAACTCCTATTGGAATAAAAACCGGCCAAGTGCGTGTCGGACTCACATACAGAGGGTTTCGTACCATTCATTTATGAAATTAAAGGATTTAAGTTATTTGTATAAAAGATTACGCGGTAATAAGCGGTTTACGATTTACGAGGTATTAAAAAAAACTACTTACTACATCTCGTTCAAAACAATTTTCGTTGGTAGTTTTTATAGTAATGTATCGTACGTATTTTTTTTTTCAGATTTTTCATTTTCTTATTTTAAAAGTTAGAGGGGGACCAACTTTTTTCCACATTGGAAGCGTCTGTCACGCAAACTATTCGGTTAAGAAAAAAAAAATTAGAAATCTCGATATCATTTTTGAAGACCTATCCATAGATACCCCACACGTAAGTTTTTGATGAAAAAAAAAATGAGTTTCAGTTCTAAGTATGGGGCGCCCCCAATATTTATTATTTATAACTTTTTTTTTTATTTTTGCATCAAAATGTTAATGCGGTTCACAGAATACATCTACCTACCAAGTTTCTATAGCTCTTATAGTTTCGGAAAAAAAGGCTGTGACATACGGACGGACAGAGGGACAGACAGACATGACGAATCTATAAGAGTTCCGTTTTTTGCCATTTGGCTACGGAACCCTAATAAAAATGACCCCTTTTCAACGTCTGTTAACTAGTTTGCTATTGTTACAAGTGTTACATGACGTGAACTACATACTCTAAACTTTGAGCTAACTGTCAACGTTACTAAAGGATCCCGTTCTTATTGCTATTAGCCAGTAGTAACAGTTAGAAATGTTTGGTCTAGTATTGCTGAGGAAGAATTTCTTCAAAACATACAAATTTCATTTTTTATTTTCTATTTTATACTTAACTAGCGACCCGCCCGGATTAGCATGGGGGCAATGTTGATATTAATTACACTAAAGAAAAATTGTGAACATTGAATTCAAAAACAACGCGCGCCGCTGCCGCCGCTGCCGCCGCTCCAGCCGGTCGGTACGTAAAGGTAGGGGACTCTAACGCCCAGGAATTTGGAAAATAGGTATTTGAAGAAACTATTGCCGTCGCGCTGCTTCCAACCTCTCCTGGTAAAGTGTGAAAAGGACAGTTGCAGCTCAGGCTGATTTAACCTACAAAAACGTTGAGGTATTCCTCTGTTTTCTTTTTCAAAACCCGGCAGATCTCAATTATTTTTACATCGAAATTTAGAGGAAGAGTATATCTATGCTCCTATTATTTTCTTTTTGTCAAAAACTTATCATGTTTGTCTAATAGTCACCTGAACATCACGGTAAAAATAGGTTCTTTTTCGCGATTTCGGAGTATCGTATTTCTTTTATTAATTAAGTTTCGGAAAAAATCAAATGATAGGGGCACGTATAATCACGGTATAAAATTGTGAAAAAAAAAATGCTCTAAAAGCATTTTCTACGAAGAAAACAGCGGAAAACGTTTGTATAGAGAAAGCACCACTAGAGTTCCCTCTTAAGCCCACATAGGGATATAGGGACAGAAAATGCCACTTTGTTTTATACTACATATGTAGTGAAGAACAGAAATGTATAGGCAGGCTTAATACCATAGGGTCTGAGGCATTAGGAATTTTGTATCAGTTAACTTTTAGCTGATGCAGAAACAAACTATCATGAAAATTGAGGATATTTTTTTAAAGGAAAATAGTTATCCCGTTCTCGTAAATACTTGTTTTGTGGGTGTGTCAATAAACATTTAAACTTACATACACAAATAACCAAACCCGGAACAATTACCAATACGCACTACAAATATTTGTGCATTGTTATCTTAAATACCCATCAGTTGGTGAACCTCGATCGTAAAAACTATACATCTATTGACCGGTAAAGAATCACAACACATCATCAACCTTTTTATCGTTCTACAGCTGGGCACAGGTCTCCTCTTATGCAGAGAAAGATTGATCGTAATCACCACGCTTGCTCAATGCGGGTTGGCGGTTTCAGACTTAAGACGCTGTGAATAGCAAACTTTTAGGTATTTGTGGGGGTGAAGCAGACAAAGTGGGACACGACTAGCCCCGCCCACTGCGGGGCGCGGGGCGGTCCACGCGAGTACATCGATGCGTGAGGCGTCGTGCATCGAGAAATACGCACGTTCTATTAAATCTATACCAGCCATTCTCTATTCCATCTACATTTAGAAGCGTAATTTCACAACCCAACCGCGAAGCATGGCTGGCTCTGTTCGTCACAGTCCCGGTTCGCATTAGACGAGCACCAGGTTCGAATCCAACATCCGTCTACTTTACCTTGCGATTTTCGAAAATGTATATTTTATACATATTTTCATTTTTTATTATTACTTTTGTTTTCTTTTTTATTTTTATAATGCGCTTTGTCCGTTCTGCTTAAATTTTTGTGTTATGTCCTTTTTTCATGAAACTGTTAGAAATATATCATTTCTAGAAATTACTCTTTATAAACAGCTGTTTAGAGTAACTGTTAAAAAAAAATGCATTTTCGGATATTTAAAAAAATAAAAGATTTTTTCTTCAAAACTGCAACTCTTATCGAAATCGGGTTTGTACGAGTGAAATAGATGGAGGCACTTGGAGGAGGCCTATACTGAAAGGGGCCATGAATAATGCATCAAAATGAAATCTAAATTTACTGTTTTGAACTATTATCAAATTAACTGTTATTTTTATTGTTTTTCTTTTATTATGAACTAAGAAATTCATGGTTATATAAAGGCTTATTATTATTATTTATCATTAATTTCTAGAAATTTGTAGAAAGAAAATTATAACGAATTGATTTTAAATATTAGTTTGCATTATAATTGTTACAAAAAGAATATGTTTAAAAAGATGGAACAATTACTACAAAAAGTACAGAAAATCGGCTAAATTAATAATAATTAAAAAAAAAAGCAATTGCAAATAAGAAATCCAACAAAAAGCATACAACGTAAAGCTGGGGTTTGAACCCGAACACATACAGGTGAAGAAAAATTTGCCGCGAAAAAGTAAAAAGAAAGAATAATTACAGAAATACGCACGTTCTATTAAATCTATACCAACCATTCTCTATTCCATCTACACTTAGAAGCGTAATTTCACAACCCAATCGCGAAGCATGGATGGCTCTGTTCGTCACAGTCCCGGTTCACATTAGACGAGCACCAGGTTCGAATCCTAACATCCGTTTACTTTACCTTGCGGTTTTCGAAAATGTATATTTTATACATATTTTCATTTTTTATTATTACTTTTGTTTTCTTTTTTATTTTTATAATGCGCTTTGTCCGTTCTGCTTAAATTTTTTGTGTTATGTCCTTTTTCATGAAACTGTTAGAAATATATCATTTCTAGAAATTACTCTTTATAAGAAGCTGTTTAGAGTAACTGTTAAAAAAAAATGCATTTTCGGATATTTAAAAAAATAAAAGATTTTTTCTCAAAACTGCAACTCTTATCGAAGTCGGGTTTGTACGAGTGCTTAGAATAACACAACACAAAAAGATTGAAATAGATGGAGGCACTTGGAGGAGGCCTATACTGAAAGGGGCCATGAATAATGCAACAAAATGAAATCTAAATTTACTGTTTTGAACTATTATCAAATTAACTGTTATTTTTATTGTTTTTCTTTTGTTAAATTATATTATGAACTAAGAAATTCATGGTTAAATAAAGGCTTATTATTATTATTTATTATTAATTTCTAGAAATTTGTAGAAAGAAAATTATAACGAATTGATTTTAAATATTATTTTGCATTATAATTGTTACAAAAAGAATATATTTAAAAAGATGGAACAATTACTACAAAAAATACAGAAAATCGGATAAATTAATAATAATTAAAAAAAAACAATTGCAAATAAGAAATCCAACAAAAAGCATACAACGTAAAGCTGGGGTTTGAACCCGAACACATACAGGTGAAGAAAAAATTGCCGCGAAAAAGTAAAAAGATAGAATAATTACAGAAAAAAATCAAATAAAATATCGGCAAAAATACAACAGTAAATTAAAAAGCATTTATTTCAATTAAAATCTACAAAAAGCATATAATGTAAACCTGGGGTTTGAACCCGGGCAAAAACGAAATATGATTATTCATCAACAAACAGACACGTAAATATAATTATTTTCTGTGCGGGGTAAAGCAAAAATTGACATAGGTCCATCAAGCAGCGCGCCTCAGCGGTCACTATCGCTAAGCATAGAAGTGAAAGAGAAGGCAATGGACGCCGCGATGGAGCGACGTTTAGTTCACGTTATTTATCATTAAATATATTATTTATTTTAGAATATCTTAGTTAAATCGATAAACAAAATTAATGGTTTCATTTACTATTATATTTTATATCGCTCTTCTCAATTTTATCAAGATTTGATGATTAATAATACAGTTACAACTGTTATAAATTCAATTTTAGGGGTTACTTTAGGATTTTTTTCTATCGAGAAAATTAATTCAAAACGTATTGAGCACACAAGCGGACCTACTCTTAATGTAAAATAAGAATAAGTACTGGATAGTAATGAAAAACAGGCGGATGCTACTACCAGATTTATTATCGGTATTTCCACAGGTGTTAAAGTATACAATCTCTAGATTCGGTCAAGTAAAGACACGGTGTAGTCTTAAAATCTAAAACACGATTACATTTTACGAGACTAAACTAACACACCCGCACTCTACGACGTCTCGGAACAGAAAGGGCCGTTACCACAGTATGTGAGCGGAAGAAACCGATATTTTCTAACTTCCGGCAATGAGAGTTTCTAGAACATTCTAAACGTATTTATCTCACCGCCCCCAGGTGTCGAGAGGCGGGTTTAAAACTACAACTTTCATTGACAAATAATCGTGATTCATTCATAAACCCAGCACATCTGGCGGCCAATAGCGGTACTACAGTTCTCAAGATCAATATGGCGACCCCCTTCATTCATAATACAGCGCCTCCAGTGTCGAAAAGCGGTACTACTAATATTGTGCGTACTACGTTCATTGAAGCTGTCGCCTCCCTTCGACAACAGAGGTCGCTAGCTGCCTATGTCGGCTACAGTTTATATCAGTCACATTTCTCCCGCCGTGTACATGCAGTGTACATAAATATCACCAGTGACTGGTATATACTACACGACAATAACAATGAAATGAACAATTCAAGCAACTATATAACATAACAATTTAAGTTAAGGGTAGCCACCCCAGAATTCCTGCTCTGCTATATATTAGTTCAGCTTTAACTAAAAACAAACTCCTGCTTGTAGCAGAATTCTGGAGCGACGCCATCAAGGAGACACATAATGTAAGAACTTATTCTATCAAGGAGACACATAATGTAAGAACTTATTCTACTCTACACTAGCGTCTACAAATACAAGACAAACAATTATTCATGACAATAACTAAACTTCTACTGGTATAACGACGAGACGTTTAACAGGACGACGCATCACACCGCTCTTGGTTTTGACGTCGACGACTCTTATGATACCATCCGCGCCTGGGTACGTGCGTTCGACTCTTCCCTTTGGCCATATGTTTCTTGGTAAGTTTGGGTCCACTATGACAACCAAATCGCCCACCTTAATCGAATCGCCGCGTCCATGCGGCTCCCGCCGGTTTTGAAGCGTAGGCAATACTTCTCGACGAAGCCTGCAGGGTTGACAAAGCTTTATAACTGCACGGACGGATGGTCTCAAGCGTAGAATCCAGTAGTGTTGCCGTACCTCATTCACGACGCATTCCACGCCACTATGGTGTAACTTTCGATGTATCCAGTCTATATACAAGCGGCAGTAACGGTGGTTACCGTCTAATACTGCTGGTGACTGTGTTTCGCGTGATATATCGACTGCTGCCGCGATTCGCGAGCGTATTCTCATTATCTTGTGTTCGTCGATTGTCAGCGATAGTCGCTTCAACCGACTGTCAATCGGTACCGTTCTCCCGCCGGTGACGTGACGTAACTCACTTGCGAAACTTTCTTCCTGTATAGCGCGTGTCCAAAGAATCTCTGCCCGACGTGTGTACTGTGTACCAAGGGATATGTAGACCGTTGGAGTAACGCGGGGGTTGCGGTTCTGCTCTCTGCACCGCTTTCTCGTACCTTCCCGTTGCTTCTCCATCCAGTTCGGGTCTTCAATGCTGATGTTTTTATTGCGTTTGCGGACAGCTGCTGCGGTATGAACTCGAAGTTTTTCGATAAATTGAAGAATGCCCGTTGCCCGGATGAGTCGCAGCCAGGAAGAGAAACGCGTAACATCAGGTAACGCCTTCATTAAAATAGACTGACCGTGAGCAGCAGTGACGGCAACACGCTCCTCGCCCGTGTCGATATAGAGGTTTGAGTCTGTTTCCTGTGGCCAATCCTTTTCGTTGTCATAGAGAAATGAAGGGCCAATGTACCAACGGTGGCTCGCCGTGAAGTCAGTCGGTGTATCGCGAGTTGAGTCGTCGGCGACATTGTGAGCGGTGGGCACCCAGCGCCACTCGTTCCGTTCTGTGATTTCTTCTAATTCTGCTACTCTGTGTGCGACGAACGGCTTGAAAGTACACGCGCCCGCGCGCAGCCACGCCAGCACAGTGCGCGAGTCGGACCAGAAGACTCGGCGGTCGGCGCGACGATCGTGCTCTCCTTCCACGCAGCGCGCCAGGCGCCCGCCGAGCACGGCAGCCTGTAATTCAAGTCTAGGTATAGATGTGCCCTTAAGGGGCGCAACGCGCCCTTTCGCTGCCGCGAGCGACACATCTACATGACCTGTGTCATTCACTGAACGCCAATATGCTGCTGCAGCATAGGCTCGTTCGCTCGCGTCCACGAAAACGTGCAATTCTAACCAAGTCGAGTCATTATAACCCGGGTGACAACGTGGAATATGCACGCCTTTCAGAATTTGCAGAGCATTTATCCAGTCGCACCATTTACGTTCTAGATTTTTAGGTAGGCGTTCGTCCCAACCGATTTTTAAACGCCAAGCGTCTTGCAATAGGCACTTTGCCTGTGTCGTAAACGGTGCGGCTAGACCCAGCGGATCATACAAAGACATTGTTGTTTTTAATAACTGTCGTTTAGTGACCCGCATGCTCAAATAAGAAGGGTCTACTTTCCTGAAGTTAAATCCTAAAGTGTCACCCTGGTGTCGCCAAATAAGACCGAGAATTTTCTCTTCCTTGTTGAGCAGAGTATCCTCCTCTGCCGGCTCGGTCGAGAGGCCAGCAACAGCGGCCGTCTCGTTGGACGCACTCGTTACCCCCTCAACTGTCTTAGACACTTGGATCGCTTCTTCTGCGTTGTCGAAGCTCTGTAAAAAATCATCCATATAATGATTCCGTACTATAGGGTTAACAGCTTCGGGGTAGTCGACCTCATGAACTTGTGCGTTGAGATTTTTAACATAAATCGCAGTGCTTGGGGAAGAGGTTGCACTAAACAACACCGTTTCCATTCTATATTCGATGGGTTTTTCAATAGATTCATCTGTACTTATGTGACCGAAGCGTTCTCCAATCTGTGGTAATACATGTACCTTTGTCAGGTCGCAGGTCTTGCCATGTAAAATCCAGCCGAGTGGTGTACGTGACGCTACCGGCTGGTTCTTTGTGCCTACTCGTGCTTCAGAGGCGAGCAGCAGTGCCCAATTGTCTTGGCCTATCAAAACAGTTGGCACGCCCATATCGTATGCTAGCTGCTCGGCTATTGGTGTCAGGTGTTCGAAACCCATCAAGTCCTTTGCCCGTATCGACTGGCCTGATAATTTAAGTCTGTCAATGGTTCTGGCTTCGATGTCTATGCCTTCAGATGTGTACTTGCCTCGTATATTTACCTTGACTCGTTGCGAGTTCGTGGCGTCAATACGCGCGCCTGCTACGGCCTCGATGTAAAATGGATCATTTGGGCCTTTTGCGCCTATCCGTTGCGCAATATCAGCGGCAAGAAGGGTTATTGTCGACCCATCGTCCAACAAAGCAAATGTATCTACTTTACCGTTTGGTCCCGATAGTGTTACGGGTACTACTTTCAGCAGGACTTGATTGTAAGCGCGCGGCGTGCTCGTGTTGTTGATGACGGCGTGTGGCGCGCTGTCACCGCTTGGCGCCGTATCGTTGCGCGACGCTACGTGCTCGGTTGCTGTCACACGAAGACGCTCTTCCAAGTCGTTTGCAGCGCGTGCTCCCTGCCCTCTGTCGCTGTGCAGTAGCCTGTGATGATAATACTCGCAGCCTTGCACTTCACATTGCTTGCCTTGGCATCTATGCTTCCACGTTCGTCGGTTTAGGCATCTGAAACATAATTTATTTTTACGTGCAGTTTCCCATCTATCATTTATCGACATTTTCTTAAAGTTAGAACAGATAGTCACTCTACTACAGTCACCGTTGCAAATCATGCAAGGTGTTTTATCAGTCCCTATTTTAAATGTCTTATGAGCCGGTCGTCGTGGAAGGTCTCGTTTATGTTCCACCTCTACTGTGGCGTGACGCGCATTAAGATCGGCCTCTCTATCGAGAAATCGTCCCAATACTACTAGGCCAGGCTCTGTGTCACCTGCAGCCACCTCATAATCGTACCACCGGCTCCTTAACGTAACTGACAACTTTTCTGAAATTGCAGAAATCATCTCCGGACTATATAAATATTCTGTTCTTTTCAGAGCTTGTACCGCGGCAATAGCGTTTGTGACCTTTGATGCAAACACACATATATCTGTAGGGTTATCTGATACCCTAGGTAACTGACGTACTTTATTTAATTCGTAAGTTATTAATGCGTTAGGTCGTCCAAATCGAGATTCCAACCTTTGCATAATTTGAACGGCCGAGGATCCTAGGAATAGGCATTTAACTGCCTCGAACGCGGGCCCTCTCAGGGACCTTCTGAGACGGGCCAAATTTCCCGCCTCTGTGTGAGTCGACGCGGACTCATTATACGCTGCTTTAAAATGCAGCCATTCGCCTGGGAGGCCACTATAAATAGGTAAATCAAATTCATACCTGCTGGCAGCGGGTTTGCCCCGCGCTACCTCTAACAATGCCTGAGTCAGTCCTTGCAGCAGGCTCCCTTCATCGCTATGTTGCTGCAGTGGCAACGGCGCCGTGTCGTCTGCCCCCGTCCTCCGCGTGTCGTCGTGTCGCGGCTGAGTGGGTGAATCCCTGTGAGGCGACACGAGTTGTGACTGCGGTGGGCTGATGTGGCCGCCGTGTTCACTGAGTCTGTCTGCGGCTTCCGTCCGACGTTTCGATGTCGCAGCAGAGCTCTCCTCTAGCAGTTCTTCGTCTGCCGATTCTGCCTCTAAGAGTGCCAATCTAGCGGCAGCGAGTTCCAATCTCGCTCGGGCCAACGACTTCCTGTCGGCTTTCGTCTCGCCACGTGGTTGTCTGTGGGGGTGTGGTCGCCACAGGGCTGTGAGGCTGGGTCTCGTCCGACTCTGTGACGGAATAGTTGGGCGGGTCTGCTGGTCCCACCGCTGTCGCCAATTCCGTGGAGTCCCCATCCGTGGCTCCTGTGACGGCTTCTTGCATACCGCGTGTTTTCACCATGTCGACGGCACACACCACTACCACTTTCTGTGTAAAACTACACCGAAGCCCTACCCGACCGAATCCGATTATCTTAGGAAGAATACTGGAGCATCCGGCTCGAATGGACCAATATTGAGCACACAAGCGGATTTACTCTTAATGTAAAATAAGAATAAGTACTGGATAGTAATGAAAAACAGGCGGATGCTACTACCAGATTTATTATCGGTATTTCCACAGGTTTTAAAGTATACAATCTCTATATTCGGTCAAGTAAAGACACGGTGTAGTCTTAAAATCTAAAACACGATTACATTTTACGAGACTAAACTAACACACCCGCACTCTACGACGTCTCGGAACAGAAAGGGCCGTTACCACAGTATGTGGGCGGAAGAAACCGATATTTTCTAACTTCCGGCAATGAGAGTTTCTAGAACATTCTAAACGTATTTATCTCACCGCCCCCAGGTGTCGAGAGGCGGGTTTAAAACTACAACTTTCATTGTCAAATAATCGTGATTCATTCATAAACCCAGCACATCTGGCGGCCAATAGCGGTACTACAGTTCTCAAGATCAATATGGCGACCGCCTTCATTCATAATACAGCGCCTCCAGTGTCGAAAAGCGGTACTACTAATATTGTGCGTACTACGTTCATTGAAGCTGTCGCCTCCCTTCGACAACAGAGGTCGCTAGCTGCCTATGTCGGCTACAGTTTATATCAGTCACAAAACGTGTTTTGAAAATAATGGTTTCCTGCTACATATAATCAAGATTAACATATAATTTTTTGGCTGCCCTGAAATGTATACATTTGGCTAAAAAACTGTTTTTTGAAGCCTATTTTTACTGAGCACTGCGCCTTAAAGTCCAGGTTTCACTGCTTACTATCAGGCGGGATTGCTGTCAAGCGCTTGCTTTTAATTTATAACTATTTATAACTAATATTATAAATGCGAAAGTAACTCTGTCTGTCTGTCTGTTATGCTTTCCCGCTTAAACCTCTCAATCGATTTTGGTGAATTTTGGCACAGACAATCTTTAGACCCTGAGAAAAAACATAGGCTACCTTTAATTGAAAAAAAATATATTCCCGAGGGAAATCTAAAAGCGCGATATAACCGAATTTCACGCGGGCGAAGGTGAGGGCGGAAGGCTAGTAATTTATAAAAGAAAAACCTTACAATCAGTCATTGGTGAGATATACTTAGAAAGTATATATAACTTAGTTAGTTACAAGTTACATTGGTACTGACCTGGAATCAAACCCGCACACTCATACTTGAGAGGCTGGTGTTTTAACCACTAGGCCACCACAACTTCAAAACGGGTAAAGAGTGATTGACTGAAATATCCGCCAAACGGCCACGATAAATAAACTTGGTAGACTAACATCAGAGATCACCTCTGTTTCAAAATAAACAGTCAAATAATACAAATATAGATCTTTACAAACCCATAAATACTCCAAAGCAAATACACCGTAAATTCACCATCAATACTGCCAGCCTACTCAATTAAAATACCTTGAAGATTGCCGACTTTTCAAATAAATCCTCACAATTGGCAGTGGGTAGGCATGAGGATAAAATTTATTAATTCAGTTAGAATTAGTATCATTTAATACAATGTTTGGTTTTTTGTATCAATTTCGCTTGACGTTAACTTTCTAACATTATCATCCAAGTTTTTGAGTTGATAGAAATAAAAATGGGGCATTTTTTTGGGTTGTTAGAATTAGTGGTTTTAAATGTAGAGTAAGTATTGTTTTTTTTTTTTGTGCCTATAGGATCGCAATAGTAGGTTTTGAATTAGCTATCTGGAAAAATATACTGCATGTAAAACCTACATACGCAGGTCCTCACTGGACACGGTTGTTTCGGGAGGTTCGTGTTCCGTATAAGGCAGGAGGAAACGCCAGGGTGTCACCATTGTGTGGATCGCCCTGAGGACACGGTGGAGCATACGGTGAAGGTGTGCCTGGCTTGGGTAGAGCACCGCCGTGTCCTCGTAGCGGTGATCGGCGGCGATCTCTCGCGTTCGAACCTGGTCCAGGCCATGGTCCGGAGCGAGAGTTCATGGCAGGCCGTCACCTCCTTCTGCTAAGCAGTGATGCTGCCAAAGGAAGAGGCGCAGCGCGTCAGGCAACGGGAATCCCAGCGCCCTCACGCCATTAGCCGCCGCAGGAGACGCCCTGGTCGGGAGACGACACTCTCCACACACAACTCCCAGCCACCGTAGGCGCGGGCCTGCGGGCGGTGATCAGTGGGCAAATCGCCGCCGGGAAGGGGCCAGGCCCCAGTCAACGCCGCATCGTGTTTCACGCGCGCCTCAAAGAGATGTCAGCTGCTCTCTGCGCTGGGCTCTGTTTTGCATACGGTCGCAGCATAATGCTGAGCGATAGCCGTTTTGCGTGGATGTGACGCATGTCAACTATGATCACTCAAGTGTTTTTGTACACTTTATGTCATGTTTACCGCAAATAAACGTATTTTCTTTCTTTCTTTTTCTTTCTTTCTTTTCACATCGTGACGGGGTCCTCGAAGACCGATGCCTCCTAGGTCAGGGTTGTAGGTTGGTTAAACAAGAAACCGTGTCCCTGGCCGTCGCACAGGCAAGTGAAGAAACACGGGTGGGTTTTAGTCAGTAAAAGTCTGACACGCCCTTCCGCTCTGCCCAGAGCGGGAGAAGTCATTTGATGATTTCCCATCCCAACAAAAATAAAGGGTGGAAACTCGCCGTATGGTGGGTCGTCTGATAGTGGAAAGGAGTAAGGGGAATCAAATCATGCAATTCCCTCGCACACTTATCAAAATGCATCCTACAGAACACCGAAAGGCTGGCTACTCTGCGCCTGTGCTCCAGGCTTTGGAGACTGTTTTGAGTAAAATCTGGGTCGCCAATCAGCCTCTTCGCACGCCTCTCCACTGAATCCAAAGTGGCCAGGTGACATTTTACAGCATCAATCAAAATTAATAGTCTAAAGTACTTGATCAACTATTTTGTAACAATTTAAAAGAGTTTTCGTGGAGTTTTATGAAGTTCTTCTCCATAGGTACCTTTTATGCTTTGGAATGGCAATAGAAGTTATTTTTCCATTCCAAAGCATAAAAGGTACCTATTTTCCTGACTGACCGACCCTTTGATGATCCTAAAGTGCCTATAATTGATTTATTTGAAATAAATGCTTTGACTTGACTTAGTTTGAAACAATTCCTTTTTCCAGATGTTTATTGATGTGGGATTCGTATATCGGTAAAATAAGTACCTGATGGATTGTTTGGAATGGAAATGAACTTGTTATATGAGTTTGATGATGTTTGTTCTCTATTACCAAGTTAATTATATTATAAGTTAAGATTCCGTGAGAATATTTATGTTAAAACTGTTATACAGAGTGGTGCTGACAATACGACAATAAATGAAAACAATCGGAAGGGTTTCAACTCAAAATAAAATACTCAAAAAATTGCTACCAAATTTTCGGTTTCGTGTGTTTCTTAAAATAAAATCATAACAAACGTGGCACTAGACTACATACGTTAATAACTACTCGTTACCCGTCCTGTTACTTGCTAAAATCCGATAAATGTCTTCAATATCTCTGTGCGACTAGTATGATAGTAGCCTATCACAGGCGGTGTTTTTCCTCATAACTTCCTAACATAAAGAGATAGAATTAAAAAACCCTTCCAATATCGTTTGATATCATGTAAAGATGCTACGCCTTTGTTATGTATATACCCTTTAGGAGGTTACACGTTGTATACTTCACTAGCGGCCACCAGCGACTTCGGTCGCATGGAGTTATTTATGCTCCGCTCCTATAGGTCGCAGCGTGATGCGTGAACGCAAAATGATTTTTTCAATTTTTTTTCTTGAGATTAGCGCGTTCAATCAAACAAACAAACTCTTCAGCTTTATATATTAGTATAGACTAGTGGCCGCCAGTGACTTCCATCGCGTGGAGTTAGTTATGCTCCGCTCCTAGTGGTTGCAGCGTGATGTTATATAGCCTAAAGCCTTCCTGAATTAATTGGCTATCCAACGCAACAAGAATTTTTCAAATCGGACCAGTAGTTCCCGAGATTAGCGCGAACAAAACAAACAAACTAACAAACATACAAACAAACTCTTCAGCTTTATATATTAGTATAGATTATATTCGACGACCCCGTTACTTGTCTCTTTTGTTGGCCGTACAATATATTATGTAGTAGACAATTCCAGTGTCCACATTTTTTATACTCGTCATCATCAACCTTTCTTATCGTTCCACTGCTGGGCACAGGTCTCCTCTCATACAGAGAGGGATTGAGCGTAATCACTACGCTTGCTCAATGCGTATTAACGATTTCAGCCTTAAAAGTCCAGGTTTCCTCAACATATTTTCCTTCACCTTTTAATCAGTCATTGGTGTCCAAGATATGCTTAGAAAGTACATATAAATTAGAAAAGTTACATTGGTACTAATTTATATATAATTTGACAGCCTCCGTGGCGTAGCGGTAGCGGATGCGGTCGCTGTGCAAGGTGGCGCGGGTTCGATCCCCGCACAGTGCAAGTATTTGTATGCATGAATATGAATATTTGCACTGGTCTGGTCGTACCTCGGAAAGTACGTTAAGCCGTTGGTCCCGGTTGCCATACGAACATCTAGTGGCAGTCGTTACGGGTTGTTGGAGCCCTCAAAAGTCCCACAGTTGGTCTAACTACAATGCTTCGATGTTGCCTTCGGGTTGTAGAGGTCAGACGGCAGTCGCTTCACGGAAAATATCGAAGTTTAGCCATATCAGCAGTTGGACTGGTAAAAGCGGACCCCAGACTCCAAAGCTGAAAAGGCTTTGGATGCGACTGGGATTAACGCTGTGATGATGATGACATTGGTACTAATACTAACTTACCTGATCTGGAATTGAACCCGCACACTCTTACCTGAGAGGCTGGTGTTTTAACCACTAGGCCACCATGACTACTACTTTTTTATATTATTACTTCTTGATCATAACCATCATTCAAACACCGTCCTTTCACAATCTTCCCTTCAACTACCATTTCTGCCTTGTCACTCCCCAAAAACAAGGGTGATAATCCATACTAATATTATAAATGCGAAAGTAACTCTGTCTGTCTGTCTGTCAATCTGTCTGTCTGTGTGTCTGTCTGTCTGTCTGTCTGTTACGCTTTCCCGCTTAAACCTCTCAACCGATTTTGATGAAATTTGGCACAGACAATCTTTAGACCCTGAGAAAGGACATAGGCTACCTTTTCTCCCGAAAAAATGAGGTTCTCGAGGGAGATCTAAAAAGCGCGATATAACCGAACTCCACGCGGGCGAAGCCGCGGGCGGAAAGCTAGTTTACGTATAAAATTCCGTACATTCCCTCGCCCTTTCCAATCGCTACGTTAACGATCACTGACTCTGTCTTCTGTCAGTTCATTAGTGGCTGTTAGATGCTATACGCTTTCTGTATTGATTCGTTTGTAATACATTTATAGATGTACAGACGTCAGCAGGTCAAGATACCCGAATCCTCGTGTTCCGGCATGATGTCTGGTGAAACCGTACGGAGGACCGGTCTGAGCAGTTGTGTTACGATGTGTGCCGGGTACGATGCGCCAAATGTTGTTATGAGGGTCTCCAGACCAACCTCTCTCTGGCGCAGTTGGTCGTGTTGTTGGGTTTAACATTGCATCACCTCGCTCAACTGCCGTTTTCCTTCCTATTGACTCAGTTTTTTTGACTGAATAGGCTCTTAATAAACTAGCGCGCTTTACCATCAACGATTTCATCTCTGCTTACCATCAGGCGGGATTGCCGTCAAGCACCAGCTAATAATTATATAAAAAAACTGTCAAATATTCCCAATCAACCCTGAACCTTAAAACTTTAGACATAAGGTCGGAGATCTAAAAAAGAAATCTGACAGGTTGTAGTAGATACCTTGATATGCTGTCGTCTGTACATCGTTTGGAGAATTTGTAGTGTTTATTCAAGAAGGAATTCGAGGACGAGAGATGTAAATTTGTCTGGTCTTAATAATTTGTAGTTAAAAGTAAAAAAAAAAATACTATGGCTCCAGAGGCGTCTGGTATATTTGACCGAAGATTTTAGGATTCTCATAGGGAACTAACAATCAGTACCGTGCATCTAACCTGCGTTCGTTGGCCAAAATTATAAACAAATAAGAAAGTATGTATGTGTGACTGCACGGTTAGCATAGTGCTGAAGCTATTGATTGCTGTGCTGCGTGTCGCGGGCTCGATTCCCGCACGGAACAAATATTTGTATAACATATAGGTAGATGTTCCGGGTCTGGCTGTAGAAACTATGTATATATAGCCTTTTTTGACATTTCTTGTATGGAAGCCCGGCTTAAATATTTATTTTATTCAATTTTTAGCACTAATTGTCAAATCGGCGAAAGAAATAATAATAATATATTGACATAACAACACATACAAAGGTATACACAGATAAACTAAATGGTACAGAAATCTGTATACAGATATTGTGAGCCCTGCCTCTTGAACTAGGCAGTAAGGTTAAATATACCGATTGTGAAAATTTATTCAACTCTCCAGCTACCACGCTTTATGAGATACATACAGCCTGATGACAGACATACAGACAAGCTTTGACTGTGGAGCCTTATTAATAGGGTCCTATTTTTACCCTTTGGGTAAGTAACCTTATTAAAAGTCAGATTCTTATCTGACTTTTTGGCCTCTTGACTAAAAGCCTATTTCAGCATGATGCAGCGTTATTTAAAAAAGTGGTATAAAAGATTAATGTTGAATAAATTTTAAATATATTCATAGTATTGGGGGCATCCTTCACATCCACAATCAAAATAAGGTCACTCCCAATGTCGGGCAGTAACTTCCAAACAATAGCTATAAAGTCTTTGCGCATAATTTACTTTGTACTCAATATAACACTAACGATTGGCGTAGTGGATAAATGTTTGACTGCTGCGCTGCGTGTCGCGGGTTCGATTCCCCCACGAAACAAATACAGGGTGTATCTGACATCGTAACGCAAACTTCGCGGATAGGCTACACCGCATGCCACTAATAAAATTATGATAGTCATTTATGTCGTTAATGAACGGTTACAGAATTCACAGTGGTTAAAAAAAAGTGTCGGCTCGGCATTTGAACGTTGTAAGCGTGCCGCCGTGCGGGTTTGTAGGTATGACGTTGATCCCTGGTGTGAACTCTATCAAATCAGCTGATAAGATAGTTTTTCGAGTTTTGTTTTCATTGCGCTTTTTTGTGTAATTAGCGAATTAATTAATTTTTACTTTAAAATGTTATTGGGTTATAAAAGTATAGCAATTATGAACGGTCTAAAGTGAAAAAAACTTCATATAACTTTTTTTAAATCATGAAAAAGCCGACGAAAAATTCCACCACTGGGGGGTTCAGAATCACGTACTGGATCCATGGTACTTGTTTGTGCGTCGATGTCAGATACACCCTTTATGTGTATGACCTACGAGTGGTTGTTCAGGGTCTGGCTGTTTGTTTATGTGAGTTTATATATTTTTAAACGCACCCACGATACAGGAGAATTTTCTATTGTGGGGCAATGTTATTAAAAAAGAAAAAAATACGTTGAAACTTACCAGAATGTGGCACAGTTGGCGGTATTGCCCAGTTGGCGGTTGGCTATATTGCCCTAAGTTCGGAGGTCAATTGATGCGGTGTCGAACAGTATATTTAGCTATAAAGGTCCATTATGTAAATAGAATAGAAAGTGCTACGTAAACATATTGCCAATAGGGAGGGTATGGCAGAAGGTCAAAATCAAACAGACTGGTTAAAACTTCTGTGATGAGAGGAAGATTCATCAAAAATTAATTATTTATTTTAAGTTGAAATTGTAATGTTGACGGGGATGAAATCTCAGCTCTGTTATGTAAAAGTCGTATTGTGAAAATTTCGTGTGCCGTCCGTTTGCGTTAACTTTTCAATCTCTAGCCTCAGGAGAATGACAGGTCATTTTGAGTTCATTTTTCAAGCTCATTTTTAACGGGGAGATTTTATCAAATTAGATCGGTTAATGCTTGATTATACGACGTAGGTAATAATTTATCCTAACTAATATTATAATTCTTCCGGCCATGTACCGAAAGACGCAGTGTACGCAGGGGGCCTCCCGCCCCCAACAAGGTGGACCGATGACCTGGTGAAGGTCGCGGGAAGCCGATGAATGCGGGCAGCACAAGACCGGTCATGGTAGAAAGCCTTGGGGGAGGCCTTTGTCCAACAGTGGACATCTATAGGCTGAAAAAGAAGAAGAAGAAGAAAAGTACAAATGTGAAAGTAAGTTTGTTACCTTCTCACGCCTAATACACTGCATTTCAAGATGATTTGTATTTTGAAATTTTGTATATACACTGTCAGATGTACATAAACGGATACAAGGCACCTTTTATTCCAAGAAAAGTGCTGTTCCTGAGCTAAGCAATACTACCTTACGCAAGCAAATTTTTATCAAACGTCTATCATCGTAATAATGACTAGCGGCCGCCAGCGACTATGTTCGCGTGGAGTTAGTTATGCTCCGCTCCTATTAGTTGCAGCGCGATGTTATATAGCCTAATGCCTTCCTGGATTAATGGGCTATCTAACACAAAAATATTTTTTCAAATCGGACCAGTAGTTCCTGAGATAAGCGCGTTCAAACAAACAAAGAAACAAACTCTTCAGCTTTAGATTAGTATATAGATAATAGATGTTTGATTACACTTGCCCACTGTGGTATTTCCGTTCCATTATTAATATGCATAAAAATTAAACAAACAATGTAAATCTTACACTTTTTTTACAGATACATCACTACTAAACAAACACACACCCCCACATTAACTAAGTACACCTAACTTAGCTATAACTAAGTTGACCTAAACACTAACATTGACATAACAAATACTTTTTTCTAATTAACCTTCTGCAAATATAAATATACTCCGTCCCCTCTCATCTCCGATAGAACCCTTCTCGTAGCACCGTAGCACCGTCGTAGCTACGTCGTAGCTAGGTAGCTGCTACGGCGTAGCGCATACATAATATATCATTCAGCAGTTTTTAGTGGTCCTTAGTGAAATGAGAGAGCTCCATATCTTTGTTTGCTTTTAGAAGAATACGTTTACTGTTTTTTTGTGCTTTTGCTGTGATTTATGAGAATGTAGGTTAATTTCAAGTAAGGAAAGACAAAAAAGGTAGGTTTTATTTTTGAAATTAGCTATATTCTTCAAAATGATTGATATTAAGATTGATAGTGCGTTTCACAATTAAGGTTCCGAGAGGTATTCCTCTTTGTCATAGGAGTTACAGTAAGTGAAAGTCGTGGTGGGCTAGTGGTTGAAACACCAGCCTCTCAAGTATGAGTGTGCGGGTTCGATTCCAGGTCAGGCAAGTACAAATGTAACTTTTCTAAGTTATATGTACTTTCTTAGTATATCTTGGACACCAATGACTGATTAAAAGGCGAAGGACTATCTTGAGGAAACCTGGATTTTAAGTCTGAAATCGCCAACCCGCATTGAGCAAGCGTGGTGATTACGCTCAATCCTTCTTTCTCTGCATGAGAGGAGACCTGTTCCCAGCAGTAGACGAGAAAAAAAGTTGATGATGATGATAAATATTATCTTTAAAACTGTATGGTTTTTCATTTTTTGGTGATTAGAAACGGCAACAGTTTAATATAAAGATGTTCTTAGTAGTATCATGAAATATCCTCAAAGCACTCCCACCAACTCTACCTACCCCCTTTTACAAAACAACGTGAACATTCTTACGCAGAAACGTATTACTTGTCACGTTCCAACTTAAAGCACTGTTTACATTGTACTAAAACACTTAAATACAATGTACAGGGTCTCTTACTCGCTACGAATGTTTTATTGGTATTTTACATCGTTTTAAAATCGTCCCCATATTAAACATTGTCTTTGTAATAAAAAATCTTAGAATAGCCAAGTATTGGGACCTATCGTCTTTCTACTATTTGGACACAATAGATCTGTGTCCAAATATCTGTGATAGCGAGTGGGCCCTAATCCACCTCGCGTACCCAGTACGGGTTGTTGGATTTTTTTTATAAATATAAATTACTCCTTGACTACAATCCCGCCTGATGGTAAGAAATGATGCAATCGTTGATGGTAAAGCGCGCTAGTTTATTAATCCAATTCACTCAAGAAACTGAGTGAATAGGAAGGAAGACGGCAGTTAAGCAATGTGAAAAATGCAATGTTAAACCAAACAACACCCAACATTGCTGCACTAGAGGGAGATTGATCTGGAGACCGTCCACGACCAAACTCCCGACACAACAACGTTTGGCGCAACGTACCCGACACACATCGCAACACAATTGCTCATACCCGTCCTCCGTAAGGCTATCACGTGTCTTTGAATTTCAGGTATAAGTACATACTGATTTATTTACGATGGTTTCCTTCACCATTTTGAGAGCGAAGATATATATCACATCATCTATCAACTAAAATTAAGCCCACGTATTGGATTATATCCCACACTCTCTAAAAGAAAAAAAGGTCTGTATCTGAGCAGTGGATGTGTCCAACTGGTTATTAGGCGTAATGGTCTTTTTAGAAAATTAACCCACAGATTTGAGTCATTATCATCATCATCAACCTTTTATCGTCCCACTGCTGGGCACAGGTCTCCTCGCATACAGAGAAGGATTGAGCGTAATCACAACGCTTGCTCAATGTGGATTGGCAGATTTGAGTAAAATAGTCCAACCAGTGTATTTGGCTATAATCGTAGAGATCAACTAAGAACTTATGGAGCTTTAGGATTTGGAAAACACTATTAAACTACTTGCCGATACGTTCTCGACATTCAAGAGCCTTTCTGCCCCATCGGCCATCAGCTCTACGAGCTATATGCCCCGCCCATTGCCACTTCAGAGAGCTAATCAGCTGGGCTATGTTGGTGACTAGTACCGGCAATCGCAGCGTCAGTCACCCACCGACGAGGTGGCCGGACGACCTGACCAAAATCGCAGGGAAGCGCTGGATGCAGGCCACGTCCAACCCTTGTTTTTGGAAATCCTTGAGGGAGGCCAAAGTCCAGGAGTGGACTTCATATGTCTGAGATGATGATGGTGATAATGACTAAAGCACAGGTTAGGGGTATTAGCCGTTTCGTTAACCGCCTGGCCCTAGCGCTCGCCTCAATACGCTCTCTTGGCTTCCACGCCTTTGATCACAGTTCCAAACTAACCCATTTAGTCAGGGTGACCTGGCCTAGTTACTCTGACAAATTTCGCCAACCAGCCATTTAGTTAAAATACTAAGAGATTAAATAAGCTGCTCATGAAACTATTTGACTGCGATTTATAGATTATAGGCTGATTGATCATAAGTAGACATACTTAATAAGTATGTTTAAGTATAAACGATTTATAGATTATAGGCTGATTGATCATAAGTAGACATACTTAATAAGTATGTTTAAGTATAAACAACAAAAAAGTTGATAAACTTAAACATCAATTTTTAAACGTCAATAAAAGAACATGAATATAAATTACCCAATCATGATGTGATCAATATTGGCAGTAGTTATAATGATGCTTTTCATTGGACTTCACTCCGCAATATATTGCACTCAAAAGAACTTTAAAAATGTTAATTTCAGAACCAATATAGAGCTGAAATTAATCGAGTGCCAAAATCAACCAGAACTGATAAACAGAATAAAGAAAAAATGCAGGGTTTGATGTACAAAGTTATTAAACGTACAGCCTGAACTTATATTACTATTTACGCCACGCGCCACGTTTTTTTGCCCGCGTAAGTTTCGGTATGCTCAGCTCCTATTGGTCGCAGAGTGATGTTATATAGCCTAAATCCTTCGTGGATTAAGGGGCTATCCAAAGCAAAAAGAATTTTTTAAATCGGATCAGTAGTTCCCGAGATTAGCGCGTTCAAATAAACAAACTCTTCAGCTTTATATATTAGTACAGATTAACAGCACCTTTATAACCTGTTCAATATACATAGGATCAATGTAACGGACGAATAATTTTTGTTAGGATCTTCTTGTGTGTGTCTTTTGTTTTTCTTTCTTGGACATTATTAAATTGAATATTTTAGTGTATTTGTATAAAATTGATACAAAATTTTAACTTTGAGGAACCTAACTTTAATATTTGTATGTCAACAATGACAAAACATAGTGCAACACTTATCTATTTAAGACCTTGACATGTATGATTAATGTATATATGTTCTTCACCTATGTTTCACAAATAAATAATTCTGATTCTGACAGTAATTCCGGAACCCTATTATAAAAAATAAATATTAGGTTAATTCTGTCAAATTAAGATACTCCATAAATAGTTTATAGTCCATAAGTCGTGGTGGCCTAGTGGTTAAAACACCAGCCTCTCAAGTATGAGTGTGCGGGTTCGATTCCAGGTCAGGCAAGTACCAATGTAACTTTTCTAAAGTTATATGTACTTTCTAAGTATATCTTGGACACCAATGACTGAAGGTGAAGGAAAACATCTTGAGGAAACCTGGACTGTCTGAAATCGCCAACCCGCATTGAGCAAGCGTGGTGATTACGCTCAATCCTTCTACAGAGAAGGATTGAGCGTAATCACCACGCTTGGTCACGCACGCACGCTTGCATACAGATGTGAGGAGACCTGTGCCCAGCAGTGCGAGGATAAAAGGTTGATGATGATGATGATAGTAAATATAGTTTAGACGCGATTAAAAATATGGCAGCTAAACATACGTTAGGCGCGGACTAACTTAACAAGAGGAAATTATTTTTTTTATTTCTGTCCTTTTCATAATCCTAATATAATAAATCGGAAAGTGAGTTTGTTTGTTTATTTGTTTGTTTGTTCCGCTTTTACGCCGTAACTTCTGAACCGATTGCTTTGAAATTTTGCGGACGTAAAGTTAGAAGTCCGGATTAAATATTATAGTACTTTTTATCCCGGAAAATTTGATATTCCCGAGTGAAAACAAAAATATTGTTAGCTTCATACCAGTTCGGTGATAGATGTCGCTGTGTGTCGTTTAAAACAAGGTAATATATTGCAAACGAATATGTACATGTAAACTTAGAAGCTAAATGATACGATTATAATTAATCTCCAAAAATAAGGAATCTAAAAAACGCGATATAACCGAATTACACGCGAGCGAAGCCGCGGGCGGAAAGCTAGTGAAATATAAAGAAAAAGATAGTTGGTGTAGTGTTGGTGATCACCAGTTGCACATAGGGCTAATCTCGGTTCCTCTTAAAACACCAATTCTGGAACCGACGCCAGGAAGTCACTCCCTGGGGGAGACTCTATGAGGGCCTCCATAAAGCCTCTCTATAAACGGTAGTACGTGACCACTGTAGAACCTACCACCTAAGATCACATTGTACAATGATATTTGTACTATGAACACTAGAAATTAAAGACACAATAATATAATAATGATAATAATAGTTTATTTATCACTCCAAGAATTACAATTTTTACTTACTCTATGTACAAAATCATGGCAATTAATATATAAGTATTAGAGATAACGTTACTATGCTATACTAATGTAAACTGTCACAGTTGTCAGAAATACATTTAACAAACGATGACAAACGGGCGGCATTATCGCTGAAAGCGAGGTTGTCTTTAATAAGATATTAAAGGCAACCTTTGGATGAATTTAAAAAGGAACCAAAAATACATTTTATATGAAACTACATGACACAGCGTTATCAAAGTGCCAAGCACTGTGGAACTTGTGTGCTAGATCTGCAAAGGCATGTGAGACATATTTAGAAACTAGCTTTCCACCCGCGGCTTCGCCCGCGTGGAGTTCTGTTATATCCGGCTTTTTAGTTTTCCCTCGGAAATATCAAAATTTTCCGGGATAAAAGGTAGCCTATGTTCTTTCTCAGGGTCTAAAGATTATCTATGCCAAATTTTATCAAAATCGGTTGAGAAGTTTAAGCGGGAAAGCGTAACAGGCAGACAGACAGAGTTACTTGCACGAGTGGTTTTAACGGGCGGCAGTATCGCTGAAAGCGAGGTTGTCTTTAATAAGATACTAGCTTTCCGCCCGCGGCTTCGCCCGCGTGGAGGTCGGTTACATCGCGGTTTTTAGATTTCCCTCGGGAACATCAATTTTTTCCGGGATAAAAGGTAGCCTATGTTCTTTCTCAGGGTCTAAAGATTGTCTGTGCCAAATTTCATCAAAATCAGTTCAGAGGTTTAAGCGGGAAAGCGTAACAGACAGACAGACAGACAGAGTTACTTTCGCATTTATAATATTAGTATGGATTAAAGACAACCTTTGGATGAATTTAAAAAGGAAAAGGGAGAGAAATACTGCAGGTAATCTGGGGTATACTATTTACATAATATAATAATCAAAATGAAAGGCATTGGCTATATTACTCAACTAGCTGTGCCACGCGGTTTCACCCGCATAGTGATCGATATGCTCAGCTCCTATTAGCTGCAGCGTGATGTTATATAGCCTAAAGCCTTCCTGGATTAAGGGGCTATCCAAAAGATGTTTTCAAATCGGACCAATAGTTCCTAAGATTAGCGCGTTCAAACAAACAAACAAACTCTTCAGCTTTATATAATAGTATAGATAAGTAAGTAGTTGTAAACAAATTCTCTGTATAAAACTACCAATATTTTAGACTCTAGACTACAAAACCAACATCCAATACACATCTAACTTTAAACAAAGACAATTTTCCATTTTCGTTCCAGCACAGACAAAACCCCTTTCTTCGTTTTTATTTTATTTATAGTTTAAGAGGGAACTAACGAATTGTACACACTGGGAGCAAACAACGGATCGAGTTTTTATTTTTTTCAGTTCACAATTAGTGAGTGACTGGTAAAGCATGTTGTTATTTTTGTTGAACTTCTGTGTCTTACGGGGCGTAATTTTTTTTTTTTAATAATTATAAACTAGTGCTTGACTGCAATCCCGCCTGGTGGTAAGCAGTGACGCAATCGTTGATGGTAAAGCGCACTAGTTTATTAAGGCTATTCACTTAAAAAACTTAGGAATAGGAAGGATGACGGCAGTTGAGCCAGGTGATGCAATGTTAAACCCAAGACCAACACGACCAACGATGCTGCGCCAGAGGGAGATTAATCTGGAGACTCTCCACGACCTAACTCCCGACACAACAACATTTGGCGCAACGTACCCGGCACACATCGCAACACAATTACTGCTCAGACCCGTACGGCTTCACCAGACATCATGCCGGAACACGACGAATCGCTTGGCAGCAAGACTTTGTCAGGTGGGTGGTAACTTCTGCCGGCAGCCGATGTTATGGCCTACCACCGCGTAATTGGTCAAAACCTAAAAACATCAACATAACTCGAAGGAAAAAATCTTGGTATTAATTGCCAAAGGCTATGTAGCATCCTGCGTGGTACCGGCAACCCATACCCTCCCGTGGGTGTTGTAAGAGGCAACTAAGGGAACTCTCAACAGGGAATTGAGCAGCATCAAAATTAAAAGGATTGTTACAATTACTATTAATGGCTTACTGGTCTATCCTTCTGCATCATAGCATCCGATATGAAATATTATCTTCCATATCAAAGATATAATGGTTGACAGCCTCTGTGGCGTAGCGGTAGCGAACGTGGCCGTTGCGCAAGGAGGCGCGGGTTCGATCCCCGCACAGTGCAAATATTTGTATGCATGAATATAAATATTTGCACTGGTCTGGTTGTGCCTCGGAAAGCACGTTAAGCCGTTGGTCCCGGTTGCCATACGAACATCTAATAGCAGTCGTTACGGGTTGTTGGAACCCTCAAAAGTCTAACAATTGGTCTAACTGCAATGCTTAGATATCGCCTTCGGGTTGTGGAGGTCAGACGGCAGTCGCTTCACGGAAAATATTGAAGTTTAGCCAAACTCAGCAGTTAGACTGCTAAAGCGGACCCCAGACTCCAAAGCTGAAAAAAGCTACGGATGCGACTGGGATTAACGCTGAGATGATGATGATGATGATCTAAGATATAATGGTTATGTATAACTTATTATTATATGTATGTTATAATTGTTAACGTCATATTAGATTTTTATAACTTGAAACTTACTGAATTATTCTCAGTTAAAGCACAGTTTTATTTAGCAAATTTTTATTTATTATATTATTAAATTCCGTCTTCGTGTGGTACCGGGCTTAGAATAGTACCAACCTATATCCTCCCAGGAACCAGGGAAGCGGGCAGCAGAGCTTCTTCTGTGAAATAACAAATTACTGCGATCCCCAACCTGCCTGCCAAGTGTGGTGATTATGGCAATGCCCCCCAATGGAATGAAAATCTTGGGGGAGGCCTCTGTCCATCTGTAAACCTCTATAAGCGTTCCGTAAAAAATATAATCTTTAGCGTTGAAAGTTTTAGTTTCATATTTTAGGGAACGTTCGATGGTCTAGAAAATGATGCATTAAATGTATTGGAGGAGGCCTTTGCTTAACAGTGGGGCAGCGATTAAGTAAAAAACAAAATGGAACGAAAAAGTTTTAATACTAAATATCTGTTTATTTTTCTGTGTGGCAATATCTTTAACACAATAAATGTCAAAACTGTACGGCAAAGTTGACAACAAAATACAAGAGAGCGAGTTTAGAGTCTGAGGGTCTGGTCTTCCGTAATCAATGGCATTTCGATGCTATTACTGTTTTATAGCGCTGTTTACGTAAATGAAAATATATTTTACTGCATACATTAGGATAAGCACTTGCATTATTATGCCATTAACATAACATCACATCTCTTTGCCCTATGAGTTAGCTATTTGTGTGAGCACAATGTACTTGCTGTAAAGCATCTATTTGTTGGGTTAGTCCTTTTTTGTGTGTTTTCCATAATAGACGCTCTTAGCGTACAATATATTTCTGCATCGTTCTCACACGGTTGATTCTGAAACGAATGATGTAATCAAATATTTGTATCAATAGCTTGACAATTTAAAAGAATGTCCATGGAGTTTCTTATCCATTCTTCACTCTTTGGAATGGACGACTAGCTTCACCTTACTGACTGACCGACCTTCTGACAATTCAAAAGTGCCTGTAATTGGTTTATTTGAAATAAATGCTTTGATTTGATATGGATTAGGTACAAATGAATCAGCAACATGCCTCTAGATTAACGAACACTACGAAACAACGGGACTGGAACAACTTGCCGGCGGCGGTGTTTCCGTCGGACTACAAATTGAGTGTCTTCAAGGCTAGAGTGAATAGGCTCTTAATAAACTAGCACGCCTTACCATCAACGATCGCATCGCTGCTTACCATCAGGCGGGATTGCGGTCAAGCGCTGGTTTATAAAAAAGAACATTCCAACTGAAGTATTATGTTAATCTCAGTCAAAACACTTTCTTTCTTTACTATTATGTATTAAACATTATATTTTTTACTGTTGTTTATATGCATACACACAATTATACACGTAGAAGGGTCTAAAGTTATAAACAATTCTGAATAAACTACTTTCATAATGCGTATTAATTCATTTAGAAATGTATAATCTATACTAGTATACAATATGTAAAGAAAACCCTGTCCGACCCATAAGGATAATAAAGGTTAGATAAACACTTGACCAAATATGATATAAAATTTTACATAATCATCATAGTAACAATACTAATGAATTTTGAAATAATCCTTTTTTCCCGGCAATTAATTCCAATTTCCCCGAAATTTGGTAATTTTAAAAAAAGTGACAACACCAGTATTATTATAAGCGAATAACGACGCGGGACACGTCACAAGTGCCGCGTGCCCTGCCCCCCGCCGCCCGCGGAACGGGTTACTAACCGCACATGTATTAAGTTACCTCTTTTTTCGAAATAATATTTATTATTTTAGAGGGATTTTTTTTAAGTTTAGCCTGTCTTTTTATACATTAGTAGAATCAGTTATCGATACCTAACAATACCTTCACGGATCGGACAGGGTTTTCTTTACATATTGTATAAAGCTGAAGAGTTTGTTTGTTTGAACGCGCTAATCACAGAAACTACTGGACCGGTTTGAAAACTTCTTTTTGCGTTGGATAGCCCATCAATCCAGGAAGGTTTTAGGCTATATAACATCACGCTGTGATCAATAGGAGCGGAGCATATCCAACTCCACGCGAACGAAGTCGCTGACGGCCGTTAGTCTATACTAATATATAAAGCTGTAGAGTTTGTTTGTTTGTTTGAACGCGCTACTCTCGGGAATTACGGGTCCGATGTGAAAAAATCTTTTTTCGTCGGATAGTCCATTAATTTAGGAAGGCTTTAGGCTATATAACATCACACTGAGACCAATAGGAGCGGAGCATATAAAAAAACATATCGAAACCTACGCGGGTGAAATCGTGTAGCGCAGCTAGTCATTTAGGTATGAGTCCCAGGAACCTTCAATTTTTTTTTTACTAGCCTGCCCTGTCTTGTACAAAGGCACAAACCTTGGCCGTAGTAAATTTCCACTATTTTCCTCTCCTATGTTTAATTACAGCACCAGAATACCGACAACTTATATAAAACCCATCTCATTGTGTCCTCAACCGAGGCCACGTTCCAACGCTTTTTATTTCTGTCGATTGAAATTTATTTGACGCATCTTTATCTCGACAGTCGACATTAACGCCAAGTTTTATCGACAGCAACTTATCGACTTGCCCACGCTCTAGTGTTGACGTAATTATGGCATTTAATGTTTTATTTCTTTGCTTTTCTTGTTTTATTTTTTTATTGACAATAATTGTGTTTGGATTTTCTGTTTTAAATGTTTAATATTCGATGATCAAGTATCACTTAAATGGTAAATGTTGTGGTACGCTGGAAATAAAGAATCGAATTTATTTAAAGCTAGTAAATTAAGGTCCGTATTACAGAACGTCACTCAAAACTCAAGCTCTACTTAAGTCTGGTTTCAAGCCATTTGATTGGTTGAAACTAGTTTTAAGTAATGTTTAAGCAGAGATCAATGCTTGAGTGACGTTCTGTAATACGGACCTTAGTGTCATCGGACTCCCGGCCACCGCAGGCGCGGGCTTGCGGCGAGCTGGCCATCGCACGCCGCCCGGTAAGGACCAAGCCAGGGTCGACGGCGCGTTGTGTTTCATGCGGGCCTTAAAGAGATGCCAGCACTAAGTGGCAGGGTCCACGAGAACCGAAGCCTCCATGGCCAGGGTTGCGCGTTGGTTAAAAAAGAAACCGTGGCCCTGGCCGTCGCACAGACAAGTGAACAAAAAAAAAAACAGGTTTAGCGTTTTTTCCGAGGCACGCAAAGGTCTTGGTATGTAAAGATTGTCACCCATTCGCAAACCAGCCGCGGCAAGTAAAGCCTGATCGATCGACCTGGGGCCCTACTCTGCTATTACAATAGTATCAGAATGGTTGATTGCTATATAAAGGCCAAACTTTGCAAAAAGGGGTATTATAAAATCACAGATTATGAAGTGTGTAGAAGATAATAAAGCTTCGGACTGAGCTGCTCGATTTGCTAAGCATTGTTATTAAGCAATATGCGTATTTTTTTTTTTTTTTTAATTATAAACCAGCGCTTGACCGCAATCCAGCCTGATGGTAAGCAGCGATGCGATCGTTAATGGTAAAGTGCGTTAGTTTATTAAGAGCCACGAGAGAGCACTCTAGCCTTGAAGACACTCAAATCGTAGTCCGACGGAAACACTGCCGCTGGCAAATTGTTCCAGTCCTTCGATGTACGCGGTATAAAGGAGGAGGCGAAACGCTTCGCCCGGAACGTAGTGGTGTTAACAACGTAAGGGTGGAAACTCGCCGTACGACGGGTCGTCCGATGGTGGAACGGAGATTGGAAGTATAACGCAGCGCCACCACCCCGACTCACTGGGGAATATCCGTAGACAGTTCCGATTCATCGCGAACTATACGGCAATCGTAAAACTAAAGGAGGATCCTCCCTTTTTTATATCAAATTATAAACTAGCGCTTGACCGCAATCCCGCCTGATGGTAAGCAGTGACGCAATCGTCACTGCTTTCGTCGAACGTAGTGGTGTTAACAACGTAAGGGTGGAAACTCGCCGTACGACGGGTCGTCCGATGGTGGAACAGAGATTGGAAGTATAACGCAGCGCCACCACCCCGACTCACTGGGGCATATCCGTAGACAGTTCCGATTCACCGCGAACTATACGGCAATCGTAAAACTAAAGGAGGATCCTCCCTTTTTTATATTAAATTATAAACTAGCGCTTGACCGAAATCCCGCCTTTCTTTCGTCGAACGTAGTGGTGTTAACAACGTAAGGGTGGAAACTCGCCGTACGACGGGTTGTCCGATGATGGAACGGAGATGGGGGAATTAAATCATGCAATTCCCTCGCACACTCCCCAAAATGCATCATATAGAACACCGAAAGGCTGGCTACTCTACGCCTGTGCTCTAGGCTTTGGAGACCGTCTCGAGTTAAATCAAAGTCACCAATTAGCCTCTTCGCCCGCCTCTCCACTGAATCCAAAGTGGCCAGGTGGCTTAGTAGCACTTAACAGCTGTTTCTATGGAGGATAAGTGAACTGTACTCCCTGTTCCTCATGTCTCCACAGAACTCTTAAGCACAATGACAATGGAATCTTGTTGATATGACAAATTTATAAAAATATCAGATTAGAGCTCCACGGGACTCTTCTATAAAACTCTTCCTGCTGCTGCTCTTCCTGCTTCCTGCTGCCATAGAGTTTGTTTGTTTGAACGCGTTAATCTCAGGAACTACTGGTCTGATTTGAAAAATTGTTTTTACGTTGAATAGCCCCATCAATCCAGGAAGGTTTTAGGCTATATAACATCATGCTTTGGACAATAGGAGCGGAACATAACATGTTCAAATTACTAACTCCACGCGAACGAAGTCGCTGGCAACCGCTAGTTGTTCGCGTGTAAGAGTCGCGTCGCGTACCACGTGTTCTGTCTGCGAAACTCTTTAGAGTTAACATATCAAGAAAAATCGTCCTGGGAAATCACGCAAGGATTAAGCGCGGTGATTTAAGCTCATTCCTTTTGTCTGTGTCTGTGGCTTTAGGCTATATAACATCACGCTGCGACCAATAGGAGTAGAGCATATAAAAAAATATCGAAACCTACGCCGGTGATACCAAGGCGGGCTGCTAGTTGTTTATATTAGTATTTGTTAAAATTCATTATTTTTAATTTTGCCTAAAAATGTTTTGTAACACGTGAAAACTGACAGCCGTTATTTCAGTGAAAAGAAATTTGACTGCGTCCCAACGTCTGGTGACTTTTCGTCATGAACTAAGCGTTAATAAGCATTATTTTTTAAGAGAAAAGAACCCCTTTTAAAAACATAAAACCGTCGTCAAAAAGTAACATAACTAACTGAAACTCTGGAGTCTGTGTCTATGGTCGAGTTGACAACCCTTTTTTTTAACCTAAAGTGAGTAAAAAGGGTTACTAGTGATGTGAAGATATTTTTTTATGTTGTAGGGCAAACATTTTTTTGTAAGGAAGGTGTTTATGGAAACCTGAAACAACAAGAGGCTTACAAATTCATTACTGATAATTTGAGAAAATATTTTAGCGTAGCTTTACAGCTTTTGAAGTCTGGGGTCCCCTTTACCAGTCTAACTGATGATTTTGGCTTAACTTCGATATTTTCCGTGAAGCGACTGCCGTCTGACCTCCAAATCCCGAAGGCGATATCTAAGCATTGCAGTTAGACCAATTGACCAACAACCCGTAACAACTGCCACTAGATGTTCGTATGGCAACCGGGACCAATGACATAACGTGCTTTCCGAGGCACGACCAGACCACTGCAAATATTCATATTCATGCATACAAATATTTGCACTGTGCGGGGATCGAACCCGCGCCTCCTTGCGCAAAGGCCGCGTTCGCTACCACTACGCCATGCAGGCTGTTAATAATTAACTGAAAATTGAAAATTTGTGATTTTTAATTATTAACATACAGTTGATAGTAGTATAGTTCGAATTCCAGTCTAAATGAACTCAGTTTGTAACGACCTTCGGGTCACTTATCATCAGTCTAGCTCAGCAGAACTTATTCATGAAACTAGGGTATGTTGTGCATGAAGTATTCATTGGAATAAAACAAATGGAATTCAGTCTTCTCAAGAACTTTAATTAAATACTTCGTGCATAAGCGTCTGACACTATGATGCAGCAGTTACTAAGATAAAAATGTTGTAAAATATGAGATGGTGAACACTTACAATGGATATGTCACAATATTATTTGGGAAAAAACCCGCCACAAATTATCCCACCCACTGCAACTCCTGAAAGCCAGAATCAACAGTGGAGACTGTCAGAAAAACGCCGAGCAACGAAGCTCGACGAGTCCCGGAGAAACGATTCAACTGTCTTGGGTCCCGCAACGAAATTAATCAGAAAAGAATAGCGAAGGAATAAGAAAAAATATAATTTTTCCACTTCCCTCCTTATCAAGCAGGAGATAGAACAGAACTAGGCCAATCGGCAGAAAGGGACATTATTGCAACTGGGAGAAGCCCAGATTGCCAAGCACCAGGTATGTCACATTACCCTAAATTAGGTCAATCCATGGACCCGCAGCAAACTCCAGTCGGTTTTACCCTCTCTTAAAAAATCATAATTTATCCGAATACCGGTCGATTAATCAACTTAAAAAAATAGAGTAATTTACGAATAGTATATACTGCTACAAAACAGATCATAATATTTAAAATAAGCTAGTCACTCCCCGTTCGACACATTACTAAAAAGCGCTTTGTTCCCCTTTATGCGACTTTTCATGAAAGAGGTAGATAGAGAGTTTGTACAATTAAAATAATAAGAATCGAACATTACACTGTAGTTATTTTTCAAGGTTTTCACGAAATACCGCCCACGATAGATGCTTATGCGAATGAGAACACACCTCAACTATCCGGAACTTCGCTCCGCCGCTTGACGTCCCCACATGTCTATTTCTCCAATTTAAAACGACTGCAATCTCCTTAAAAGAACGCTCAAAAATAGCTGACATACAAAACACAAACATAATCCCTTCACTTTTAATAAATAATCATTAAAGAACAGACAGAAAACAGGTAAACAATTTTTTTTTTACAAAATTACATCGCAGCGTTTTGATTCTCCACCTTTCATAATTAATTTTACTTGATGAGGAAGCGACACGTTTTCGCTTTTTGACAGGAATTATGTAACGGGACTATTCACGGTTCTGGTAAAGAATTATATTTATTATCTGTGTTGTTTTCATTTTAATGGAGACAGTAACAGGATAATTTGCTTGTTACGACAAAAAAGGCATAAATGAAACAGTTCAACAATATTCATTGTGTTATTTTTCTGTTTTCTGTGTAGACTATCAATTTTTTAAATACATTTTCGGTATTCTTAATGAAAGTAGGATAGATCAGAGTGAAACAATGCATAGAAATTCTATATCTCTAATCAATCAGCAATGATAAAAACTTTACACAAATTTTTATCATTGCTTGCTTTTTATCATTGCAGAAAACGGAATAATAACACTTGCACCAAGCACAGCTCAGACACACTACAAGCACAACAGAAGCGCAGAGTCGTAGGACGCGGTGGTGTCCTTCTGCGACATCACGTCCTCGCAGAAGGACACCACCGTGTCCTACCACTCTGCGCTTGTCTACGAAGATGCGGAACGGGAGAGGGAGATCTTAAATCCCTTCCCGGGCCGAAGAAGACGCATGGGACGCCGAGTAAGGGTGGATAACGCCCTCTTCTGCCCCCTATGAATGGGTCCTGGGGCGAGGGACACGGGGAAGTGCCCGCCCCCTATTCGATGGACCCCGAGGCGGAAGCGCGCGCGTCTGTTGGCGCGCGCCTCTGAGGCGATGCACGGGGTAGTTTAACACCCCACTACCCCGTGCAGGAGACGAGGCCCGGACATACCGGGCCAGCACGAGGGTGTGGGGCCGTGGTAGAATTTAGACTCCCGCGGCTCCAAGCGCACTCGTGATAGAAGAGACACGGGTGTGGTGTCAGTCAGTAAAAGTCTGACAGACCCCTTCGTCCATCCCAGGGCGGCGGACATCCAATGATAATTTCCAGCCCGGAAAAAAAAGCTTGATAGCTAGATAGTTGATAGTGATAGTTATTGTCGACCTGCATCAGGTATGCAGAGGTGCAAGGTCTCAAAACGAGAACTAAACTGAATGAACTAAGGTCTTACTCTTGAGAAAGTCGTTGGTGATCAATGCGTCTAAATAAGGGCCTCACTATGTACCTACCTTTGGTACGATTAAAGTTATCGATAAGTTGAAGTGCCTGAGCCATGCTGTCACTCATAACCTGCGGAATGCTCGTGATAAATAGCGTGAACGCAAGGCGTTGGCAGCTTCCGTGGCGTAGCGGTAGCGAACGCAGCCGCTGCGCAAGGAGGCGGGGATTCGCCAACCGCGCAGAGCAAATATTTGTATGCATGAATATGAATATTTGCACTGGTCTGGTCATGCCTCGGAAAACACGTTAACCCGTTGATCCCGGTTGCCATACAAACATCTAATGGCAGTCGTTACGGGTTGTTGGAGCCCTCAAAAGTCCAACGATTTGTCTAACTGCAATGCTTTGATATCATCGGTTTCGGGTTGTGGAGGTCAGACGGCAGTCGCATTACGGAAAATGTTGAAGTTTAGCCAGTCATGACGTTGTACTACATTGAGCATGTTTACGGAAACACGTACGGATGGCCTTCATACCATTATGCGTAAGAATACAGCATCTTTACTTCGTCGCTTACGTTATAGTTATAATGGCATCCTGAAATTTTTTGACCGCCAGACCGGCCGCCTCTTTAAAGGAATCTGGTGGAGGTGGCTTTAGGTTTAATACGGTAACGAAAATCAGAGTTAACCATCAAAATAGCAGATAAGCGCAATTTTTTACTAAATGAATGCGAAAGATCTAAGTATTTCATTATGTCTTTGAAGGTGAGAAATTCCTAGCTTATACATTGCTATTATTGGATGTTACCGAATACGAAGACTACAGGCAACAAATAGAAATTGTGGTTCTTTGAAGTATTAAAAATAGCGATCGGAGAAGTATATAAACATCAATGCCAAATTTATCGCTCAACTTTAACATATTCACTTATAACAAATAGGTACTTAAGAGCGTATAACACTCCCAATATAAGTCGCAAATCCCATTCTATTGAAAATCTATCCGAACCTCGTCCTTCAAGTTTGAGTGACAATTGAATCATTAGTTATTACGAAGAATCACTATTAGGTTTGGGGAACTGCGTTGAAAAAGTACAGGGATATCTTTGAAATTCTATTTGTGAAATGAAATATTTATATAACGGCGCGTGAATGGCTAACTGCTCAGGATCAAGCTTGATGGCGTGCCATGGAGGAGGCCTTTGTCCAGCAGTGGACGAGTAGAGGCTGATGATGATGATGGCAATGATAATCTCAGATTAAAACAGATAAGAGCCACTGGGTTTGAGTAGAACCAACACGCTCGACCGAATCTTTAGCAAAGAATGCCCGCGCTAACGGTCGCTCGCTATGGCAAACGCAACTCCAGTCGGTATTACCCGCTCTTAATAAAAATCGTAATTTATCCGAATACCGATCGATTACTCGACTTCAAAAAAATAGAGCAATTTACGGACAATTGTTACTGATACAAAACAAATCAAAATATTATTCAAAATTATTCGCCAGCCACTGCCAGCCACCTTTCTGATGTCGTCATTCCATCTCGCCCAAGGGCGTCCTACGCTACGTCTGCCGAGACGCGGTCTCCACTCAAGGACTCGTTTACCCCAACGGTTGTCGGTCCTGCGGCATATGTGACCAGCCCATTGCCACTTTAGCTTGCTAATCCCCTCAGCTATCTCGGTGACTCTGGTCATCAGGATTATCATTATAATCCCTTAATATTAGATTGATCTTAGTGTCTGTACAATTACAATAAAAAGAATCAAACATCACACTATAGTTATTGTTCAACGTTTTCCCGAAATACAGCTCACGATGTATGCTCATGCTATGAGAAGACACCTAAACTATCCGAAACTTCGTCCCCGCTTCCTGGCGTCCCCACGTATATGTACCAGGGAGCAGCGGTGGTTTAGTGCTATCGATCCGTCCGCGCTTTCAACATCATCCTCCATCATCCACGACGACCGGTCCTGCGCCTCCCGTATCCAGCGATTTCCCGCGTTTCCTTCACCAGGTCATCGGTCCCCCTTGTCGGGGGCCTAACCACACTACGTCTTCCGGTGCGTGGTCGCCAGTCGAGAACCCGTCGGCCCCATCGGGCATTGGTCCTACGGGCAATGTTCCCGCCCACTGCCACTTTAGTGTTGTAATTCTTCGTGTCGGTTACACTCGTTCTTTCCTTTTCGCTTTACCTTGTGTAAATTATTTCATCACCACTGCTCTTACGTTCAACGTTCAATAGTGAACTTCAATGACATGTGACATCTATCAACCTACACGGGGCTCACGTGGTAGATTATGGCCTACTACCTCTCACCGAGAGGAGGCCTCTGTGTGGCCCATGAGTGTGAACATTGTGAAACACGGGTTTCCTTATAACCACTGCAGTAAACGGGACCGAACATACAGGGTGTCCATCGTAACGCAAACTTCGCGAAAAGGCTAGACCGCATGCCACTAACAAAATTATGATGGTCATTTATGTCGTTAATGAACGGTTACAGAATTCACAGTGTTTAAAAAAAGTGTCGGCTCGGCCTTTGAACGTTGCAAGCGTGCCGCCGTGCGAGTTTGTAGGTATGACGTAGATCCCTGATGGGAACTCTATTAAATCAGCTGATAAGATCGTTTTTAGAGTTTTGTTTCATTGCGCTTTTTTGTGAAATTAGCGAAATAATTAATTTTTACTTTAAAATCTTATTAGGTTATAAAAGTATAGCAATTATGAACGGTCCAAAGTGAAAAAACTACATATATATTTTTTAAATCATGAAAAAGCCGACGAAAAATTCCACCACTGGGGGGTTTAGAATCATGTACTGGATCCATGGTACTCGTTTGTGCGTCGATGTCAGAGACACCCTTTATACAACATTACTTTTTGTTTATGCAAAACCCGAAACACGTGTCCAGTATATTTAGGTAAAGAATCTATGTACAAAATTTTAAAAAGATATCATGAAAAATCACAAAGTCATGAGCTTGATATCCTACTTGGTTGTCCCAATAAAAATATGGCCAACGTACCATTCGCCCGCCCGCGCCTACAGTGGCGCGGCGTTGGGGAGCCTGTCTCACTGTGATCTACCATCAGCTGTGTTGTGCGGTCAACGGTCTTTAACCACACTGCAACAATTTCTAAATGTCATCATCATTATCAACCTTTTTTTTCGTCCTACTGCTGGGCACAGGTCTCCAGACAAGATCATACAGAGAAGGATTGAGCGTAATCAAATTTCTAAATATATTTGGGAAAAATATAACATGGTGTAAAAATGATTGGAATCAATCCAGTTGCTTATACTGAACAAAGTATATTCAGGTTTTGTATAAGAAAAAATAACGTTGTAATATGCTAATGATTTAAAGTGGTATAGGAGATTGTATGGAGAAGGCAGCCTTCAGATCTTTTGATCCGAAAATTCCTTCACTAAGGGATGCATAGTATTGTCGAGTGTAATATTTCAAAAGTATTTTTTGTGAAGATAACAATTTCAGACGGACGGCTCACAGGTAGTACTCTCGCTCGTATTTCCTCCAATCCCCAGATTTTCTGCAATCAAAACGGAAACCTGATTTAGGTTAAAGCGATATTATTTAAGCATAGGTGCCTAACCAAGTCTTGCCGCCAAGCGATTCGTCGTGTTCCGGCATGATGTCTGGTGAACCCGTACGGAGGACGGGTCTGAGCAGTTGTGTTGCGATGTGTGCCGGGTACGATGCGTCAAATGTTGTTGTGTCGGGAGTTTGGTCGTGGAGGGTCTCCACATCAATCTCCCTCTGGCGCAGCATCGTTGGTCGTGTTATTGGGTCTAACAAGCGCGCTTTACCATCAACGATTGCATCACTGCTTACCATTAAGCGGGATTGCACTCAAGCGCTAGTTTAAAATTATAAAAAAAAAATACTCCGGACAAGCAAAAATATTAAATATTTTTCCTAAGATAGACGGATAGAATATTCTTTATTATTGTAATTAGGTTAATTAAAACCAGATTTGGGCTCGTGCATAAAGATTTGAATAAAAAATATATACAACGTGTAACATAAAGGGTATATACATAACAAAGGCATGGCATCTTTACATGATATCAAACGATATTGGAAGGGTTTTTTAATCCTATCTCTTTATGTTAGGAAGTCATGAGGAAAAACACCGCCTGTGATAGGCTACTATCATACTAGTCGCACAGAGATATTGAAGACATTTATCGGATTTTGGCAAGTAACGTGACGGGTAACGAGTAGTTATTAACGTATGTAGTGTGCTGCCACGTTTGTTAGGATTTGATTTTAAGAAACACACGAAATCGAAAATTTGGTACCAATTTTTTGAGTATTTTATTTTGAGTTGAAACCCTTCCGATATCGTTTGATATCATCTAAAGATGGCATGCCCTTGCTATGTATATACCCTATTTGTTACATGTTGTATATACTGTTTTTAGTTTTATTGTCATAAAGGCAACAGAAATTGTTATATCATCTGTGATAATTTAGACTGAAAATAAATAAATACTTCTATGTTGAAACTTCATCACCACTGCTTTCGGTGTAGGAAAACAACGTTAGGAAACCGGTATGTCCTAGAGGCAAAACTTTGAAGACATCTACCAACCCACACCGGGTCCGTATGGTAGATTATGGCCTACTCCTTCTCACTGAGAGGATAGCTATGTCCCATGATGTTCCTTCTGATGATTTTAGTGTTGAAACTGTAATAAACTAGACCCATATTTGTTCAAATACGGCGTTTGGTGTCGGCGTTTGGCGTAGAGTAGCCAGCCTTTCGGTGTTCTATAGGATGAATTTCGGGGAGTGTGCTGGTTTCCACCCTTACGTTGTTAGCACCACTACGATCGACGAAGCATTTCGCCTCCTCCTTTATACCGCGTACATCGAGGGACTGGAACAATTTGCCAGCGGCGGTGTTTCCGTCGGTCTACAATTTGAGTGTCTTCAAGGCTAGAGTGAATAGGCTCTTAATAAACTAGTGCTCTTTACCTTCAACGATTGCGTCACTGCTTACCATGAGGCAGGATTGCGGTCAAGCGCTAGTTTATAATATAAAAAAAAAAAAAAAATCACTCATAACATCACGTTTTTTATTAATTCAGCCTAATTTCTACTTAATTTAACTACTTTGAAAATATTCCAATCCTTCCATATTCACCGTGGCAGGTCAAGTGTTCATCTAAATAACAAAGATCAATGCACGACTAAACAAGCCATTCCTAATCTAAAGATTATATCCACTCGAAGAGGTTTCATCTAAAGCAGACAGAAACGCTGTTAGAAACCAGGTTATACTGCTTTTATATCGGCTTATCATCATAGTTTTATCTGGCGTCCATTTTGATATGGATCACTATGACTTTTGACCTTACGGAACGATTATGGGATGCCTTGCCCGTGTCGATAAGGCAATCTTAATCTTTGTTCAATCAGGGTCAAAAATTCTTGATAACAGTTCTTAGCTCCTGTTTCATACGTATACAATATGTAAAGAAAACCCTGTCCGACCCATAAGGATAAAAAAGTTAGGTAAAGACATTAAAAATATGAAAATTTACATAATCAATGATGATTATGAATCAATGATGTTACTATGAAGTAACTATACTAATGAATTTTGGAAAATTCTTATTTCTGCACATTAATTCCAACTTTCCCAAAATTTGGTATTTTTTTTAAAAAAGTGACGACATCATTTTCGGCAGTATTATTATGAGCGATGCGACGCGTGCCACGTGCCCTGCCCCTCTTCGCCCGCGCATGTATTACTTACCGCACATGTATTAAGGTACCTCCATTTGCGAAATAATATTTATTTTTCTAAGGGGATTTTTTTTTAAGTTTAGCCCGGCTTTGAAGGCTTTACTAGAATCAGTTATCAATACCTAACAATACCTTCACGGATCGGTCAGGGTTTTCTTTACAAATTGTATAGTTTATATATTTCTAAATATGTTGTATATATTTTATAAGTTGTATGTGGAAATTGTACATCATCGACTATGCAGTAATAGCTGCCCTTTAAAATCCATCCAAAATTTGTCTTTAAAAGATCGTTTTTAGAATTCCGTAATCGGATGGAAAATCATCGATGGACCTCTCCTGCTCTACGCAGAGCGGAAGGGTGTCAGTCTTTTACGAAGTAAAATCCGTCCGTGTTACTTTGCCAAGGGCCCCTGTATCTCTTTAGAACAACTCGAGGGCCTGGCAAGCATCGTTCTTCGTGGAACCCATCACGATGTGCTGACATCTCTATGAGGCGCGCGTGGAGTACAACGCGCCTTCGATCCGGGCCTGGTCCTTACCGAGCAGCCCACTGCTCGCCGCATGCAAGCCCGCGCCTTTTGTGGCCGGGAGTTCGATGTTGTCTCCCGACCAAAGAGTCTCCTGCGGCGGCTAGATGCTTGAGGGCGCTGAGATTCGCGCTCCCTAACGCGCTGCGCCTCCTCCTTTGCCAGCATCATTGCTTCGTAAAAGGAGGTGACGGCCTGCAATGCACTCTTGCTCCGGACCATGGCCTGAACCAAGGCCGGACGCACGCAAGAGTTCGCTGCCGTCGATCGTCGCTCCGAGGACGTGGCGGCCTTAGTAGGCAGACCTCTGCCGAATGTATGTAATAGTCCTTGAAATAGTTTTAGTTATTAAATTGTCACAATTGTGTGCAGCAAAATAATAGATATGGTATTGGAGGAGGAAAATTCGTCAATCTTAAAAAGAAAGTATTATCACGTTTCCAGATAACAGCTATCCGGACGAATACGACACTTAAATATCCTTTTGTATTTATTTACTTTGTTTTTTTAATAATTGTAAACTATTGCTTGACCGCAATCCCGCCTGATGGTAAGCAGAGATGCAATTGTTGATGGTAAAACGCGCTAGTTTATTAAGAGCCAATTCTCTCAAAAAACTGAGTCGATAGGAAGGAAGAGGGCAGTTGAGCGAGGTGATATAATGTTAAACCCAACAACACGACCAGCGATGCTGCACCAGAGGGAGATTGATCTGGAGACCCTCCACGACCAAACTCCCGACAACAACATTTGGCGCATCGTACCCGGCACACATCGTAACACAACTGCTTAGACCAGTCTTCCGTACGGCTTCACCAGATATCATGCCGGAACACGACGAATCGCTTACTTAAACAATTACTTAGGTCTTTAATCATGATTTACAACTTGGTGTAAATAGTTAGAAGGTAGAACTTAATAATTTGTTTCAAGGACTTAAAAATATAATTATGATGACATGTTCCTACCCTACTGTCTCACTGTACCCATCTGTCGATCACCCTCTATTTTCTACCCCCAACTACTTGTAAATCAACTTACGCCCCAAATCAAATAAAGGCTCTGCCCAAATACATAAGATCCCGCACGTAACTTCAACTGATACTCGAACAGACTTGTGTTTACTTGAGCACGATATTTTCATTCTTGTGAAGTGGCACGTCTCCAGTGAGTTCTGCCCTTTATTTTAGATTAACATAATGGAAGATGGGAAATGTTGTTGGATTTTAGAGGAAATAGGGTTTTTTGGAGATTTCTTTGGGTCAAATAATTTCTTTGAAATATTTTAAGACGTCTAATGGGAATTTTGAGGGGGCTTTTAAAATGAGAAGGGCGTATTAAATCTCCAGCAACATGGATGAACTTGCTTCCATCCGCATGTTCTTTATGTGATATTTCTTGTCGTCGCCTTTTTTGAGTGGAAAATCATCAACAGTAAAAGTCGGTAAACGGAGTGTAAATGGCTAATATTATTTTGAATGGAGTAGAAATTGCTATGGTAATTCTGGATACAACTCGTGTTAATTTATTCCGTTTCTAAAACCTCGTCTATAGAATAAAGTAAGTATTGCTAGTAACTTTCTGTTGAGAGAGCAGTGGTGGCCGGCCGCCGACGTACGGGCCATAGGTTCGAATCCATGTAGGCGCATTTTGTTGCGATTACTACGTACTACTCTTGAAACGGTGAGTTAATACATTGTGAGGAATCCGGCATAACTTAGAATCAAACATTTGACAGCCGTCAATCCGCACTGGGCCCGCGCACAGTGTTCGGCGTAGAACAAGCCAGGTGGACAAAAGTCATTATCGAATTTCCCGAAATTTGTACTATCTACCTGTAAACAACCCCCCTAAACCTCTGATTCCAATAATTGTTTACGTCTAACATTTCATATGGGTGAGTCATCGTATATCAAAGTAAGGTAATTAGGTAAGTGCAGTTAAATAAATAAATCAGTTGCATTTCAGCGATACTTACACTAACATCTCATGATGGTAGTTTTAATTTTTTGCAAAGTTTTAGTGAATTATTTTAATTCTGAAGGTATGTTCAATATTATTTTCTAATTAGAATCTTTTAATGTGTTATAAACATTCATAAAGTAGCCTATCTCTGAGTACTCAAAAAATTACAATCTTTTTCTTTGTTTTTGAACTTAACAGGCTTAGAAAAGCCATGTATCCTCTTGTATCCACTCTGAATTTTTGATATGTTTTAGCTACATGGCTATAGACTATTATGTGACCTATTTTATGTAGCACACTTGAGTACAACATTTTTTTTTCTTTTTTTTTGTAGAAATGACATACTCTATTGGCAAAATAGTGTTTTCGAAGATGAAAGAAATGATCGTCTATTTCAATTTATTTTGTTTAAGTGTGATTTCTCTGATATCACTGAAGTATGTCAAAGGGAAATTAAGATGAAAATAGCCAGCATTTCTTCGAAATGTGCAACTAAGTGGGTGTCTTCAGCAAAATCAAAGGAGCGTTTCCTGAGTAAGAATAAGTTGTGGCTGGAAGGCGAAAAGATAGAATTTTGCTTAAGATCGACTCAACCACAACCTTCTACTTCATCCGCTGATTGTTGTCGACCCGGAAGACCTAAAAAAGGAATAAAGCTGCCAGAGTAATAAAGGACATTGGCGAAAATCCATCTTCTTGAAGTTCATACCTGCAACAACTAAGTGCTATGCAAACTGATAGACCACTAAGTAGTGACGAGACATTGGCGTATTTTATTGATTCTAAATCAACAACCCACTCTTACAAACAAACTACGAAGTGGACCATGAAAGTTGGGCATCACGTGGTCCATCATATGATTGCATTGTAAAATAATAAAAAAACAATGTTATCCTTTAGAGAAGCACATTGTTGTTATACAATCTCGAGCAGATATTCTCTCGTCTCGCCATGAACAGAGACATGCTCTTGACTTGCTGACATATATGTAGGTACCTACGTTTATCGCGTACGCAGCCGTGAGCGCGGCGGCGCGGTAGCGGTGGGCCAGTAATAAACGAGCATTTCCGGAGTACTGTCGTTTCATTGCTTACGCACCTACATATCATTGGCGACGAGGCGGGCACTTACCCACTTTTATAAAAATGTCCGCGTTTTTAGGTCAGTTGCATATTTTTGACCATAAAAGCAGCGACTGGAAAATCTACAAAGGAAAATTAACACAGTTTTTAAAAATCAATAACGTAGAAGATACAAAATACAGTGGAATATTATTGTGCCACCTAACTGAAGAAACGTACCGGTTAGTGCTTAACCTCGCGTTTCCAAATGAATTGGAAGCCCTGAGTTATACGGAATTAGTTGGATTACTCGATGGCCACTTCAAGCCAAAAAGGTGTACCTTCGTCGACAAGGCGAACTTCCATAGTGCGAGCAGGCAACCAGGCGAACCTATAGGAGAATGGGCGGCGCGATTAAGAGGTTTGGCAACGTATTGCGACTTCGGCACCGCTCTAGAAACGAATCTAAGAGATCGTTTCGTCCTTGGCCTGAGTGCAGGTCCAGAGCGTGACAAACTGTTCGAGCAGAGCCCGTCGACACTCACGTTATCGCGGGCTATTGAATTGGCAGAACAGGTAGCATGTGCTAAAGAGGCGAAGACCATGTTAGCCGAAGCTGTGTCCATTAAGGAGGAACCAGTATACCGCGCTAGATTCCAAGGCCGAACCAGCAGCGCCCGCGGTGCGGCCGCCGGCAACGGCAGCAGGGCGCACGTGGGCAGTGGCGGCGCGGACGCGGCTACTAGCCGCCTTGAGGAGCGCTGCACAATTTGCGGCATGACGAATCACAGTGATACTAAGTGTCGTTTTAAAGGCTACAAGTGTCAAAAGTGTGGTGTAAAGGGCCATTTAAAAAGAATGTGCGGTAACAAAAAAACATCGCGTGTTTATCATATTGACTCTAAGGAAGAGTGCAGTGACAAACAGCCAAATAACGAGCGTTGTGAAGAGTGCCAAAATTTTAACGTAGGGTACGTGTCTGACAAGCCTTTCGTAATTGACGTCATATTGGGCGATCAATTAGTTCAAATGGAACTAGACTCAGGATCTGGTAGTAGCGTTATATCGGAATCGTTGTATAAAAAAAAGTTCTCGGGTTATCAGCTACAAAAGTGTAATGTAAAGATGTGTCTTTATGACGGACATAAAATCTCACCACGGGGATTTATAATGATCAAAGCAAAATACAATAACATACACAAAAATATCAAAATTTACATTGTCAAAAATGGAGGTCCACCATTATTAGGCAGAGATTTTATGTCCGCCTTCAATTTAATTATAACTACCAACATTAAATCATTAGAATGTTCCAATAGTATTGTTAATAGCGATTGTAATACACGAGAATTAGCGGAGAAGTTTCCAGATCTGTGGCGGGATGAGTTGGGTTCATTTAATAAATTTAAAGTTAGTCTACAATTAAGGGAAAACTCCACTCCAAAATTTTTTAAGCCCCGTACTGTTCCATTCGCGCTAAAACTAAAGGTAGAACAAGAATTACAACGATTAGTAAGTTTAGGTATTTTAAAGTCTATAGATCATGCTCAATATGCCACTCCGATAGTTCCGGTATTAAAAGAGAACGGAAAAGTGAGAATTGCGGGAGATTTTTCGGTAACTCTTAACAAAGACCTCGTCATTGAAAAATACCCTCTACCGAGAATTGAAGAAGTTTTTGCTAAGATTGGAGGTGGGCAACTATACAGTAAAATCGATTTAAAAAATGCGTATAATCAATTTATTTTAGATGAGCCCTCACAGGAATTGACGGCAATTAATACGCATAAGGGCTTGTTTAAATATACTCGTTTGGTTTACGGTCTAGCTAACGCACCGGCGATTTTTCAAAAATCCATGGAGACACTTTTAGCCGGGATAGACGGAGTCAGCGTCTGGCTCGATGACATTTGTGTTACGGGACCCGATAGAAGTACGCATGTTAAAAGATTAACGGAAGTCTTATGTAGATTAAACGATGCCGGGTTGCGTCTTCAAAAAGAGAAGTGTGAATTTTTAAAAAAAGCGTACTTTATTTAGGGTACGTGATCAGCAAAGCCGGCCTGAGGACTAGTCCAGACAAAGTTAAGGCTATACTGAGCGCGCCCGAGCCAACAAACGTAACCGAAGTTAAAAGATTCCTTGGGGTCGTTAATTACTATAGGAATTTTATTCCAAACGCTTCTTCATTGTTAAGTCCTCTGCACGAGTTGTTACGAAGCGACGCCCCCTGGGAGTGGGGAAATAGGCAGCGACAAGCGATGGAGGCAGTGCGCCGTGAATTGGCATCAGAGCGTGTATTAGCGCATTTTGAACCGGACGCCCAGCTCGTGTTGACAGTGGACGCGGGCCCAGCCGGGCTGGGTGCCGTACTGTCACAACGCGGAGAGGACGACGCACACGAGCGACCCCTTGCGTATGCGTCTCGATCGCTCACGTCCAGCGAGCGGAACTATAGCCAGATACAAAAGGAAGCGACAGCTATCATATTCGGAGTCAAAAAGTTCCACCAGTACTTGTACGGACGTAGTGAGCCTTTCATTTTAAAAACAGACCATAGGCCTTTGGTTTCAATATTTAATAATAAGACAGGCATACCGGTTACGACAGCGCTAAGACTTCAAAGGTACGCTATAACATTATCGGCTTATAATTACGTAGTACAATATGTATCAGGCGAAAATAACCTAGTAGCTGATTATTTTTCACGCGCGCCTTTAGAGGACTCGCGTAAGTCAGAAAAGTCCGACAATAACGTGGATCATTTTTACGCGCTTAAGTTTTTAAACGAAGATTCACCCGCTACCACGATACGCGAAATAACACAGGCTACGGAACATGATACGGTAATACAAACAGTTATTAAGTATATGCAAAAGGGCTGGCCGCGTAAAATAGCGTGTAAAAATGTTTTACCCTTTTTCCAATGCAAAGCTGATTTGCAAAGTGAGAATAAGTGCCTTTTTAGAGGACATAGAATTGTTATTCCAACGTCACTTAGGGAAAAAATGTTACGTGAATTACACGATACGCATTTAGGTATTATTAAAACCAAGAGTAATGCACGAAGTAGAATGTGGTGGCCCGGCATCGACAACGACATCGAGCGTTGGATAGGGTCTTGTACAACATGCGTCAGCGTGCGCCCCGCGCCCCCGCGTGACACCCCCGCCCCGTGGCCCGCCGCCACCGCACCTTGGCAGCGCGTGCACATAGACTATATGACCGTAGGACAGAGGGTATATGTTGTAGTTGTCGATTCATACAGTAAGTGGGTAGAGTGCAAATTCATGAATAATGGAACCACAACCAAAGCCCTTATAGCGAAACTAAAAGAACTATTTTCAACCTTCGGTATACCTAACTTATTGGTATCTGATAACGATGTTAAAATTAATTCCGTAGAGTTCAAAACATTTTGTGGTTCGAATGGCATTAAATACTTGACGTCACCCATTTATCACCCGCCCAGTAATGGTCAGGCTGAAAATTCGGTCAGAACGTGTAAAAAAATGTTAAAATGTATTCTAAATGATAATTTACCTCTGGTTAAAATAAATGAGTTGTTATTAGGTTACTTGTTCAATTATAGGAATGCTGTGCACTGTACCACTGGGGAAACGCCAGCTAAGTTAATGTTTGGTAGAAACCTGCGGTCTCGTCTGGATTTAGTCTTACCCTCAAAATCAATAACATCGGCTCATTCGTCAGTAGAAGGCGGTAAAAGACAAATTGCGGTCGGTGATGTCGTTTGGACCCGATGGTACAGCGCACGGAAGGAAACTTGGCAATTAGGGGTAATAAAACATAGAATGGGCAATAAAATGTATGGTATTTATATAAAAAATTTGGATCATCAGTGCATTAGGCATGTTGATCAAATTATGAAATTTAAGGGTAACAATGACACCTCAAACTTAATTGAAGGTGATACGGTGTCACATCGGTTTTCATCACCAGAGACAGCAAACACTAGTACTACTGGTGGAACTAATGAAGTAACCGTACCCTGCGACCCGATACCGGGACGCGTCACTGATGTTGCTGACGGGGAAGAATGGGTCGATTGTGAGGCAATTGAGGGTGAGGGAATGGCGGCCGAAACTGGCGCAACACCGCAGCCGCCAGCAGTGCAGGGTGAAATTCTGGTGCAAGAGCCCGAGGGGAATCAATCCCCAAGTGCCATTGGTCACAACGTTGACGTAGTATCAGCGCCACCACCCACACCCTCTCGATCTATGCGGCCTAACAGGAAATTAATAGATTATAAGAAATACTTTTAAGATTATTACCTATTTGTTAATTAGTTATAGTATTAATCATTGTCACTAGTTTAGATCAGTGTACTTTTAGATATATGTACTTATTATGATTAATTGTTATCAACTTGTTTATGTTCTTGTCACCAGGTTTGAAAACTAAGTGTGAAGGAGTGACATATATGTAGGTACCTACGTTATCGCGTACGCAGCCGTGAGCGCGGCGGCGCGGTAGCGGTGGGCCAGTAATAAACCAGCATTTCCGGAGTACTGTCGTTTCATTGCTTACGCACCTACATATCACTTGCTCAATATGTTGATTTTAACGTCTGATCCTCTGATCAACAGCCTCCGGGAAATACGAAAAAAAAAGAGTAGTAAATTATGCGCCGAGATCTTAAAGCTCATCATAGCTCCCACTATAGAGCCTCGACTCCAATTACAACCAAGACCTTTACAAATTCAGGACGACTATTTTCAATTGGATTCATCGGATTCTGAATCAGATGATTCTGATATAGCGGATTAGTTTTAATGTAAATATATTAGTCTAGTGTTAGATTTCGATTTTTTGTATTTAATTTGTTAGTCTAAGGTTGTATATTTATATTTTTATACATACATATAATTATACTTTTAGATTTTTTGTATTTAATATGTTAGTCTAAGGTTGTATATTTATATTTTTATACATATATACATTTAGATTTTTTGTATTTAATATGTAAGTCTAAGGTTGTACCTATATTTATATTAGCGTTGATATTGGCAGCGATTGACATAATTTTTTCCTTTTTTATAATCGTGTCTAGATGAAATAAAATATTTATACACAATTCCTACGCATTTCCTTTAAATAAAATATTATAGCAAAACTAGCTGTCCCGCGCGGTTTTACCCGCATCTTTGGTTACTGCTCCACTCCCGTGAGTTGCAGCGTGATAGTATATAGCCTTCCACGATAAATAGCCTATTTAACACTGAAATATTTTTTTAATTCGGCCTTTTTTTTAATTCGTCAAAGTACTTCCTGAGATCAGCGCGTTCAAACAAACAAACAAACTGAGTTTTTAGGTTTATAATATTAGTATAGGTATATAAATACTTAATTTATAGATATAGTTCCAAAATCATGAAAAAATATTTTTGTCCACCTGGCTTGTTCTACGCCGAACACTGTGCCGCGTGGTTGTCTACCTCTGAGAAGAAATAGCCGAAACAAACTCAGGGATCATCGTCTTGTTTCAAGTCCAGATCCAGACATTAAAAATGAAAATGTTTACAATAATTTACGTTATAATTACGCATATTGCTTAATAACAATGCTTAACAGAGCGAGCAGCACAGTCCCAAGCTTTTTTCTTCTAAATAATCTGTGATTTTATAATACCCCTTTTTGCAAAGTTTGGCCTTTATATGGTTCTTAAATCGTTTAATGGGTAAGTTACGAATATCCATGGGAAGCTTGTTGTAAAAGTGTATACATTGACCCATGAACGAGTTGCCTACTCTGTGGAGACGAGTGTGATGTACAGCAAGATATCGGTAGCGCTTATTTTTTTTTTTTTTTTAATAGTTATAAACTAGTGCTTGACTGCAATCCCGCCTGATGGTAAGCAGTGATGCAATCGTTGATGGTAAAGCACACTAGCTTATTAAGCCTATTCACTCAAAAAACTGAGTGAATAGGAAGGAAGACGGCAGTTGAGCGAGGTGATGCAATGTTTAACCCAACAACACGACCAACGATGCTGCGCCAGAGGATGATCTGGAGAGCCTTCACGACCAAACTCCCGACACAACAACATTAGGCACATCGTACCCGGTACACATCGCAACACAACTGCTCAGACCCGTTCTCCGTACGGCTTCACCAGACATCATGCCGGAACACGACGAATCGCTTGGCGGCAAGACTTTGTCTGGTGGGTGGTAACTTATGCCGGCGGCTGATGTTGTTGCCTACCACCGATTTTCTTTAAATTCGAGATATTTTTAATGATCCTCCAACTGACATAAAAGTATCCACTCCTAGTGTCCCAAACCGCTTCTATTCAGGTACTTCATCTACCATCAAGTACTAAAGGGTAACTTTTTAATGGCGACACCTCCACTTCTGCTGTCCTCCAGCCCGTGTAATAAACCACGATGGCCTGCGTCTGATAGACGCACCGAATCCCTTATCGACACTTAAAACTAGCTGATGGTAACTCGTAGCTGACTGCTATCAACAGATCAAAACTATTAGTACGGTGTATGGCTTAAGAGATGAGAGGTTTGCGGTTAAATTCAGTTATTTTGTTTTGTTTGCTATTTATTATTTGAAATTAAACTATTTTATATATTTTTTGATATTCAATCTATCTCGATGGTAGGCCATAACATCGCCTGCCGGCAGAAGTTACCACCCACCAGACAAGGTCTTGCCGCCAAGCGATTCGTCGTGTTCCGGCATGATGTCTGATTAAACCGTACGGAGGACGGATCTGAGCAGTTGTGTTGCGATTTGTGCCGGGTACGATGCGCCAAATGTTGTTGTGTCGGGAGATTGGTCGTGGAGAGTCTCCAGATCAATCTCCCTCTGGCGCAGCATCATTGGTCGTGTTGTTGGGTTAAAATTGTATCACCTCGCTCAACTGCTGTCTTCTTTCCTATTCACTCAGTTTATTTTTAGAATAGGCTCTTAATAAACTAGCGCGCTTTACCATCAATGATTGCATCACTGCTTACCATCAGGCGGGATTGCAGTCAAGCACTAGTTTATAATTATTAAAAAAAAAATAACCACCACACAGCGCAGCAGGTGGTAGTGGCCTAGTGGTTAAAACACCAGCCTCTCAAGTATGTTTGTGCGGGTTCGATTCCAGGTCAGGCAAGTACCAATATAACTTTTCTAAGTTTTATGTACTTTCTAAATATATCTTGAACACCAATGACTGATTACAAGGTGAAGGAAAACATCTTGAGGAAACCTGGACTTTACATCTCAAATCGTCAACCCGCATTGAGCAAGCGTGGCGATTACACTTAATCCTTCTCTGTATGAGAGGAGAACTGTGCCCAGTAGTGGGACGATAAAAAGGTTGCTGATGATGATACCACGCAGCGTAGGGAGGCCACCATGAAGGTGAACCGACGACCTGGTGAAAGTCACGAAAAACCGATGGATTAGGGCAGCGCAGGACCGCTCATCGTGGAAAGCCTTAGGGAAGGACTTCTATACACGAAGAAGAACGACCACTAGTTCAATCTAATTAAAACACAAGAAATAAATCACAATCGCTACCTTTCCTCAATCACTCCACATCGATTCTAAATTCGACACATACTTCGCAATATCGTAAACCAACTCATCAATCATGTTGGATCACCATAATGCTAACGTAACATAATTTCAATAACACATTTGTAAAATAAACGATGGTGTAAATTCGGACATGTGATTTAATAATAAGATTGGATTGTGAGAACTATGCGGTTACGTGAATCGCATGAAAATAGTTGGTCTTTATACATTATGCTAAGAAAACCTCGTCCGACCCACAAGAATAATAAAAGTTAGGTAAACACATGACCAAATAAAATATGAAATTTTACATAATCATCATAGTAACAATATTAATGAATTTTGAATTTTTTTTTCCTTCTTACTTCCCCAAAATTTGTATTTTTTTTATAAGTGACAACACTATTTTTGACGGTATCATTATGAACGATGCGACCACGTGCCGCGTGCCCTGCCCCCTTTCGCCCGCGCATGTATGGCCTACCGCACATGTATTAATTTACCTCCTTCTGAGAAATATTTTTTTTAGTTTAGCCGTCTTTGTAGGCATTAGTAGAATCAGTTATCAATAACTAATAATACCTTCACACATTGGACAGGGTTTTCTTTACATATTGTATAGACTTGGAACCCAAGTCGGCTGGAGCGAAGACAAGCTCCACAGAAGAGGCTTCATGGACGACTCGAATTTGAAGTATGTATACAACCTCTTATACTTTTATAACCCAATAATATTTTAAAGTAAAAATTAAATAATTCGCTAATTACATAAAAAAGCGCAATGAAAACAAAACCCGAAAAACTATCTTATCAACTGATTTAATAGAATTCACATCAGGGATCAACGTCATACCTACGAACCCGCACGGCGGCACGCTTGCAACGTTCAAAAGCCAAGCCGACACTTTTTTATAAACAGTGCAGTGCAGTGGAACCGTTCATTAACGACATAAATGACTATTATAATTTTATTAGTGGCATGCGGTCTAGACTTTTCGCCAAGTTTGCGTTACGATGTCAGATACACCCTGTATGTGATATCCGTTCTATTAATATTTACATAAATAATGAGTAATATACGTATTAGTATTGTTTCATTCACATCAATATCAACCATTTTATCGTCCCACTGCTGGGCATAGGTCTGCTCTCATACAGAGAAGGATTGAGCGTAATCACCAATATAATGCTTAATGCGGGTTGGCGATTTCAGACTTAAAGCCCAGGTTTCCTCAAGATGTTTTCCTTCACCTTGTAATCAGTCATTGGTGTCCAAGATATACTTAGAACGTACACATAACTTAGAAAAGTTACATTGGTACTTGCCTGACCTGGAATCGAACCCGCCCATACTTTAGAGGCTGGTGTTTTAACCACTAGGCCATCACGAATTCACTTTTCTATTTTTCAAATTTTTTTACGCAAGTATGAAATACGTCTGTCGGTTTGTACAACACGATTGGTGCAATGCCTTTTTTTTGTAATAATTATAAACTAGTGGGAGAATGCTAAGAGGGATGTGTGGTGTTACACGAATGGATAGAATAAGAAATGAGTATATAAGAGGAAGTCTGAAAGTGGCACCGGTAGCTGAAAAGTTGTGTGGAAATCGGTTGTCATGGTACGGGTATGTGTTACGGAGAAATGAGGAGAATGTCGTGAGGAGAGTTTTAATTATGAATGTTTATGGCTCTATGAGTAGGGGGAGACCAAAGAAACGATGGATGGAATGTGTGAAGGATGATATGGTTAAGAAGGGGGTGACTGCCGAGATGGCTTCTGATAGGGATGTATGGAAGAAAAAGATATTTTGCGCCGACCCCAAATAAATTGGGATAAGGGCAGGAGAATGATGATGATGATGAATTATAAACTAGTGCTTGACTGCATGCCCAGCCTGATGGTAAGCAGTGATGCAATCGTTGATGGTAAAGCGCACTAGTTTATTAAGCCTAATCACTTAAAAAAAATTAAGAATAGGAAGGATGACGGCAGTTGAGCGAGGTGATGCAATGTTAAACCCAAGACCAACACGACCAAACGATGCTGCGCTAGAGGGAGATTGATCTGGAGACTCTCCACGACGAAACTCCCGACACAACAACATTTGGCGCATCGTACCCGGCACACATGGCAACACAACTGCTCAGACCCGTCTTCCGTACGGTTTCACCAGACATCATGCCGGAACACGACGAATCGCTTGGCGACCTGAGTCATTGGCTGCATGACACGGAATAGATTCCCACACGGAACAAATATTTGTATGCCCTGCAGTTGTTCCTGGTCTGACTGTTTGTGTATGTGAGTTATATTTGTAAACGTACCCACGATACTGGAGTAATTCCAAGTGTGGGGCAAGGTTGTTTTGACATAATTTTTTTTTTACAAAAAGACAACCGACTTCCAAAAACCACTACAAAGGGAAAAATAACTAATTTCGGAAGTCGGTGTCTTTGGTTTTGTATATTTATTTTTGACACCGACTTCCGAAATTAGTTATTTTTCCCTTTGTAGTGGTTTTTGGAAGTCGGTTGTTTTTTTGTAAAAAAGTTTTTATTTTACACTTTTTAGTTGTTAAAAGTACTATGTATTCAGTTGAAACGACGTAATTTTGTTTACTTTAATTATTAGCCGTAAGACAGTCACCACCCATCTAGGTGTAAAGTTCTTGTCAATACAAATTATTCAAGCACAAACACAAGGTAGCTGCTGTGAATTGTTGAGGAGTTCCGTTGACTGTCTCTCGGCTCCAACATCACATCTAATCCAGACCTTTATTAAATTGTAGTGGTTTAAAATACTTAATGAAAATGCTAAGAAATGCACTAGTCGCCCCTGCAATTTTTGAAAGTTTCCCTTGTTTTCTCTCGTCTTCCACCATCAAACCCTGATATTCTTATCATGGGACCACCTTGGGAACGTCTTCTTTCCAACAGAAAAAGAATTATCAAAATCGGTTCATAAACGACGAAGCTATGCGCGAACAAACATAAAAAAAAAGCATATATACGGTCGAATTGAGTAAACTCCTCCTTTTTGAAGTCGGTTAAAAACAAGTTTGTCCATTTCAAGGCTACACTCGTCATTTACTTATCCGTTGTTATATGTTGTGGTCAGCTGTCAGTCTAACCAAATGAAGCTGAATATTAGTAGTTTACATGATTTGACTACCAACCTGACCTGTACAATCAATTTTTTATATATTGTAAACTAGTGCTTCACCGCAATCCCGCTTCATGGTAAGCAGTGATGCAATCGTTGATGGTAAACCGCGCTAGTTTATTAAGGGCTTATTCACTCTAGCCTTGAAGACACTTTGTGGAGGTATGAGGGAGGTCGGAGGGAGGTCGGAGGTATCCTCCGACCAGACTAGTTGTCTGGCGGCCCACTGATGATCATCTGATGTCGCGAGCTTGTATACAACGTGTAACAAAAAGGGTATATACATACCAAGGGCATGGCATCTTTAGATGATATCAAACGATATCGGAAGGGTTTCAACTCAAAATAAAATACTCAAAAAATTAGTACCAAATTTTCGGTTTCGTGTGTTTCTTAAAATCAAATCATAACAAACGTGGCAGCATACTACATACGTTAATAACTACTCGTTACCCGTCACGTTACTTGCCAAAATCCGATAAATGTCTTCAATATCTCTGTGCGACTAGTATGATAGTAGCCTATCACAGGCGGTGTTTTTCCTCATAACTTCCTAACATAAAGAGATAGAATTAAAAAACCCTTCCAATATCGTTTGATATCATGTAAAGATGCCATGCCTTTGTTATGTATATACCCTTTATGTTACACGTTGTATATGCTAGTTGCACGGTAAAGTCTGATTGCGAGATGTAGAATTCGTGTGACGTCAGTATGACGCGTTGTTCACATGTTGCGTTGTAGGCACCGCTACAACTTAAGGCGCTGTGTTCAGTAAAAATAGGCTTCTTAAAACAATTTTTTAGCCAAATGTATACATTTCAGAGCAGCCAAAAATTTATATGTTAATCTTGATTATATGTAGCAGGAAACCATTGTTTTCAAAACACGTTTTGAATTAATTTTCTCGATAGAAAAAAATTCTAAAGTAACCCCTAAAATTGAATTTATAACAGTTGTAACTGTATTATTAATCATCAAATCTTGATAAAATTGAGAAGAGCGATGTAAAATATAATAGTAAATGAAACCATTGTTTTTGTTTATCGATTTAACTAAGATATTCTAAAATAAATAATGTATTTAATGATAAATAACGTGAACGAAACGTCGCTCCATCGCGGCGTCCATTGCCTTCTCTTTCACTTCTATGCTTAGCGACAGTGACCGCTGAGGCGTGGTGCTTGTCGGACCTATGTCACTTTTTGCTTTACCCCGCACAGAAAATAATTATATTTACGTGTCTGTTTGTTGATGAATAATCATATTTCGTTTTTGCCCGGGTTCAAACCCCAGGTTTACATTATATGCTTTTTGTAGATTTTAATTGAAATAAATGCTTTTTAATTTACTGTTGTATTTTTGCCGATATTTTATTTGATTTTTTTCTGTAATTATTCTTTTTACTTTTTCGCGGCACATTTTTCTTCACCTGTATGTGTTCGGGTTCAAACCCCAGCCTTACGTTGTATGCTTTTTGTTGGATTTCTTATTTGCAATTGTTTTTTTTTTTAATTATTATTAATTTATCCGATTTTCTGTATTTTTTGTAGTAATTGTTCCATCTTTTTAAATATATTCTTTTTGTAACAATTATAATGCAAACTAATATTTAAAATCAATTCGTTATAATTTTCTTTCTACAAATTTCTAGAAATTAATAATAAATAATAATAATAAGCCTTTATTTAACCATGAATTTCTTAGTTCATAATATAATTTAAAAAAAGAAAAACAATAAAAATAGCAGTTAATTTGATAATAGTTCAAAACAGTAAATTTAGATTTCATTTTGTTGCATTATTCATGGCCCCTTTCAGTATAGGCCTCCTCCAAGTGCCTCCATCTATTTCACTCGTACAAACCCGATTTCGATAAGAGTTGCAGGTTTGAAGAAGAAATCTTTTATTTTTTTAAATATCCGAAAATGCATTTTTTTTTAACAGTTACTCTAAACAGCTGTTTATAAATAGTAATTTCTAGAAATGATATATTTCTAACAGTTTCATGAAAAAAGGACATAACACAAAAAATTTAAGTAGAACGGACAAAGCGCATTATAAAAATAAAAAAGAAAAGAAAAAAAAATAATAAAAAATGAAAATATGTATAAAGTACACATTTTCGAAAATCGCAAGGTAAAGTCGGATTCGATCCTGGTGCTCGTCTAATGCGAACCGGGACTGTGACGAACAGAGCCAACCATGCTTCGGGGTTGGGTTGTGAAATTACCCTTCTAAATGTAGATGGAATAGAAAAGAAAAACAATAAAAATAACAGTTGATTTCATAATAGTTCAAAACAGTAAATTTAGATTTCATTTTGTTGCATTATTCATGGCCCCTTTCAGTATAGGCCTCCTCAAAGTGCCTCCATCTATTTCACTCGTACAAACCCGATTTCGATAAGAGTTGCAGTTTTGAAGAAAAAATCTTTTATTATTTTAAATATCCGAAAATGCATTTTTTTAACAGTTACTCTAAACAGCTGTTTATAAATAGTAATTTCTAGAAATGATATATTTCTAACAGTTTCATGAAAAAAGGACATACCACAAAAATTTAAGCAGAACGGACAAAGCGCATTATAAAAATAAAAAGAAAACAAAAGTAATAATAAAAAATGAAAATATGTATAAAATATACATTTTCGAAAATCGCAAGGTAAAGTGAACGGATGTGGGATTCGAACCTGCTACTCGTCTAATGCGAACCGGGACTGTGACGAACAGAGCCAACCGTACCTCGCGGTTGGGACGTGAAATTACGGTTCTAAATGTAGATGGAATAGAGAATGGTTGGTATAGATTTAATAGAACGTGCGTATTTCTCGATGCACGACGCCTCACCTCACGCATCGATGTACTCGCGCGGAGCGCCCCGCGCCCCGCAGTGGGCGGGGCTAGTCGTGTCCCACTTCGTCTGCTTCACCCCCTCAAATACCTAAAAGTTTGCTATTCACAGCGTCATAAATTGTAGTCCAACGAAAACACCGCCGCTGGCAAATTGTTCCAGTCCCTCGATGTACGCGGCATAAGAGAGGAGGCGAAACGCTTCGACTGAATCGTAGTGGTGTCAATAACGTAAGGGTGGAACCTAGCCGTATGACGGGTCGTCCGATGGGGGAATTAAATTAAGCAATTCCCTCGCACACTCCCCAAAATGCATCCTATAGAACACCGAAAGGCTGGCTACTCTACGCCTGTACTCTATCCTTAATAAGCAGTATTAAAAAACAAAACAAGTAAATCATCTTGAGGAAACCTGGATTTTAAGTATTAAATTCCCAATCCGCATAGAGCAAGCGTAGTGATTACACTCAATCGTTCTCTGTATGAGAGGAGACCTGTGCCCAGCAGTGGGACGATAAAAAGGTTGATGATGAATAAGAAGTATTAGAAATTAAAGGATACAATTTCTTAAAGATTTCAATGCTATCATAGAAATCCTTATATTTTAGTATTAGAACTATAACCTCTGTACAATAAGGCACACCTACAAAGCCTTTACATAAGAATCACTAATTCTATTAACCATACACACATATTACATACAGATAATTCAATCAATTTCTCAATTAAAGCCAACTCCGCTTCAAGTACCTGTAACTTAACTCCATTTGTCTAACAAACGCATCGATTTCAACATTACAACACATATCGAAAACCGCATAATACCAGTCGAAACCAAATTAATTTAGATAAAACCAGTTGAAAGCGGTTAAGTATATCAGATAACACAAAACCTATTTGGACCACAATGTTGATCAAATATTGTTTTTGTCGTGTTTAATTTTGGTTAAACAATATTAATTGCCGTTTCAATTAAAAATGTTGATGCTATATAGTATAGTATATAGTTATATACTATACTATATAGTTTTGGCTCTAGAGTGGGCGTAAAAACGTATTGGTTCAAGCAATTATATAAGTCACTCATCTGAATACCCAAGATTAAATCAAGTAAATTGATAATATGGCCTTGTGCGATTCCAGGTCAGGCGGGTACCAATGTAACTTTTCTAAGTTATATGTACCTTCTAAGTATATCTTGGACACCAATGACTGATTACAAGGTGAAGGAAGACATCTTGAGGAAACCTGGACTTTAAGTCTGAAATCGCCAACCCGTATTGAGCAAGCGTGGTGATTACGCTCAATCCTTCTTTCTCTGTATGAGAGGAGACACAGGTGTCTTCTCATACTGAGAAAGAAGGATTGAGCTGGGCACAGGCCCAGCAGGGGCGCGATAATAAGGTTGTTGATGATGAAATTGATAATTCTGTTTTCCAGGGGCGTGTGGATGTCATAATAGCCGCACAGTTCCAATGGTCAGGTTTAGCGACAATTCCGTGGATGAGTGATCGTTTTTCCACACCAAGACCGCTCCTTGTTTGGAAAATGACGTTAAACCGTGATCCTGACTGTCAGTCTTGTACCTTTGACTGACATTGTGGGTTTCCAGAAGCCAAAAGTCTGACAAACATTTATGATTTCATATTACCCAGGACCTGGGTCGTGAAGGTCGGGTAGGCTGTCGCTATATATATTTATTTATTTATTAATGTATAGTACACAGGTGGACTTAATGTCTTAGGCATTCTCTACCAGTCAACCACAGGTGGTGAAGAGATTAGATGGCAGGTGCTTTCGTTGACAAATAAACACTTAAATAAATATAGATTATTTAAATAAATACTTAAATAATCTATATACACATACATCTTATTACCAAAATATATACTTATAATATCATCATCATCTCAGCGTTTATCCCAGTCGCATCCGAAGCTTTTTCAGCTTTGGAGTCTGAGGTCCGCTTTTACCAGTCTAGCTGCTGATATGGCTAAACTTCGACATTTTCCGTGAAGCGACTGCCGTCTGACCTCCACAACCCGAAGGCGACATCGAAGCATTGCAGCTGACCAATTGTTGGACTTTTTGAGGGCTCCAACAACCCTTTAACGACTGCCACTAGATGTTCATAATATATTCATACAAAACTAAAAATTTGGGAGAGAGGTGTCTAAATGACTCTACCCTAATTGTTGCGAAAATAACTCGGCAATTTCCGCATAAATGCAAACAGAGTGGCGGCAATCCTGATATCAAGAGGAAGTGCATTCCATAGAAGAATGGATTAAATATGCAATGAAGACTGAACAAAGTGAGACGTATGTGAAGGACAGAGTAATAGAAGCTCGCAGATTCTAAGTACGTGAAGAAAAGTTGGCATTTCTGAAAAAATGTTGGCTAAACGTTCTGATCCAGAGGACAGATAGATAAACTGAATATAGACATACTCCTTGGTTGGGGAAAGGCTAAGCAAATGATATTTATGTTTTTCAATATGGTTTTATGTAGCTCGCATATATGTGGAGGGCATGGGTTTAATGACAAAGTTCAATCAACACAGCCTATCGCAGACCAACGTTGGACATATTCCTCTGCCAGGCTGCGCTGTCCTTCGCCTTCCACGTCCCATCTGCCCGATCTACTTTTTATGGTCCTCAGTCCATCTAACTCAGGAGTGTCCCATACTACTCTTGCTGATATAATTCCACTCTAGAACTTATATAACAGGTCGTCCAATCTAGTATCGGGTGTTTCGTTCCAAAACTTTGACTGTTAACATGCAATCTAGTTTCAATCCAACCACAAATCAAAACCAGAACTCATTGACGCAAAACACAACAAAGTAACATAACCTCAATCTTTTACATTAACATGCAAACGTTTCTGAGTTTACAACTTAACATACAAACAAATGGACTATAAAACTTTGATAGCGCATGACGGATGATCACTGAGAATTCGCGAATCGTAAATTTTATGAGTTTGTGCCGTCAGTGGAGTAGATTGAGTCCTGTTTGATCAGCTCCCTGCAGACCCATCAGCGTTGAGGCAATTATTTTGGTTGTTAATGGTCTTTGTTTCAGCGGTTTCTTGGGTAATTACAAGGATCTTATACTAACTAGTTTTCGGCTATTTTAGACAGCAATCCAAATTGTTCATTAGCGCATTGGCTGCTACCGTCGTCACCGGTGACTTCCAACAATATTTGATTTTTTATCGTATCAGTTATCGACGTTAAGTTTTTTCGCATTTTGTTAGAGTGAGGGATTACTGACGCATCCAATACCCAGTGCGAGTACGATGCTTCTGATTATACCATGGAGCAAATATAGAGAGGAGGCGGCCTAAGTAACTGTGCACTGTGATTCTCAATAGGCCCTGACGTCATCATAGTGGGCGTGGCCTTTATTCAGTGTACTGTAGTCGTTCGTTCTGTGCACAGCGGAGGTTTTTCGTGTTATTTTCATATTATTAAGTAAACAAAGTACTTTTAATAAAATATTTAATACTCAGGAAATGAAAATAAACTGCGTGCGGGTCGATTAGACCCAGGTATTATATAGATGATTTAAATCACAAGACATATATTTTTTAATAAAGTAATGTATTTTTTATAAATTTAACAATAAAACAAATAATATAATTTTACATTTTAATTTGTTTTACTGGAACAATAAACTTTACCTATACTACTAAAAAAATGCTAGAAAAAAGTTACTTTTAATACTTCACTTTGGAAAACTTAGGTATTTATTTATTTTTATCAATAATCAACAACTATAATTATGTTTTTATAACAGTATATGAGTATCTTCGTATAAAAAAAAACTTATAAACTATTAGACAATTTTAGTTTTATAATGATCAGCCTCAAAATATATCACAAAAAAAGTCCTATAAAACTATCAATCTTAGAATTAGACAATTTTTTTGGTATGTTTGTTAGACTCTAATTAATCTTTTTGTTTGCAATTTTCACATACAAACATTGTATGATCTCGGCAAATAAATGCCTGACAGAAATGGCACTGAGTCTTGGTCTTCCTATCTTTTTTAGAGGGACAGAGTGAACATCGACCACGAACATTACTTGACGCCCCTGATGATTGAGATCTTTCTGTGATTTCTTCTTTCCCAAGTATTTGAAACATCTTACTTCGGATGAACCTAGGTAAAGTAGTGATAGAAGACCTTTTCTGAATTTGTGGCATCACCAAACCCAAAGCTAAATCTTTTAGAAAGTGTCTTCGTTCAACAGTTTCTTTTTGCAAGCGTTTCATGTTCGCATTATAAATTACATACGCATTTATTGCTCCTACATTCATAAGTCCAAAAAATATGGTGAGGGGCCATCTTTTGCTAACTCTTGATACAGAATATGTGCCACACATTTCGTCTACAACATCTACACCACATTTATACATGTTGTAATCCGTTATCATGTTTGGTTTGAATTTGTCACCCGTGTCTGGATCTATCGTTGCATCATGATGCATCGTTGAAACAAGAAGAACAACTTTTCCTTTTTTTGGTGCGTATGACAATAAAGTGCAGTTAGGTTGAAAGCCGAAGTATGTTGATTTTGGTTCGCGTCCTTTTGTTGAAGTAAAAACAGGTGGTATTTCAGGTTTATTTTTTCGAAGAGTGCCCAGAACTGTAAGGCCATAGTTTTCATACAATTCTGTGATCAAAGGAAAACTAGTGAACCAATTGTCCATAACAACATTGCGATGAGAATCTTTGATTGACTCCACCATACGTTTGACGAGGTCTAAAGGCTTATTACTGACATCAAATGGACCAGCATTTTGTTTCCCAGCATAGATTTCCATTTCAGCTGTATAATAAGTCCTCGAGTCAGCCAAAACAAAATTTTTTATCCCGTACCTTGCTGGTTTATTTGGCATGTATTGTCTGAATGGACAGCGTCCACGAAATGGTTCAAGTTTTTCATCAATTGTAACTGTATCACCCAAACAATAATGTTTCTTTATTCTTGTAACAAAACCCGTAAAAAAATCCCTTATTGCAGCTAATTTATCACTCTGCCGTCTTTGTTGACGAGTATTTATATCATCAAATCTAAGACATCGAAGCAAAAAGTGAAATCGTTGGCGTGACATAGTAGCTATACAAATGTCCGATCCGTACCGTCTGTAGCCCAAAAATCATTTGTGTTCAAGTGTGCACCACGTAACTTTCCAAAATAATAAAGTAAACCCAATAGAGCCTTCAATTCTATCAAGTCAGTTGGTAAGCAGTCTCTTTCTCTTTGAAATTTATTTTGGATTGCAGTAATGTAAATATTAGTGTAAACCACGACTTGCTCTAATACATTATCAGGGTACATCAAAACCCAGCACTCTAAAGATGTTTGGGCATCTTTAGCCTCATTGATCGGACCAGGACGCTCTGTGATAATGTTGTGGCTTCGCGTTCGTACTGATCTGGGAGGTTCTTCAATATTCCATTTCACAGCGCCATTTTTAGAGAGATAGTGTCCTTGACGAATGTATTTCAATGGTACATTATCTAGATCAGTTCTTCTATGAAATAAATTATCAGATGTAGGTACTGGATTTGAAGATACAAACTCAGTACAATCCTCTTCCGAACTTTGACAAGAATTGGAATCATGTTCGTCTATTTCTAAGTAATCTTCGATTTCCGAACATTCTTCCCCTTCGATTTCATCTTCATGTAATATTTTTTCAATATTCGCGGCATCTAATCGCATACGAGACATTCTGTAAACAATAATAATAATAATTTATATTTTTAATAGTTACAAAAAACACTTACATGAACCGTCGCGTAAGGGTCTAAACGACCCATACTCACTTGACACGTCCGTCCTGTTCTAACGCCGCAGGCGAAATGGCCGAGGTGGGGAGTACGAGTTCACTATATAGTCACTTGAAGGTATCTAGCACGGCAAACTAAAACTAATAATATTAAAGGAATTACGGATCAAATTCTGCACCTCTGGGTCTTTTCGACCCATGCGCGACTACTGGCGGGTTAAGGAAAGTATTACTTGTTTACATAAAGGTAATGGTACCAAAATTCTGAGTACGTCCCTGTAGTAGTAGATGTTATGACATCTAGTGTGAGGTAGTAAAACTACGTAGTAACATCAAATTCAAAAAGAAGCAAGCAGTTTTGCTTTTGACCGGTAGATGGAAAACAAAAAAGGGGGCAGGATCTAACAAAATCCCGCCCACTTTTTGCACCCCTCATCCCGCAAATTGTCACGCGTTGTTTCTTGAAGAAATCTAATTACAACACCTCCTCTCTATATTTGCTCCATGGATTATACCATACCACTATTGCTGAAGTTCCTAAGTGTTCATCCACATACTCCCGGAATGACCTAAAAATGCCAATGATGCCTGCAATGTGTCTTCAAGGCTAGAGTAAATAGGCACTTTACTGTTGACGGCACATATATATTGGAAGCAGTGACGATTGCATCACTTCTTACAATCAGGCAGGATCGCTGTCAAAACTAGTTTAAAAAGTTCCAAAAAAAATGTGGTCTACATGTGGTAGAGTCAAACAACTTAGAAAAAAAAATAAGGAGGAAGAGGATCACGAAAAGACTCTGCACCATCAAGATTGCATCATTGCTTACCATCAGGCGCGGTCAAGCACTAGTTTATAATATGTAAAAAAAAAACAGGTCTTCTAAGAGACTTCCAGCATTTAACAGTCTATGAACTAGTTTGTTAAGCATGAATTTATATAATTTTTAACACCCTTGCTCGTAAAGCTGATGTAATTCCACCGGTTTTAAATATGTAAAGCAGGCCATAACAAACGCGTGTGTTATCAAAGTAAATAGTTAAGTTATAGTCCATACAAATTCCATAACAGCATTATTTTCCATTTCAAGTAAATATGGAACTGATCGCCGCCGCGGGGCTCTAGCCAGTGAGCAGCGCGCTGTTCCATATTTGAAATGGCAAATAATAATACTAATGGCAGGAAAGCAACAGTGTGCATTCACAGATTGAGTTTATTTAAAATAACTGATGTCCTATTTGAAATAAACAAATTTGTATTTGTTTGTATTTAAATGAGTATTTGTAAAAAAAAACAGTTTATTCGGTAATTTAAAAACTTGACTGCATGCTCTAGCATCTTTGCCAACATTTTCACGCAGCTACGGCAGAAAATAAACCTCGCGCCATTTTTCTCAAATTTTCTTTTCTTTGTACTTGTATTCTGAATATCTTTTTTTCTGTTTCCTCGCAAGTGTGTTAAAAAATGTCGTACGATATACGTGCGTATTGGTTACAACATGCTCGGCTCAATTACACCCTCGCCTTCGGCTCGGGCTGAAATTCCGCCTCGCATGTTATAACCATCATTACGCACTAACATCGTAATGTACTATTTTAACACCCTTGCTCGTAAAGCTGATGTAATTCCACCGGTTTTAAATATGTAAAGCAGGCCATAACAAACGCGTGTTTTATCAAAGCAAATAGTTAAGTTATAGTCCATAACAGCATTATTTTCCATAACAGCATTATTTTCCATAACAGCATTATTTTCCAAGTAATTATGGAACTGATCGCCGCCGCACGGCTCACGCTGCGCGCTGTTCCATATTTGAAATGGCAAATAATAATACTAATGGAGGGAAAGCAACAGTGTGCATTCACAGATTGAGTTTATTTAAAATGAACAAAATATAAAATACTTCTTTTTCTGTTTCCTCGCAAGTGTGTTAAAAAACGTCGTACGATATACGTGCGTATTGGTTATAACATGCTCGGCTCAATTACACCCTCGCCTTCGGCTCGGGCTGAAATTCCGCCTCGCATGTTATAACCAACATTACGCACTAATATCGTAATGTACTATAACATCATCATCATCATTAGTTTCTACTCGTCCACTGCTGGACATAGGCTTCTTCCACGGCATGCCAACAAGCTCGATCCTGAGGAGTCAATGTTTCTTTTGACAAATATTTGTCATATAAACCTACATTATCGAATACAATAAAGAATTGAGTATGGCTCTGCAATGCAACGCACAAAATATTCAAGATCTACTTAAGTTTCGACAACAATCTTGCCTACATAAAATTGCAATCATAAGAAGTAAGAATTGAAGTCAATAAACCTTGCCTTGCCTTGTATTAGTTCACTGTTTTTTAACACCAATAAAAAGAACACAAGTTTATTTATGGTATAAAAAGCAGTGATAAAATAACAATTAGCTAATGCAAGCAAGAAGTTTTAATATTTCAAAAAGTAATTTCAATTTCGAAAAATAACTCAGACGGCTGAAAATTCAATAGCATTTTGCTGATTTAACAAAAACGCTGCACCAGCATTTTGGCAAAATTTATCGTTTCCAGAAATTGGTAGCTTTGACCAGCACTACTTCTTACAGGTATACCAAAGTGAACCAAAGGACCAAATATTACAAGAATTCGTCGAACACTTTGTAACAGCGTAAACATTGAAATTTGTCACTATTTGCGAACGGTATTCAAAACGGAACCATGCTAAAAGATCTTAGAAGTTAAACTTTATGTTTGCGACAGTTGGATTTATGGCTGTGTAACAAGAAAACAAGATAGTGTGTGAGATGTTAACAATTTATGGAAATGGAGAAAGACTTGTAACTAACTACAATAATATGCGTAAAAAGTTATTGCACATAATCTAATCAGTTAATCCAAACTGAACCACAGTGTTTTAAAGAGAGAATCTTCGAGATCCCGTCGGCCCATAATCATCCCGTGGGTCTTTAAAATCGTTTTTTCTAGTGCATGCTGCATGTGACGAATCGTTATGATATTTCCTTCACCATTTTTGGAGCGGTAGAAATCATTTTTTTTTTTATAATTATAAACAAGTGCTTGACTGCAATCCCGTTGATGGTAAGCAGTGATACAATCGTTGATGGTAAGCAGTGATACAATCGTTGATGGTAAAGCGCACTAGTTTATTAAGCCTTAGGAAACTTAGGAATAGGAAGGATGACGGCAGTTGAGGGAGGTGATGCAATGTTAAACCCAAGTCCAACACGACCAACGATGCTGCGCCAGAGGGAGATTGATCTGGAGACTCACTCCCGACACAACAACATTTGGCGCATCCTACCCGGCACACATCGCAACACAACTGCTCAGACCCGTCCTCCGGACGGCTTCACCAGATATCATGCCGGAACACGACGAATCGCTTGGCGGCAAGACCTTGTCTGGTGGGTGGTAATTTCGGCAAGCAGCCGATATTAAAATAAAAATAAATAAATATATACGGACAAATAACACAGATTGAGTTACCCCCAAAGTAAGTTCGAGAATTATGTTATGGGATACTAACTCAACGATACTATATTTATAATAGATATATATATATATAGATAAACATCCAAGACCCAGGCCAATCAGGAAAAGATCGTTTTCCATCATGACCTGGCCGGGGATCGAACATGGGGCCTCCACGTCGCAGGCAGGCGTGTTGACCGCTGCGCCACGGAGGACGACTATATTATTTATTTATTAATTCTTTCGCACATGACATCTACAGAGGCGGACTTAATGCCTTAGGCATTCTCTATCAGTCAACTTACCACCGAGAAAAATAATTAATTATTACGTCTCTCTCTGCGAAACATAACCAAAACTTATTCTATTCTAACCATATTTTTTTTTTAAGTAGCGTAGGTTTCGATATGTTTTTTAATGTGCTCCGCTTTTATTGGTCGCAGCGTGATTTTAAGCCTAAAGCCTTCCTGGATTAATGGGCTATCCAACGCAAAAAGATTTTTTCAAATCGGACAAGTAGTTCCTGAGATAAGCGCCTTCAAACTCTTCAGCTTTATTATATTAGTAGAGATTTGTTCCGTGCGGGTAACGAACCCGCCACACGCAGCAATTTGGTAAATCGCTTAACCACTGCACCAACCATGCCATCATTTAGTTAGCGAGATTGTCGACGGACATTACCTTTTCAAAACTTTCTATGTAATCTGATTAGCATCCTGGTCCTTTCATACATTTTTGAAACGCTGCACTTTTCTCTTGCAGAATATAATTATGTCCAATGCTTTGTAAGTGCTTGCTACGTAGTTTATTTAACGAAGAGTGTTGGTTTTTTAAACAGACGAGTGTGAGCATTTTAGTTGTCAGTGCAAATATTTGTATGCATGAATATGAATATTTGCACTGGTCTGGTCGAGCCTCGGAAAGCACGTTAAGCCGTTGGTCCCGGTTGCCATACGAACATCTAGTGACAGTCGTTACGGGTTGTTGGAGCCCTCAAAAGTCCAACAATTGGTCTAACTGCAATGCTTCGATGTCGATGTAGGTTGTGGAGGTCAGACGGCAGTCGCTTTACGGAAAATGTCGAAGTTTAGCCATATCAGCAGTTTAACTGGTAAAGCGGACCCCAGACTCGAAAGCTGAAAAGGCTTCGGATGCGACTGGGATTAACTCTGGGATGGGATGAGATTAACGCTGGGATGGGATGAGAAAGACACACACGTTCAAAACGGTCTCCAAAGCCTGGAGCACAGGCGAAGAGCAGCCAGCCTGTCGGTGTTCTATAGGATGCATTTTGGAGAATGTGCGAGCGAATTGCAGGTCTTAATTCCCCCATCTCCGTTCTATCATCGGACGACCTGTCGTCGTACGGAAGAAGCGTTTCGCCTCACCTTTTATGCCGCGTACATCGAAGGACGTACAATTTGACAGCGGCGATGTTTCAGTCTGACTATAATTTAAGTGTCGTCATGACTAGAGTGAATAGGCTGTTAATGAACTAGCGCGCTTTACCATCAACGTTTGTATCACTGTTTACCATTAGGCGGGATTGCGGTCAAGCACTTATAGTTTACTAGCTTTCCGCCCGCGGCTTCGCCCGCGTGGAATTCGGTTATATCGCACTTTTTAAATTTCCCTCGGGAATATCAAATTTTTCCGGATAAAAGGTAGCCTATGTTCTTTCTCAGGGTCTAAAGATTGTCCGTGCCAAATTTCATCAAAATCGGTTGAGAGGTTTAAGCGGGAAAGCGTAACAGACAGACAGACCGACAGACAGACAGACAGAGTTACTTACGCATTTATAATATTAGTATGGATAACTATAAAAAAAAATATAAACAAATTTTTTTATGGTTTCAATTTTATCACGTGTGAATTGCAGACATACTCTTTTGCGTAAATACTAAGGATCGTGATCACCCCTTTAAGCAGACAATTTGGTCTCATCTCAGTTCAAATTTTCCATCACAATTTTTCAAAATTCTCGTGGGGTTAGACCATTCCTGTAGACGGCCGGCTTCATACTCTCCTTTGATATTGCCTAAAATGACCAGCTTTCCAAGGCTGTTGTCATCCCTTTACATTACGTGGCTGAAATAGGTCAAAGTACGCTGTTTCCAGTCTAGCGGAGCATTAACATTTTAAAATGAATTAATTACAGGAATTAAATTATCATTTCAAATTTATGTTAAAACTGCACTTTAAAAGCTTTTCCTAGTTTTTACTGTGTAATAACATGATATTAAAACTACACTTTCAGAGGCTTTCATTTGTAAAACATTATTTTAGAAAAAACCATCATCAACATTTTTATCGTCCCACTGCTGGGCACAGGTCTCCTCTCATACAGAGAAGGATTGAGCGTAACCACCACGCTTGCTCAATGCGGGGTGGCGATTTCAGACTTGTAAAATCCAGGTTTCCTCAAGATGTTTTCCTTCACCTTCAGTCATTGGTGTCCAAAATATACTTAGAAAGTACATATAACTTTAGAAAATTTACATTGGTACTTGCCTGACCTGGAATCGAACCCGCGCACCTCACACTTGAGAGGCTGGTGTTTTAACCACTAGGCCACCACGACTGCACTGCTGTCTTGCACTTATTTTGTTACAATAACTGCTGCTCAAATTTTTGGTCCCAAAGCCAACAATCGTTCCTTTTTTCCAACATGCCTTAGCCGATACTATTAGCCGATTATTCAGACTACAATGTTTCCACTGCTGGGGACACAGGCAAACATTCATCACACAAGACCAATGCGGGTTAGCTGTGGAGGTCACACGACAGCGAAATTTTATTTCAAAAATTTAAAAGTCCTCAAGATGTTTCCCTTCTCCGTTTTGCGAGCAGTAATGATGAAACCAAATACACAAAGTGAAGCGCCTGCTTGGGTTCGTAACATAACCATTTACTTCATCCAAAACATTATCTTCCAATTATTTTTCAGCCTACATAAGAACTCAGCCTGCCCCGTCAGCTAGCTAGGTAATATTATTAATATCACGATATGTTCTCTCCGACCTCATTCGCGGAATGTCGAATTGTTTCATATGATTTATTGTGGTTGCGTACCAGTCTGTGTGCTGTCATACACACGCGGTATACGGAGTTAGGACCGGCTAGAACTGGTTTAGAGCGGTCAGAAGTGGTTTGAACTGGTTTGGTTTGGTTAAGAGGAGTTTTAAGCGGTTGTGTGCGGTGTAATGTGGATTTAGATTGGTGGGGACGGTTTGTTTTGAGTTGAAGCTCACATATAAACCGTGATCTTCATATCGCACAGTTAATATTGTCACAATTAGCAGTCAGCTTTTTGTAGTACAAAATATATCTGACTACTCTTTTCATATTTCTATGATGTGTGTATGGTATAAACAGTTATGGTGTAATTAGAAACTTACTTTTTCTACCTTACGAGTTTCTGTTCAGAAAAAAAAATATAAAAATCCTGAAGTATTATTAGAAAGCTAATAACAGCTTACAAATAGTACGATGCACTACGAAAATTCTTAAGCCCCTTCCAGTCAATCCCAAGTACGTTCAAACATCCTTGTATGATATTATTTTCTATTTTACCATAACATCGCTTGACTTATTCTCGCTGTAGGCCGGGCCAAACACATTACACCGCCAACTGCTTGCGGAGTCGGATAACGGGTAATAGTTTGTGAGTACTCTTTAGTCAAGAGAGGTCGCATTTACTATGATATGTGACCGTTATAAGAGCTAAATCGCTGTATAAAGCTGAAATATTTTTACATAGCACTGTGCTTATTGTGAACGAAGGGTTATAGGTAGATCGAATAGAGTCTTTCCAAAGGTATTGTTTTCTTCCCCATCCCCGTTCCATCCTCGGACGACCCGTCGTACGGCGAGTATCGGCCCTTACGTTGTTTATTTATTTATTTTTTTTATAAATTACAAACTAGCGCTTGACTGCAATCCCGCCTGATGGTAAGCAGTGATGCAATCGTTGATGGTAAAGCGCGCTAGTTTGTTAAGCCTACTCACTCAAAAGAACTGAGTAAATAGGAAGGAAGACGGCAGTTGAGCGCGGTGATGCAATGTTAAACCCAACAACACGACCAACGATGCTGCGCCAGAGGGATATTGATCTGGAGGCCCTCCACAACCAAACTCCCGACACAACAACATTTTTCGTATCGTACCCGGCACGTACATCGCAACACAACTGCTCAGACCCGTCCTCCGTACGGCTTCACCAGACATCATGCCGGAACACGACGACTCGCTTGGCGGCATGACTTTGTTGACATCACTACTTTCCTCCTCGACTTTTATACCGCTGTTCTAGTCCTTCGATGTACGAAGGACTGGAACGGTTTGCAAGCGGCGGTGTTTCCGTCTGACTACAATTTAAGTATCTTCAAGGTTAGAGTGAATTGGGTCAGGGTTGATAGGAGGGAGAACCTCACCGCCTTTCGGACGCCCCAAAGGGCCATCGCCCAGCGGGCATCGCGGGCCTACCGCACGGTGGGCTTCGCAGCGGCGTGCGAGTCCCACACACGCCCTTCGGGGTACGGTGCGTAAACGCATTCCCACAGCGTCAAAAGAAAAAAAGGGTTGCGGGTTGGTTAAAAAAGAAGCCCTGGCCGTCGCAGAGGCAAGTAGACGTGCAGGGCACAGGCAGGAAACACAAGTGGGTTTTTGTCAGTAAAAGACTGACGCGCCCTTCCGCTCCGCCCAGAGCGGGAGAGGTCAATCTCCCATCCCAACAAAAGAAATAGGCTCTTAATAAACTAGCGGGCTTTACCATCTACGATTGCGGCACTGCTTACCTTCAAGCGGGATTACGGTCAAACACTAGTTTGTAATAATAAAAATAAAATCCGTTCGGTCTGATCCACAATAACTTGTGGTATCAGTCTGATCTCCTTCTCCTTTGTTTCATTATAATTGAAAAAACATATATAATATAGGTATCTATAAAAAGAGAGGTATATTTAAATGTATTATACATATCAAAGCCTCGGCTTCTTTTATATCAAACGATATTGGAAGGGTTTTTTTTTCTTTTTTTAATAATTATAAACTAGCGCTTGACTGCAATCCCGCCTGATGGTAAGTAGAGATGCAATCGTTGATGGTAAAGCGCGCTAGTTTATTAACCCCTTCCACTTAAAAAACCTTAGTGAATAGGAAGGAAGGCGGCAGTTGAGCGAGGTGTTGCAATGTTAAACCCAACAACACGACCAACGATGCTGCGCCAGAGGGAGATTGATGTGGAGACCCTCCACGACCAAACTCCCGACACGACAACATTTGACGCATCGTACCCGGCACATCGCAACACAACTGCTCAGACCCGTCCTCCGTACGGCTTCTTCAGACATCAGGCTGGAACACGGTAACTTCTGCTGGCAGCCGATGTTATAGCCTACCACTGTGAAAAATTTTAATCCTATTTGTACATGTTTGGAAGTTATAAGAAACAACTGCACCTGTGTAGTTATACATGTACCTATATATAATTGCACACACAGTTGTATCTCATTAGACTGGAAGCTCAATACAGCTGGGAAAAGCCAAGACACGTGATGATGCTGTGAGAGAAGGTAGATTTTGTACCACAGGACCATATATACTTCCCTAGCTGATTATAACAACATTAGGGGACTACTCTCAAGCCCCTCAACAAAGATACGGACCGTCCGAAAGTAATACGTCACAATAAGAGTCAAATTCAATTTATCGGACGGGCAAATAAATATCGGGAGTAGGGACAATTACTGTCCAATCGTGTTTTCATTCATTGTGAGCTCGGGGCTTTAACTAATATTATAATAGGTACGTTCCTGAGCGATATGGAGAATAACACCATAGTATAATTTACACACAGGAGATTCCTATAATTATTGGGCCGTTAATCGTTAAAATTGTATCTTTAGCAATAATGATGCAAAGACACATATAGAACTTTTCTCTCTCTTTTTTAGACTCGTAAGTTACTTTTGTAAGTGTATCTTGGACACCAATGACTGATTAAAAGGTGATGGAAAACATCTTGAAGAACCCCTGGACTTTAAGTCTGAAATCGTCAAACCGCATTGAGCAAGGGTGGTGATTACGGTCAATCCTTCTCTGTATGAGAGGAGACTTGTGCCCAGCAGTGGGACGATAAAAAAAAACGTTGATTATGATGATAAAGTTACTTAATTAGAAGTTGAATTAAGTTCGTGTGATATTTCACAAGTAAAAGTAACTTACGAATCTGTTTATACAATATGTTAAGAAAACCCTGTCCGACCCGTAAGGATAGTAAAGGTTAGGTAAACACTTGACCAAATATAATATAAAATTGTACATAATCATCATAGTAACAATACTAATGAATTTTGAAATAATCCTTTTTTCCCGGGAATTAATACCAATTTCCCCGAAATTTGGTAATTTTTAAAAAAGTGACAACACCGGTTTTATTATAAGCGAATAGCGATGCGACCACGTTACAGGTGCCGCGTGCCCTGCCCCCCATCGCCCGCGGAGGGGGTTGTTTACCGCACATGTATTAAGTTACCTCTTTTTGCGAGATAATATTTAATTTTTTTAGGAGGATTTTTTTTTTGAAGTTTGGCCTGCCTTTGTGGGCATTAGTAGAATCAGTTATCGATACCTAACAATACCTTCACGGATCGGACAGGGTTTTCTTTACATATTGTATACTCAGTGTACTAATAAATAATACTATCATTGGTTATTAAAACAAATGAACAAACAAACTGCTTAATATCCACTACGATCCGGACGAAGCGTTTCGCCTCCGCGTACATCCAGGGACCGGGACAATTTGCCAGCGGCGGTGTTTCCGTCGGACTACGCGGCGGTGTTTCCGTCGGACTACGCGGCGGTGTTTCCGTCGGACTACAATTTGAGTGACTTCAAGGCTAGAGTGAATAGGCTCTTAATAAACTAGTGCGCTTTACCATCAACGATTGCGCCACTGCTTACCATCAGACGGGATTGCGGTCAAGTGCTAGTTTATAATTTAAATAAAAAAAAATATATATAGTACTAGCGGCCGCCAGCGACTTCGTTCACGTAGAGTTAGTTATGCTCCGCTCCACCAGTAGTTCCCGAGATTAGCGCGTTCAAACAAACTCTTTTGCTTTATAAATTAGTAAAGATTAATGTATTTATTTTTCTTTCATTGTGACACAGCGATCATATACTTAAAACAAATTAGGATTGGATTTCTTGATAGAAAATATAGCTTCCAAATACTATGATTGTGCTTATTTATTTTACGACATAAAATGCATAAAACTCTATTCGATACAATTAAAGACAAAACAGAAAAACAGAATACATAACAATGTTGCTATAGAATTAAAGTTTGTTCTACAAAAAAGGCAAGCTTTGAACGGAGTGTGGCAAGTAAACTAAACAAATGGAACTGCTAATTTTTCCACATATAAACAAAAATATGACCAGCCAGAAGTGTTCACCAATCGAGGTGGTTCTTCAAAAATCCTTTTTAAGAGCCTAGTCTGGGTTTGGTCTTTTGTCCTTGGTTTCTTCTTGGTCCTTTTGTCTTTGGTTTTTTGGTCCTTGCTTTTGGCGTTGACTCAGAAGTGGGACAATGTCGGCTGATAATAATAATGAAAAAAATGTATAGAGTACATACAATTACATGCAATTATCAATCTAACTTTTCTAAGTTATATGTACTTTCTAAGTATATCTTGGACACCAATGACTGATTACAAGGAGGAAGGAAAACATCTTGAGGAAACCATGGACTTTAAGTCTGAAATCGCCAACCCGCATTAAGCAAGCGTGGTGATTACGCTCAATCCTTCTCTAGATGAGAGGAGACCTGTGCCCAGCAGTGGGACAATAGTAGGTTGATGATGATGATATACAATTATTCCTGTTTTAAAGATCCCTTTTTTCCCCTTATACGCAACCAAACTTGCCAAACCAGGTATCAAAATTCACAGAATTAATTGCAGATTCTGCCTGCCATAGATTACATTCATAAATATCAGTAATTTTTCCAAAAAGTTACATTTATTTTTGGCAAATTGGCCCTTGATATTTCTCTTAAGGGGTAAGTCGATCCGGAGACGCCAGCTTGTATTTTGTAACTGTAGAAAAGAGGTGTGGAAAACTGGGAAGATCTAACAAAAGGTTTGGACGTCCTTACCATGATGTTAAAGACACGATGTTGTAACTAAATATTACCGTAACCCTACCCTGTCTAAAAATACCCTGACATCTAAAGATGCCCTTTACTTTCAGCAGAATTCATCCAAATCACCCTAGAATTTGTTCAAACATTTTTAAAAGGGATTCCTGGAGAGATATTTAAAATGGCACCGGACTTTTTTTCATCAAATATTCAAAAAGGGAAATGAGAAACTGTTCCTTTTGCCGATTTGTAAATATTTAGTCGTGTTAATTGTATGGGTGGGCGGGTTTTCGTTATGTTTTTCCAAGTACTCTTTGTAATCCCAGGGATAAGACGGTTGCGAATTAAAAACTGTTGTATTTGCACTTTTTGGAGGGAAAATAAACGTTTCTAGTAATCGTTGCTATTTCAATAAGAATTGCCTTTGCTTTTTAATTAATCTGTATTTTTTTGTTTTAGTTTGTCTAAAGGTGTGTGGCCTTTAAAAGAATATCTTTAATCTTTAGTGCATAAGGATAGTTATTCGGTTTCTGTTACGAATTCTATATATATATACTGTATGAATGTAGCTGTTATTCTGTACTTAATCACCAGCCACATGATATAGAAAACTTTTCTCTTTGTTACAGGCAGTAGACTACCTGAAGAAGCGCACACCAGCGCGAGCTGCGCTCATGATAGCTGCTGTGTGGCTGATGTCCGCGCTCGTGTGCATACCGCCTTTATTGGGGTGGAGAGTGAGCAGACCGCCGGAGCAATTTCCACAATGCAAGGTAAGATTTAGTCTAGCAATCATATCTCAATAGAGAACAAAATTAATTTATTCGTTGGTTTAACACATTTTTTCATCCAACGAATAAATTATGATGCCATTCATCTTAAACGAATGTTACTACTTAATTGGCAGCATTTACATACACATTCATATCAAGAAGAGAGTTTACCGCCCAACCATAACAAAATCATATATACAACGTCCCGATCGTCAGGCCGTTGCCCATCAGATACAACGTCCGTCTTTTCAGAGAATGATACCTTTTCTATTGAGGATGAGTGTACTTTACACTCTGTTCTTAAAAACAAGAATTAACACCAGAGTGCTCACGCCCTAAAGTACTCCGAGAACACTCGCACGGGCTACATAAATTTAGCCCTTTTGCATGACAATTATTTTTGAAAATAGGTTGTTAAATTAATAAAACGCCAGTTATTTTTAATCATTTATTATATTTTTAAAATTAAATGACACTATGCTTTTTAATCTGAGGTCTTTTTGTTAATAATTTTACACTATACATAAAATAATAATAAAAAATTCGTAAGTATAATGCATACGTAAAGTATGGTATGAGATTAATCAGCCTTATTTTAAATTTTTTGTTAATAATTTAAGGTCTAATGATTTTTTCAACATCTATTTTAATCATTCAATCAAAAGGCATCAAAAAATTCTTCGTCATCGCTGTCGACTGGTAATGTACCCAAGAGACTGGCAGCATTGCCGCGTTGAATGGCAATACTTAGCCGCTAGCCAAGGTAAAAGCCAGAAACCATTTTTTTGATGCTGTATTGTAATTTAATAATAGTTTTAATTAGGATAATAGCTTTATTTAGCAATTTGTATTTATTTAGTTTTATAAGTTTGTATATATCGTCATTTTCTATTCTATCATAATAATACCAATCAAAATGAACATAAAATCTTATACATTTTCGTTGCATTGACGGCACACTATCTCCTGATGATCACTACATATCGATGCTTCGTCTTCATGCACGTGCTTCTGTCTCGAGCTGTATTATTGAAAGCACAGCGACCTACTCGGCTACAAATTTGCATATTTTCCTGTGAAGGTTGTTCTGATAATCCCAAAAGTAATCTTCCTTTCAATTTTATGCCTCTGGGTATATTTTTTAATTCGGCGTTCAATAAGAAGGCGGACGAGTTCAAACCCGACTTCTCTCAAGTAGTGGCAGCGTAGAAGTTTCAAGTCTGGATTATTCATCTGGTAAATGACAAAACCATTGATTACAGACAAATTAACAAAATTATAAAACAACGTAACAGGTCATCGACGACTATTGCGTGAAATCATTTTCGGATGATGAACTGTTTTGTTCCTCGTCTCCCCTTGAAGCATCACGCTCACTTTCAGAACCAGCCTGTTCATGGACCCTGCTCTGTTTGGTCGTCAAAAAGCTCTTGGCTCTTTGCTTGGATTGTTACTGGTTTCATCATCTTCCATCAACCAATCTTGTATACGCTTCTCATTAGGGTTTGCTGACATAGTGAGCTGTAAATTAGAAAACTTGGTATAAATATGAGGTTTTATATCATAAACTAACATTTAAGGCATTGCAAAACAAAAGTAAAATAAACATAAGAAAATACTTACATTTGCACCAAAACACTTGAGAAATTCACGTTGTAAAAAAGTTCCGCAAACGGTGACTGTGGGGTACATGCGTAGCCCGGCCACTTTTTACTTGAATTACATAGACGGCTGTTCTCCGCGTTTGTTGCTGCCCCGACTGACATGCTTGTGCCTTCTTTCCCGAAGAATACATATAAGGACAGCGTTATACGGTCACGCGTAAAAGGGAGAGACTATAATATGTACCACTGGGCTACGTATGTAGCCCACGCGAGCACTCGGCGCACTTGCGGAGCACTTGGCGTTATCGCAAAGGTCCGGCAGTACTTCACACCTGGGCAGCTTCTAATGTTATACAAAGCACAGGTCCGTTGGTGTGTGGAGTACTGCAGCCGCACTTGGGCTGGTGCTGCCAAGTGTCACCTGGCCACTTTGGATTCAGTGGAGAGACGTGCAAAGAGGCTGATTGGTGACCCTGATCTAACTCGAGTTGGTCTCCAAAGCCTAGAGCACAGGCGTTTTAATTCCCCCATCTCCGTTCCACCAGCGGACGACCCGTCGTACGGCTGGTTTCCACCCTTACGTTGTTAACACCACTACGATCCGGACGAAGCGTTTCGCCTCCTCCTTTATACCGCGTACATCGAAGGACTGGAACAATTTGCCAGCGGCGGTGTTTCCGTCGGACTACAATTTGAGTGTCTTCAAGGCTAGAGTGAATAGGCTCTCAATAAACTAGTGCGCTTTACCATCAAAGATTGCGTCACTGCTTACCATCAGGCAGGATTGCGGTCAAGCGCTAGTTTATAATATGTAAAAAAAAAAAAAACTCTAGTTAAAGCTATACATACAATACTTGCGGCCCGATACGTGCTTCGCTACGTATAAAGTGAAATAATAAAACAAATTTATTAGATCATCAAAATTATTTATTCAAACATAAAATATTTTTTTTAATTGCTAGCAATTTTAAAACTTAAATCCAAAACATTTAGATAAACAATATTCTTTATTTTTCCATTTCTAGCATGTTTATACAAATATAAACAAACGACTGGTACCGACTCTCGAACAGGCAACATAAAGTTGGGCTTTGTTGATGGACATAGCAAATGATAAACGCAACGCAGGATATTGTAATCGTTTCAACTCAAATGGCATATCAATTGGGATCATAGGGATAACCATAACAAACAAACTTCTCCTTTTGATATACCAGTTAAAATCGTAAATTCAATTAAATTTCGCAATAAGTTTTTCACTGCTAATCTGGTGCCGTTACACAGTTTTGATGGATTAAAAAATTACAAAGAAAGTGGCATTAAATTTTATATACAATATGTAAAGAAAACCCTGTCCGACCCATAAGGATAATAAAGGTTAGGTAATCACTTGACTAAATATGATATAAAATTTTACATAATTATCATAGTAACAATACTAATGAATTTTGAAATAATCCTTTTTTTCCCGGGAATTAATTCCAATTTCCCCGAAATTTGGTAATTTTTAAAAAAGTGACAACACCGGTATTATTTTAAGCGAATAGCGATGCGATTATGTTATAGGTGCCGCGTGCCCTGTCCCTCGCCGCCCGCGGAAGGGGTTGCTTAGCGCACATGTGTTAAGTTACCTCTTTTTGGGAAATGATATTTATTTTTTTACGGGGATATTTTTTTTAAGTTTAGCTTGTCTTTGTGGGCATTATTAGAATCAGTTATCGATACCTAACAATACCTTCACGGATCGGACAGGGTTTTCTTTACATATTGTATATAGAAGATGAGATGTTGATCCACCGTTCATTGAATTCATTTGTCAAAACGTGATAAATGAAGAACCGCTCGACCGATTTTGTTCAAACTTCACATAAACCATCTACTAATTAGTCACAACAAAGCCTTTCGTTTCGATAGGTGGGTCCGTTCTTGAGTCATAAAATTACAAAGAAAGTGGCATTGATTTTTCAGATGTAAAGAAAACCCCGTCCGATCCATAAGGATAATAAAGGTTAGGTGAACACAATATGACCAAATATAACATATTTTTTTTCATAATCATCATAGTAACAATACTAATGAATTTAGAAATAATCTTTTTTTCCCACGAATTAATTCCAACTTCCCCGAAACTTGCTAATTTTAAAAAAGGGACATCATTTTGGGTGTATTATTATAAGCGATGCGACCACTTGCCGCGTGCCCTTTTGGAATTTGGAATTAAAATTGTGACATAATAACCAAGTTCACTCCTAGGTTCGAAAAACAAACTATCTCCTTGTTTAGTATTTAGTACATAACATTGTATCGAAGACTAATCACTTCATGTAATTACACTAGAACTTCACTTAGGTAAGTCCGTTTAATCTAGTAATTATGCTCCGGGTTAGTCCTCGATAATTAACTTGATTTACTTTGTATTGTAGTTGTAGTAGGTAGAGATGGAAGTTACAAACAGGTACTGTTAAACAATTTAACATCCAAACATAAAAGTATTATTATATTGTGACTGTTTCTTTTACCTTATTAAACCAAATTTTCTACTCATTAATATCAAGTAGTAATAATGATTTAGACAAATTATAACGAGTCCTTTTCTGTATGAGAGGAGACCTGTGCCCAGCAGTGCGACGATAAAAAGGTTGATATGATGACAACGAGTCCTTGATGGTGATGTTATATCACCTAAAGCCTTCCTGGATTAATGGGCTATCCAATGCAAAAAGAATTTTCCAAATCGGACCAGTAGTTCCAAAGATTACCGCGTTCAAACAAACAATCAAACTCTTAAGCTTTATATATTAGTATAGATAATGGAAAAGACGACTAAATTTGAGTACTATGCTAGCTAGATTAAATATATGACTTTAAAACTGTCTTGCGGTTTTTTTTGTATGTGGCCTGCTGCGTAAAGATTCAATGAGATGTCATATGACAGGTCATTGAGTTCCCTAAAATAGACAGCCTCCGTGTCGTAGCGGTAGCGGACGCGGCCGCTGCGCAAGGCGGCGCGGGTTCGATCCCCGCACAGTGCAAGTATTTGTGTGCATGAATATGAATATTTGCACTGGTCTGGTCGTGCCTCGGAAAGCACGTTAAGCCGTTGGTCCCGGTTGCCATACGAACATCTAGTGGCAGTCGTTACGGGTTGTTGGAGCCCTCAAAAATCCAACAATTGGTCTAACTGCAATGCTTCAATGTCGCCTTCGGGTTGTGGAGGTCTGACGGCAGTCGCTTCACGGAAAATGTCGAAGTTTAGCCATATCAGCAGTTGGACTGGTAAAGCGGACCCCAGACTCCAAAAGTTGGAAAGGCTTCGGATGCGGCTGGGATTAACGCTGGGATGATGATTGAGTTCCCTAAAATAGTGTTGAGCTACACGATGACTGACAGGAGATCCGCAGAAGAACCGAAATAGCTCTTCGATACTACAATCTGTCAGATTTCTTTATAAGATTGTCAACTTTATCTCTAAAGCATTAAGGCTCAAGGTTGGTTGGAAATATTTGGCAGTTTCGAGCAGCTTGACCTGCTGTCTTCCGTCCATTAATTTTACAATTTTTTTTTTTTTTTTTACCTGAAATGTTTCATTGTACTCTTACATTTATGCTTTTTGAAGCAATGTCGCTCACAATGGGCCTGATACGAAGGCTCAGAGTCACACAAAGGGCAATGGAAAAAGCTATGCTCGGTGTTTCTCTGCGTGATCGGATCAGAAATGAGGAGATCCACAGAAGAACTAAAGTCACCGACATAGCTCTTCGAGTCGCTCAAATTAAGTGGCTGTGGGCGGGGCACATTGCTCGTAAAACCGATCGCCGATGGGGCAGTAAGCTTCTTTAATGGCGGCCACGTACCGGAAGACGCAGCATAGGGAGGCCCCCAACAAGGTGGACCGATGACCTGGTGAAGGTCGCGGGAAGCCGATGGATGCGGGCAGCTCAAGACCAGTCATCGTCGAAAGCCTTGAGGGAGGCTTGTGTCCAGCAGTGGACTTCTAAAGGCTGAAGAAGAAGAAGAAGACACGATGACTAATGCATACATGTCATCCATTGGAACAGGTCTACTCAAAGCTGCAAGGGCTCTTTCTTCAAAAGGCCTTTCCAAACATGACTCTGCATTATTTAACTCACATAAAACCTACTTAAACTAGAAAGAAAATCCCTATCACACACCATCTGTTTTCAACCCCTGATATCACAATTCAGCCCTAAAAAATACCCTATTAAAAATAGTACCTTTAATAGGTACCCGATATTCGATCGTGTAATCTAAGTTTTAACTTGAATTTCTTTACGACGCCTTCCCTACCTTTTTTATCGTAAAATCATGCTTTACGTGAATATTAATGACTTTTATAGCATTTCGGAGAGTTGGCTCGTGAGAGCGTTTGGCCTTAAAGTAAGGGAGTTAAGGAAAATAGGCGGAGGTTTTAGTGGCCTAATGGGTCATTCGTTCAACTCTGTTTGAAAGGTGTTATATTTTACCACCTATTTAAATAAGCTGTTAACGTCTTGTAATATTATTTGGTATAATAATAGTAATAATAAGCCTGTTTATTTTCCTATAGGTATCTGTTGAAAGTGTATCAAAATAGTTATTGTATGTATTGTCTATGGTTCATTATGTATCTATGTCATGGAACGTCAAAATAAAAACCTTGTAGTCTGTGGGAGCACTTTGTAGTTTTATTAGGTTATGGGCCCAGTCCCGCGTTTAAATAGTAAAATAATTAGAAATACTGCGAAAAATGGCTGGAAGTTATGTTATAAATGTTCCAAAACTCAGGGGTCGTGAAAACTACGACGAGTGGGCCTTCGCGGCCGAAAATTTCTTAATTTTGGAAGGCGTCGATATCAAGCAAGAAGTCGGCCATGATGAATCAAATGTTAGCGTTGATGATAAAAAGGCTAAAGCAAAATTGGTGATGACAATAGATTCGTCTCTTTATGTGCATATCAAGAACGAAATAACCGTTTTGGGCGTGTGGAAAAAACTCAAGACTCTATTCGACGACTCAGGATTCACACGAAGGATTAGCCTGCTAAGAACTTTGATTTCTATACGGCTTGAAAGTAGCGAGTCAATGACAGCATACGTTACGCAGCTCATAGATACGGCGCAAAAATTAAGAGGAACGGGCTTCAATATTAATGAAGAATGGATCGGATCGCTATTGTTGGCGGGTTTACCAGAAAAATTTTCGCCCATGATAATGGCGATAGAACATTCTGGGTTAGCCATTTCCGCTGACGTCATAAAAACAAAGTTACTGGACATGAGTGATGTTGGCAACAGTGAATCGGAAGGAGCATTTTTAACATCTAGAAGTTGGCAGCGGCAGAAAAGGAAAGTTGGCAATACTGCAGAAACGTCATCCAGATCTGTCAAAGTCATAAAATGTTATCGATGTAAACAAACCGGCCACTACAAAAACCAATGTCCACAAATTAAGGAGAAACCAGTAAATGCGTTTAGTGCTGTATTTCTAAATGGCAGTTTTGATAAACATGAGTGGTACATCGACTCCGGTGCAAGTAGCCACATGATGATCAGCCAAGAAAAACTTCAAAACGTGTCACATAACCTCACTACAAAGGAGATTATAGTTGCAAACAGAACAACTATGCCAGTATTGTGCTCAGGAACTGCACAGATTACGACTGTTGTGAACAACAAGGAATATGATGTGGTTGTCAAAGATGTGTTATGTATTCCTAATCTCACCACCAACTTGTTGTCAGTCAGTCAGCTGATAAAGAATGGTAACAAAGTCAGTTTTCATCGTGAATGTTGTTACATCAGGAATCGGCAGAATGAACTGATTGGCACAGCACAGTTAGTGAATGGGGTCTACAAGTTGAACACCAGGTCAGCATGTTTGTTAGCGGCTACAGCAACAACGACCTCAAGCGAAATTTGGCACAGAAGACTTGGACACATCAATAGCAAAGACATGAATGACATGAGAAATGGTGCTGTTCAAGGTTTAGAATATGAAGCAAAGGCAGAGATCAGCAAGTTTAACTGCATTGTATGCTGTGAAGCCAAACAAACCAGGTTACCTTTTCCACATAGCAATAATAGAAGTGAGCATATACTTGAGAAGATACATGCAGATGTGTGTGGGCCGATGGAGACCAAGTCAATCGGTTCATCCAGATATTTTTTGCTCTTTGTGGATGATTACAGCAGAATGTCATTTGTCTATTTTTTGCATAATAAAAGTGAAGTTTATTCCTGTTTTAAAGCATTCAGAATTATGGTTGAAAAACAGAAGAATTGCAGTATAAAGGTTCTGAGAACAGATAATGGCACAGAATTTTGTTCGAGTGAAATGGTAAATTATCTTAAACAAAGTGGCATAGTTCATCAGCGAACCAACCCCTATACCCCAGAACAGAACGGGTTGTGTGAAAGATTCAACCGTACAATAGTAGAAAGAGCCAGATGCTTACTATATGATGCAAAGTTTGAGAAGAAGTTTTGGGCAGAAGCAGTCCACACAGCTGTGTATCTGAAAAATAGGACAGTTGCTTCAGGATTGAACCAAAAAACTCCCTATGAACTTTGGACCGGCTGCAAGCCTAATGTCAGTCACATCAGAGTGTTTGGAAGCACAGTAATGGCTCACATTCCTAAACAGAAAAGGCTTAAATGGGATAAGAAAGCAGAAAAACATTACTTAGTTGGGTATGCCGATAATGTAAAGGGGTACCGGCTGTATAATCCAAAAACTAGTAAAGTAATAATGTGCAGAGATGTCACCATCATGGAGCAGGATAATTCAGGCATAGTGCAAGCAACCGTTGATGAAAACCAATCATTTGAAAGTATTGATCAGCTGAATGATTCTAAAGGCTTAGACTCTGAATCATCAACTAGCACAGTGAAGAGTAATAATAATGACAGAACTTACATACAAGAATCAGATCAGTCACCCAGTAGTTCAGAAGAATTTTTTGACAGTATTCCAGAAAAGGAGTTGAAAGATTTACAGAGTGATAAACCAGTTAAGGCTGTCAGAGCTCGGAAAAAACCAGATAGATATGGTTTCAGTAATGTATGTATTGAAACAGAGTTAAATCTATGTGCAGACCAGCTGATATCATATGAAGAGGCTGTAAATGGGCCAGAATCAAAGGAATGGTGTAAAGCTATGCAATCAGAATTACAGTCATTTTATGAAAATGAAGCTTGGGATGTGGTGGACAGGCCAAATCAAGCTACAGTGGTGAAGTGTAAGTGGGTGTTCAAGAAAAAGGTGGACTGTGATAATAATGTGACTTATCGTGCTCGACTGGTAGCTAAGGGATTCTCCCAAAAACCAGGTATAGATTATACAGAAACATTTTCACCAGTGATCCGTTATTCAACAATCAGATTATTGTTTGCATTAAGTGTTAAGTATAATCTAGATATTACTCACCTTGATGTTACCACAGCATTTCTAAATGGGTATTTAGATGAAGATGTTTATATGAACTTACCTGAAAACTTTGAGTGTAGTAATAGAGAAAACAAGGTATTAAAGTTAAAAAGAGCTATTTATGGTTTAAAACAGTCAGCCAGGGCATGGTATAAGCGTGTAGATGACTGTTTACAAGCCTCAGGGTACAGTAAGTCAATGTATGAACCTTGTTTATTTATGAAACTAACTGATAGTACCAGAACATATATATAGCTTTGTTTGTAGACGACTTTTTTGTTTTTTCTGATTGTAAAAAGGAAACTGAATACCTTAAAAGTGAGTTAAAATCTAAATTTAAGTTAAAAGACTTAGGTGAGCTTAGGCAGTGCTTAGGTTTGAGAGTTAGAAGAGATAATGATCAGATTTTTGTAGAACAGGAACAATTTGTTGATCATTTGCTAAATAAGTTTAACATGAATAATTGTAATCCAGTCAGTACACCAATTGAGATGAATTTAAAGCTTGTAAAGGGTGATAGTAATTGTTCTGAACGATACCCCTACCAGCAGTTAATAGGAAGTTTGCTTTATTTGTCAATGTTAACCAGACCTGATATACTTTATGCTGTTTGTTACCTAAGTAAATTTAATAACAATTATGATAGTACTCATTGGAAACATGTAAAACGTATTTTGAAGTACTTAAAGAAGACCAAACATTATGGTTTAAAATATGTAAAAGATGATATAGATGTAATAGGTTATGCCGATGCTGATTGGGCATCAGATTGTGTTGATCGCAAATCTTATACAGGTTATATGTTTAAGATGTCTGGCAGTGTAATTTCATTTGAATGTAAAAAGCAGCTAACAATAGCTTTATCAAGTACAGAAGCAGAGTATATGGCTATATGTGAGGCAAGCAAAGAGGCTATTTACTTGAAAAATTTGTTACTTGAGTTAAAATGTAGAAATGATTTGCCTATATTGTTATATAACGACAACCAAAGTGCTCAATTGTTAACCAAACAATCAGTTTTCCATAAAAGAAGCAAACATATAGATGTAAGATTTCATTTCGTTAGATCTGCGGTTGAAAATAATTGTATTAAAATAGAGTATCTAAATACAAATCATATGCCTGCAGATATATTCACAAAAGGTTTGAGTTGTCAAAAACATAGTAACTTTGTGAAAGAAATAGGTGTATCTACTATGTAAATTTGTTTACTGTTACAATGTTTGTGAACCTACTGTTATGTTGTAGGAGTTTTTTTTTTTTCAATGCTGTGTGCCAATTATTTTGATATGGGGGTGTGTTGAAAGTGTATCAAAATAGTTATTGTATGTATTGTCTATGGTTCATTATGTATCTATGTCATGGAACGTCAAAATAAAAACCTTGTAGTCTGTGGGAGCACTTTGTAGTTTTATTAGTATCTGACAAAACATTGGTTTATAGTTTCTTATTTCTATATTAGTAATAATTTTGTAATTAATTCTATGTTAGTTTACATAAATATCTTCACTATAGGAACCCCTTTTAGGGTATAGGCCTCCTCCAAGTCCTTCCATTTCTCTCGATTCTGTGCTAATTTTGTCCAGTCCTTCTCAGCCGTCTCTTCTATGTCGACAATCCATCGTTTTTATGGTCTACCCACGTTCCTTTTGCCCGGTGGGCCGGGCCAATTCGTGCTCTTGACAGTCCATCGTTGGTCTTTACATCTCGCTACATGTCCGGCCCATCTCTATTTAAGTATTATTTGGTATACTAGGTGAATATTATAGATACTAGTGTTTCTTTTTTTTGTGTTTTTGGAGTTTACTCCTTAAGAATCGACTTTCATATATAAGGCGCCCGGTATGAGAAAAACCCGAGGGGTAAAACCTACTAACGAGTAACGAATTTTAAGCGTTACTATTTTAGTGCGCACCTTTGGTGCGCAACTTTCTAATCTAAAAAAGTGGCATAATTATCTTTTTACAACTTTATTTTGTTAGTTATTAAGATAATGTTATATTAAAAAAAAAAAAATTATAATAATTAAAAAAAAATGTTTATAAAAAAAAATTTATTATCAACTTTCTTAAAATTGGTTAAAATTTTCATTAATATGCATTTATAATTTTTTAAATTTTTTATTTTATAAATAGTTTTATAAATGATAATAATATTTTTTTTTCTTTTTTTCTCGTACTTAATTAAGTAAACTCCAGTCGTGCGTCGGAGCTGACACACACACTTTTTTTTTGTATTTTTTATCGGTCTTGTTTACCGCAAACTAACGTATTTTCGGAAGACGCAGCGTAGGGAGGCCCCCAACAGGGTGGACCGATGACCTGGTGATGGTCGCGGGAAGCCGATGGATGCGGGCAGCACAAGACCAGTCATCGTGGAAAGCCTTCGGGTAGGCCTTTCTCCAGCAGTGGACATCTATAGGCTGAATAAGAAGAAGAACGTATGTTCCTTCTCTCTATTAAGGTAATTTAATGTCCGGCCAGTGCTATTGTTTTTTTATAATTTTAGTTATTATAGACTAGTGCTTGTCCGCAATCCTGCCTGATGGTAAGCAGTGACGCAATCGTTGATGGTAAAGCGCACTAGTTCATTAAGAGTCTATTCACTAATAAAAATTATTGAATGGAAAGGAAGACGGCAAATGAAAAAGGTAATGCAATGTTAAACCCAACAACACGACCAACAATTCTGACCCAGAGGGATATTGATTTGGACACCCTCTACAACCAAACTCCCGACACAACAACATTTGGCGCATCGTACCCGGCACACATTGCAATACAACTGCTCAGACCCATCCTCCGTGCGGTTTACCGCAAATTCAAATATTTTCTTCCTTTCCATTAAGGTAATATAAATTTTAATATCTGTCCAGTACTATTTTCTCTGGATTAAGCTCAAAGAAAATATATTCAAAGAACGTTATTTAAAGTTCCGCTTGTCAAAAAGAAAAAAAAAGAATTTATTGTATTTACAAAAAAAAAAACCAGTCAGAATTAATAACAAAAAAAAACTAACAGCAAAAAAGGAATTTACAGGAGTTTTTTTTAACAAATCTAACTAAATAAAAATTTGAGAATATTTGTTATGTAGCTTAGGGGCTTTTACCGTCTTTTTTTAGATCCAGTTTAGCGTGAGTATACTTAGTATGACACTAACCTCCTCAGGTCATTAATAACGTTACAATAATTTATTAAAGCATACGTCTAAATAGTTGCAAATTGGAGGACCATTCAATGATCAGTTATTAGAACTGTGATATCCCAGTGGCAAACTTACTAGTACAAGTTATAAATCATGGCGACCCCAGACAGGTGCGAACTCAGATATTATCTACTACGCTGGCTCAGCGCTAGTTGGTAGATGCCATATATCTTCGCTCTCAATACGATGAAGGATCATCGTGAGGAAACCAACATGACCTTGAGCCAAGAAATTGAAGACATGCGACATCTATCAACCCGTACTAGGTCCGCGTAGTAGGTAGAAAGAAAGAAAGGAAAAAATGTTTATTGTGACTCTTACAGGAAGATTATAAAATTAAAATAAGGCAAGGAATTCGTCGTGTTTCGGCATGATATCTTGTGAAGGCGTACGGAGAGCGGGTCTTAGCAGTTGTATTGCGATGTGTGCCGGGTACGATGCGCCAAGTGTTGTTGTTTCGAAAGTTTGGTCGTGGTGGACCTCCAGATCAACCTCCCTCTGGCGCAACATCGTTGGTCGTGTTTTGGGTTTAACATTCCATCACCTCGCTCAACTACCGTCTTTTTTCCTACTTACTCAGTTTTTTTGAGTAAATAGGCATAAACTAGCGCGCTTTACCATGAACGATTGCAACTCTGGTTACCATCAGGCGGCATTGCTGTCAAGCTCTAGTTTATAATAATTAAAAAAAACTAACAAAACAAAGTCCCTTACGAGGCCAAAAGGCTCCTACCTCAGCATAAGCCTTGTATATCAGCATAAAACGTCTACTCCCTCTTGAAGAAAATAATCCTGTTTTGCAGCATTAGGAATAGCCCATCCGCTGATTTAATGACCTTACCTCTCCTGGCACAGAATTTGCTCTATTAGTGGACTTTTAATTACATCTTCAAGAATGTACCGTTCGCACGTGACTTGGCATTTTGAAGACGTTATGTAAATAACTGATGTTTGTAAGACAATTAACTTTGCTTAATTGTAACTTAATGCTTATTTATTATCATTTTAATATATTATGTACATTTGAAATATATTTTTGATTATTAGAATATAGAAAATTTATATATTTATATATATTTTATTAGCTTTATATATTTTTAGTTTTTTTTTTTTTTTTATAAATTATGAACTTGCTCTTGACCGCTATCCCGCCGGATGGTAAGTAGTGATGCGATCGTTGATGGTAAAGCGCGCTAGTTTATTAAAAGCCTATTCACTCTAGCCTTAAATACACCCAAATTATAGTGTGACGGAAACACCGTCACACTACAATTTGACAAAAATTCGTGCATTTCGTCGTGTTCCAGTCCCTCGATGTACGCGGTATAAAAGAGGAAGCGAAACGTTTCGTCCGGGTCGTAGTGGTGTTAACAACGTAAGGGTGGAAACTCGCCGTACGACGGGTCGCCCGCTGGTGGAACGGAGATGGAGGAATTAAATCATGCAATTCTCTTGCACACTCACCAGAAATAAATATTTAAGATATAAAAAATTATAGCCTACCGGTATCGGGGACAGGGTCCAAGCTACAGGTGATCAGGCCTCCAGAAAGAGGAAACTCCTTTTTTTGTTTTGGATGGGAAATCAATAAATGACCTCCCTCGCTCTGGGCGGAGCGGAAGGGCCTGTCAGACTTTTACTGACTAAAACCTACTCGCGCTTCTTCACTTGCCTATGCGCCAGGGTCACGGTATCCCTTTCAACCAACCCGCAATCCTGACCCAGGCATCAGTCTTCCTGGACCCCATCACGATTTGCTGACATTTGTTTGAGGTGCGCGTGAAACACAGCGCGCCATCGACTCGAGCCTGGTTCTTACAGGGCGGCGAGGTGCCGTTTGCTCGCCGCCCGGAAGCCCGCGCCTGTGGTGGCCGGGAGTCTGATGTTGTCTCCCGACCAGAGCGCTAGGATTCCTGATCCCTAACGCGCTCTGACTCCTCCTTTGCCAGCATCACTGCTTTGCACAAGGAATTGACGGTCTGCCATACACTCTCGCTCCAGACCATAGCCTGGACCAGGGTGGGATGCGCGAGATCGCCGCCGATTGCCACCACGAGGACACGGCGGTGCTCTACCCAAGCCGGGCAGACCTCCACCGTATGCTCCACCATGTCCTCAGGGGAGAAGAAAACTCCTGACAATACGAGCCGTGTCCTAAAGAACCGCTTTTTCAATCAATCCTCCTGTATTGGTCGAGGCTCTTGGCTATTAGGCCATTGGCTGTTACGACTTTCGGTACAAAGATTGCCGAGTCCACATCACAGGTCATCACACGTCGACAACCTCGCGAGCCTGGTCCATATTTGTTAATCTTTCTCCGCTTTCACGGAGTTCTCAGTTGAATAAACGGCTAATTAAATCATTTGGGTCCGACATATACACAAAATAAAGCAGCAGGCTTGGATCTGAACCCACAATTGAAAAATCGTAAGTTGAATCCGTTAACACTGTAGCCTATAAGTCTATATCCAAGTGAAGGCGTTTTCAAACAATACTTAACTTACGAATTTTCAAAAAGTCAACGGAACTGTCGAATTGGCAAAACTAACCATCATCATCATCTCAGCGTTAATCCCAGCCGCATCCGAAGCTTTTTTTCAGCTTTGGAGTCTGGGGTCCGCTTTATCAGTCTAACTACTGACTTAGCTAAACTTCGATATTTTCTGTGAAATGACTGCCGTCTGCCCTCCACAAACCGAAGGCGATGTCGACGTATTGCAGTTAGACCAATTGTTGGACTTTTGAGGGCTCTAACAACCCGTAACGACTGCCATTAGATGTTCGTATGGCAACCGGGACCAACGCCTGAACGTGCTGTCCGAGGCACGACCAGACCAGTGCAAATATTCATGTTCATGCATACAAATATTTTAATTGCGCGGGGATCGAAACCGCGCCTCTTTGCGCAGCGGCCGCGTTCGCTACCGTTACGCCACGGAGGCTGTCATCGGCAAAACTGACCAATCAGTGAAAAAATTAAAAAAACTTTCAGGCAAACCGACCAATACGGGGGATCCCTTAAAATATACCATTTCCTTATGGACCTTCATAATACTAAATCAATTCGTAAGCAAGTATTCGAATAGGTTTTATTAATGTTTTTCTTCGTAACTAATAGACAAGAAACCTGCCAATAGTGCATTGTTATCACTGATAAATAGTGAAGCATTTGCTATAGACATTAAGGAATCCATTTCTTGAGTCAATTTATAGTTTGTCGATATAATGCCGTAAACCTTGGTAATTTATAACGTCGTTTCTAGAATGTTCTGGTAATCTTATCGATATTGTAATAGCATATTAACTCTTTTAATGTTTTTTATTTGTTTTTTTTTTGTTCTATGGCAATTCGATTTAAAAATGAGGGTGCATCACAACACAGCATCACAAAAGCACATTAAGCCGTTGGTCTGATTAAACTACTGGATGCAGCTGAATACCACAATTTTACATAAATTCTCTGATTGCTTGACCTTCACAACCTCATTACTGAGTAATACGACCTCTTGGTCCAGAAAAAGAACAACTGCAACGATTGTCCAAGATCCTGGTATGATAGCTGGGACCAACGGCTTCATCATCATCATCATCAACCTTTTTATCGTCCCACTGTTGGGCACAAGTCTCACCAGGCTTGTTCAATGCGGGTTGGCGCTTTCAGACTTTCTGGTGCAGGTTTTCTCAATATGTTTTCCTTTACCTTATAATCAGTCATTGTTATCCAAGATATACTTAGAAAGTACATATAACTTAGAAAAAATACATTGGTACTTGCCTGACCTGGAATCGAACCCGCACAGTCATACTTGAGAGGCTGATGTTTTAACCACTAGGCCAGTCCCTCCTTCATAATCTTCATCATCATTATCAGCCCCTACCCGTCCACTGCCGGACATAGGCCTCCTTTATGGCACGCCAACAAGCTCGACCCTGAGCAGTTCTCCGCCAGCCACTACCAGCCACCTTTTTGATGTCGTCGCTCCATCTCGCCTAAGGGCGTCCTACGCTACGTTTGCCGAGAAGCGGTCTCCACTCGAGAACTCGTTAACTCCATCGGTCCTCACTTCCTTCCTTACTTCATAAAAACTTCAGCATCCCTATTTAATAGAATTGTTAAGCAAACTCTGCAAAAAATGTCCTACGATGATACAGAGAATTTATTGATTGTGCTAAAGTGATTTTGTTTATATTTCGTATTTTTACAATTTTTTGATTATTATAATTATACAATTATACAATATATTATACAATTTTTAGAATAACTATCTTGTAAATTAAGAAAATAGAAGTTAAGCTTTGGTAATATTAGAATAGTATAAGATAACTTGCCCACGTTTACAGATCGTTTACAAATTTGTATTGTTAATAATCCTTTTGATTATTTATTAATTTTAAATTGTTTCTAGCTCTTTTCGCCTGAAACACAGGGTATCCTAGTTCAGGCACGCAAGACTTGGATTTAAGCTTATATTTAAGACTATGTAATTTATCCTGTAAAGATTTTTGAATAAAATTATTATTAAAATATTTCTCTCAGTTCACATCCCATTAATTTCCGATCAAAAGATGGCACTAAACAAAACCCAAACGGCCACTCCGAGCCTAAATATTTGTCTCAGCTTGCTACAAGCCTCTGTTATCAGGCCTAATTTAATCTATGAAGGGTCGGCAAAGAATACTAATCTTCCTTTGTGGCTCGTTAAGGCTATAAAGAGGATTGATAAGGCCGCTATTGAAAGAGCGATGAGTGTTTGTGTGGCTTTTGGCGGTTATGTATGTGTACTTAAAGTAAGTTTGGACTTAAAACTTAATCAGCATATAATGTTTCCGCTGCTGGGGCACTGGTCTCCTCCCTGGGACTGCGGTAAGCTGTAATCCACCACATGGTGGTCTATGCTTCTATTATTTTCTTTTTTTGTCAAAAACTTATCACGTTTGTCTAATAGTCATCTGAACATCACGGTAAAAACAGGTTATTTTTCGCGATTTTGAAGTATCGTATTTCTTTCATTAATAAAGTTTCTAAAAAGAAAAAAATATAAGGACACGTATAATCACGATGAAAAATTGTAGAAAAAAAAAGAATTGCTCGAAAAGTATTATGCACGAAGAAAACAGCGGAATAGAATAGAATAGAATAGAATAGAATAGAATACTCTTTATTATGTACACCATATAGATTACAGAACATAAATAAAAATATTTTACAAAGGGTAAGGGTATAGAGAAAGCACCACTAGAGTTCCCTCTTAATTATGAGAAGTTGATGAACCTATTGAAGAAAGAGCTTCAATATATTAATTAACTTCTCAGAAAATCTATATCAAAACAATTACCGCAAGCTAATTCAGCTACTATCAATTACTCCGTTGTATGCAGCTCAGCTATGATCTAATTCAAGGAAGTTAATAACCCGATGTTAATGCAAAACTAAGGCTTCCTAAAAGCCATTACATAGTATGTATGGAGTTAATATGCCATAAAGATCCACGAACAATGCTGTCTTTGAGTAGATCTGCATTTTATTAAGAGCCTTGGTTTTGTAAATAGCTTTATATCGCACTTAAAGTCATCAATTTAACATGAAAGAATCATTAAAATTGGCGACATAAAGTGCTTATCCATACTAATATAATAAATGCGAAAGTAACTCTGTCTGTCTGTCTGTTACGCTTTCCCGCTTAAACCTCTCAACCGACTGTGCCAAATTTCATCAAAATCGGTTGTTCAGGGTCTAAAGACCCTGAGAAAGAATATAGGCTACCTTTTATCCCGGAAAAATTTGATATTCCCGAGGGAATTTTAAAAAGCGTGATATAACCGAACTCTACGCGGGCGAAGCCGCGGGCGGAAAGCTAGTTACTTAATAATTTCGGACGAAAAGATTTTAAGTAGCTTCCCGAAAGCAGCCCAGCCGAGTTGGATTCGACGATTGACCTCTTTCTCGCAGTTGGACCTTCCTAACTGGATAGTATGTCCTAGGTACACGTAACTGTCAACAACTTCGAGAACAGAGTCCCCAATCTTTATAGGAGTAACCGACATAGCCCGAAGAATTGCAACACTAAAGTGGCAGTGGGCTGGACACATTGTCCGTAGGAGCGATGCCCGATGGGGCCGACGGGTTCTCGAGTGGCGACCATGCACCGGAAGCCGTAGGAGGACCGACGACCTGGTGAAGGTAGCGGGAAACCGCTGGATGCGGGAGGCGCAGGACCTGTCATCGTGGAGAACCTTGGGGGAGGCCTATGTCCAGTAGTGGACGTCTTTCGGCTGAAATGATGATGACTTAATAATTACTTAACTTACTGACGGTAGTTTCAATAATATGACAGTTTGACAATTTTTATTGTTTTTACACGCACATTATATGACGCGATAGATATCCTTTAAATATTTTAAAATAATAATTTATTTCGGAATTACTTCCATATTTAGTATTGGATTCAGGTTATTATAACTGATACGTCCGATTAAGTAAGATTTCTTTAATGCTTTCTTAGTAACCAAAAAATATAAAAAATATAGAAAAAGCAACGACAACGCCTCAAGCGGAAGTAAAATAAAACCATTTTTATTTTCAAACTTGTCATCTGTAGCAAAGGAGACAAGACATAAATCCTATTATAAAATTTATAATCAAACATTTAGTAACTATGTAAATTAGTGTTAGTACGAAAACATATCGGTGGTAGGCAATAACATCAGCCGCCGGCATAAGTTACCACCCACCAGACAAAGTCTTGCCGCCAAGCGATTCGTCGTGTTCCGGCATGATGTCTGGTGAAGCCGTACGGAGGACGGGTCTGAGCAGTTGTGTTGCGATGTGTACCGGGTACGATGTGCCTAATGTTGTTGAGTCGGGAGTTTAGTCGTGGAGGGTCTCCAGATCATCCTCTGGCGCAGCATCGTTGGTCGTGTTGTTGGTTTAAACATTGCATCACCTCGCTCAACTGCCGTCTTCCTTCCTATTCACTCAGTTTTTATGAGTGAATAGGCTTAATAAGCTAGTGCGTTTTACCATCAACGATTGCATCACTGCTTACCATCAGGCGGGATTGCAGTCAAGCACTAGCTTATAACTAATAAAACATATATTTATTTTATTTTAAGCGCGTGTTATTTTATGAAGTGTACAAGAAAACTAAATTAATACGTCTACATAACACTTAAATAACAGTAACATAAATAACGCCTCCTCCTTTATACCGCGTACATCGAGGGACTGGAACAATTTACCAGCGGCGGTGTTTCCGTCGGACTACAATTTGAGTGTCTTCAAGGCTGGAGTGAATAGGCTCTTAATAAACTAGTGCGCTTTACCATCAACGATTGCGTCACTGCTAACCATTAGGCGGGATTACGGTCAAGCGCTAGTTTATAATTTATAAAAAAAAAAAAACTATTATTTGTAAGTAGTTAGCGATATTCTCAAAATATTATTTTTGCATTTACATATTCACTATGTAATTGTACCTAAACTATCCTAGGCTGATAAAATTTTCGTTTTTCCTAATTGTGGTAATATTACAGTTAAATGCGGCTCTCCCTGCGGGAGAGGAAACACGCCCCAACCCCGCGTGTAACTGTAGGAATTCGTCACCAGACTTGGTCATCCTCCCACCGATATAAGAAATGAATTCCCATGTATTAAACCCCCGGTTCCCGCTTATAAAGTTCAAGGACCGGAGGGGGTCAGAGGAAGTTAGTATGGGAATTCACAGTTAGGACACACAAGTATACAATTTATAATAATAGATATGATATGACGCTAAGAAGACGAGAGGAAAAGCAAAATTATATAATGTAATATATTAAGAACTATTATATAAATGCTGCACGCGGGCTGTCTCCGCCATCTGTAATAAACCTTATTATGTGGCGTGGTGTGGGATCGTTACGCTTGCACTTTATAAGTAATTTTAGATCACGTTACTTTATCTACTACGAATTATACCCACTTTAGTGAAGCCGGGAACCGTTATATTAACGTATGCTTCGTTGCACGTGTTCTGTTAGACCTAACGCATAGAACCTCTGAGGATACTATTACGATTCTAACTGAACACGCTCCCTAGACACTAAATAAATGTCTCCCTCCACCCTAGAACAGGGGAATTGCGAAGCTCCCTGTTGTCGAGGGAGACAAGTTCTGAGTTTATGACTTGTAAATATATTATGTGATTGACACCCTTGACAAACCGTCCCAATTCTAAGGTATTACACAAGTTAGTACAAGCGTACCGTAGACTCAGTCTCTAGCAGAACTCATTGCGATTATTCCTGCTGCACACCGAGGTGGAATCTCGTCATCCTCACATCCCCTTAATCTGCCCCATTCGAAAGACGCATTGCATCTTGTAGTACTCGTGTTTCGATAAACAGTGACGATTCATAAATAGTCCTACAGAACGGACGGGTTGGATTTTATCGAAATACGTTCCCTAGTGTCTTTTGACACCTACTGATTCAGTTAGTGGTACTTAGTAATGCCTACCCCATCTCCCGGGAATGTGTGCGCGTCAAATCTTCACGCAAGTGCTCTGTGGCAAGACCTTTTTGGAAGCGGACATTATCAATAACGTTTGGCTGGTAATCTGATTCTAGATAGGCGGTTTGCCTAATTAGATTTGAATGAGCTGCGTGTATTACGGTTCTGCCCTCCTGTTATAGTCAGTAGTCGTCAGGAGTCTAGAGTCCAGAGCATCAGGGCGCATGGTCAAGTTAGGCGGAGGGCGGTCTCCGTAGGTACATACGATCCTTCCCCTATAGCCACCCGAAGCTGATAAATACCCGCTAAGGTAAGGACCAGGATATGGGCACATAAAACTAGACAAATCGGCTCCAATGATTGAATACAATCACATAAATGGTTTATCTGGAGTCAGTCTGGAATAAATTATCATTAGTAGCTTCTCTGCTGCATCACCCGTACTGAGTCCATACTATAAATGCATTTATAATAATAAATAGGGACACGTATCTGTCTGCTTAATTACAGGAACTATAGTAACTTTATCAGCCTGGGATAATTATTATAATAAATGACTCACCCAATCACGCTAACACTTACACGCACTTAATATTCTATATTATATTATACTATACTAATCTATTCTGGGCTTTAACCCGACTATGTCTGACGTAATTATTTCACTCACTACTTCGCGATATACTAGGACATAGGCTACTTCCCAAATCTCCTAAATTAACTAGCCTGGACACTAGCCCTCGCTCGCCCTATCGCAGTTCAAGATCGCCCCTCAACCGTCGCTTGTCGCGGCCAGAAACCGACTGCCCTTTCCCCGTCTCTCCGTTTAAAATTCATAAAATCCCACACTACCAAAAGGTCCATGCTGGAGTCATTCTACCATTTTTTCTGTAGCCGTCCGTCAATTGTCCCAGATGCACATGTTCGAGAGGCCGATTCTTTTAGGAATTTGCACAGAATCCGTCGCCTTGAATTGCTCTAAGTTATTGCTAACATGTGCGGGCCGATGCCGGCCGCTGTACTTCGACCTTCTAAGAATTTCGTCCAAAATCTTAAAATGCTTTATTTTAAGGGTTTCTTTGAGTTCGGGATGCCCATAAAATATCAACGAATAGCTTTCTAAGACGCTTTTGTGTTGTTTTTACTAACTTAAAATAATAGGATATTTTGCTCTTAATTACGGTCGGCTGACAGGCCATAAGATTAGAAATTAATGGATTGGTAAGAGTTTGACATCGTGTAACTTGTCATTTTTAAACTATTGATATAACGCATGTGGCCAACAGTCACATTCCCCCCTCTGAAAATCAGACGCGTGACGCAGTACAGCGTTTGAGCTTTCACAATAGGATGACCTATGCCTATGTAGACCTACCCTTATCTGATGCATTCATCTAATCAAATACCAACTAGAATATTGTAATTATGTATGTATTATTAGCATTATTGTATTCAATCCTACAAGATTCCAACTGGATGCAAGGTCTGCTCTTACTATGTCGCAGAAGAATCTTCACCTAATACACGTATCAATCGTTTTATAACATTCGAACTAATACTGTTCTGCAAATACTCTTTGTATATTAATTCAACTAACATTACCGCGCCTCCATTTAAGTCCAGAATCCTGTGCATGCTTATAATATTGTTTTACATACCAGGATCTCTTCAAGAGTATTTGTGTTATTGAGCCACGCTACCTACGGTGCTCGCTCGTTCTAAACTCGGCATGTTGTAGCCACCGCTGGCAGAGGCCTCTCCTTATGCTCCTCATGTTGAATCAGCTTAATTCAGCTGCCGGCAGATATATCCAGGAAGCACTGAAATAGTTCGCACATGAACATATTAGACTCGATTCCAACTAGATGCCCCCCTCTGATTGTAAGAGGCGAGAACAGTTTTGAATTCCTATAAGAGTTGGCAAGTTATAGTAATTCGAAAAGACATCCTATACTGTGTAATCAGTTATCGTCTTACTAGAACACTAATCTGCTAGCTGCTATATGCTCTAAACATTATTTCGCTGTAACCAATCGTTGATACTGAGTGACGCTTATGACATAAGAGGAAATGTCCTTTGAGCGCTTAAAATTTTATTTAAATAACAGAAAACAAGTAGCAGAAATAAGCAGAATAAGTTAATATATATACCAAAAGAGAGGAAAGTTTTAGTAGTATAGTCGTAAACCCTATTTTTATTCTATATCACATTCTGACATTGACATTTTCGCGAATGGCAGATAAGTTCACAAGAAACAGACGTTATCAAGTGGGGCAGAGCAGAACTTATGCGCCAGAGTGGGTTTTTTTTTTTTCGGTGGCTCCGATTATTTATAACATGTTGCCTCAGAATTTTAGGGAGCTGATTAGTGTACACTCGATACCTCAACTAAAGTCATATTTATATGACAATAAGCTTCCTAAAACAGTAAGGAATTTCTGACAGAAGCATTTATATTGACAGACTTTGATGCATTGTTATGTCTCAGTTTTTATTTTATTTGCTTTTGTATGATTTTCATTAATTAGATGTATATATTTATTAGACTAGCATGATACACTCAACGTGCATATTCATTATATAAACTATGTGAAGTTGTAAATAGTACACTGTAGACCATCTACATTATCTCTCTCTCCTTCCCCTTACTCTTCCATCCAAAGGTTGTCCGCAAAAGATCGCTCTTAGCGACAAGACCGCCCATTGTGTCACCGTTTGCAAAATCTTCACATTCACGTTTCTGTAATCCATATGGTGCGCATAACAAAGAGTCTATTCTATTGTTTCTCGTGCTGACGTTAATTTTTCTTTTTCCGTTTCCTAAATCCTTTATATATATATAATTTACCTATATGTTTATGACTATAGACCATTGCTTTAAAACATGATCTTACAATATTTTATGAGTTAACAAAATATTTCACGTAGCTGTAGTTAATCAAGTGTGCGTAATAAAAGTGAAACTTAGCTTCGTAACAGGAACCACGCCACAGCTACTGCCGTCGAAGTCACCTTATGCCAGCTGGTTTCGAAGGAACCTTAAACCAACCGCAACTCACAAACCAAGGGCCCAGAGGTTCAGGCACACCTAGCTTAGTGGCAGCAGAGTGTAGACTTAACATCCTGGAATTTAAAATAAGGCCAAACGAGTATCCATTCAGTTATACATGCATCGCCTCCTAACGAGCTGGAGAGAGTTATTTTTTTTTTTCTAATGATGATAGCTGATATATCTCCCTAGTAAGTACATTGTAATTATAAATAAGATCCACGTTCCATCGGTACCATTCGCTTATTATATTAGAACTACTCGTAATAAGGCGTACCTTACTCCTGAACGCATTCTCATTACACGCATAAAATCTCAAATGCACAAACACCTTCTTATATCCAAATACTATATTTGCATCGTCAGCGATTTGAAACTTTTATTACTGGACTCCACATATTGTCAGATACAACACTCACATTTGCAGGGAGCCGAACCCATTATAACTGATATAACCTCTCAGACACTGATTTCACCTTTATTGGTTTGAGTAAAACGTATTATATTACTAGGTACTTACTGAAAGGTACTAAATTCACAATTTTAGGGGATCGAACCCTTTGTTCTAGATATAAGTACCTACGGCCAGATACAAAATTCTGCAGATATTTGAACTTAATATTAAGTAACTCAGCCACCCAATCAACATTCTTACCACTAAATATATTAACGTCGTAATCGAAATCCTACAATTGATGCGGGAATCGAACCTACAAGCCGTGACACAGAAATTCCAAATAATTACAGACATAATAACTCCACTGGTGATCGAACACGATATGAATGGTAATGCAATCTAAGCATCTTAGCAAATAGTCATGCGGGAATCGAACCCGCTCGTCAACAGTTGGCTTGTTTCAACCATCGTTACCAGACGATAACATAATAGGTGATTGTAAACGTCGTAACATTTTTTTTTTTTTTTTGTTGCCAATGTTTTTGTGGAGAATCCTAAAATTATGCTGGGTAATAAACCCATCGCCAACGTACACAATAGTTTTAGCTCTTTTGTCTACGTTGTGTTTTTATTTCGTAGCAACCCTTACTTTGTTTTTTTTCTCGTTGCACTGAACGTCTTTGTAGGGGACCATAGAATTAATAATGTAGTGAAAGTAATTTTGTCGGTCTCCGTGGCGCAGCGGTCAACCCGCCTGCCTGCGACGTGGAGGCCCCGGGTTCGATCCCCGGCCAGGTCATGATGGGAAACGATCTTTTCCTAATTGTCCTGGGTCTTGGATGTTTATCTATATATGTATCTATTATAAAATATAGTATCGTTGAGTTAGTATCCCATAACACAAGTCTCGAATTTACTTTGGGGCTAGCTCAATCTGTGTGATTTGTCCGTATATATTTATTTATTTATTTATAGAATTATGTTAGGTAATAAACCCATCGTTCCTGACAAAACAATAGTTTTGTCTCTTTGGTGTACGTTGTGTCTTTATTTCGTAGTAACCCTTACATTGTTCTTTCTCGTTGCACTGAATTGAATCAGTACATTTAATGACGAGAATCCTGGTCACGGCACCACATGTAATTGTACCTAAACTATCCTAGGCTGATAAAATTTTCGTTTTTCCTAATTGTGGTAATATTACAGTTAAATGCGGCTCTCCCTGCGGGAGAGGAAACACGCCCCAACCCCGCGTGTAACTGTAGGAATTCGTCACCAGACTTGGTCATCCTCCCACCGATATAAGAAATGAATTCCCATGTATTAAACCCCCGGTTCCCGCTTATAAAGTTCAAGGACCGGAGGGGGTCAGAGGAAGTTAGTATGGGAATTCACAGTTAGGACACACAAGTATACAATTTATAATAATAGATATGATATGACGCTAACAAGTCGAGAGGAAAAGCAAAATTATATAATGTAATATATTAAGAACTATTATATAAATGCTGCACGCGGGCTGTCTCCGCCATCTGTAATAAACCTTATTATGTGGCGTGGTGGGGGATCGTTACGCTTGCACTTTATAAGTAATTTTAGATCACGTTACTTTATCTACTACGAATTATACCCACTTTAGTGAAGCCGGGAACCGTTATATTAACGTATGCTTCGTTGCACGTGTTCTGTTAGACCTAACGCATAGAACCTCTGAGGATACTATTACGATTCTAACAGAACACGCTCCCTAGACACTAAATAAATGTCTCCTTCCACCCTAGGACAGGGGAACTGCGAAGCTCCCTGTTGTCGAGGGAGACAAATTCTGAGTTTATGACTTGTAAATATATTATGTGATTGACACCCTTGACAAACCGTCCCAATTCTAAGGTATTACACAAGTTAGTACAAGCGTACCGTAGACTCAGTCTCTAGCAGAACTCATTGCGATTATTCCTGCTGCACACCGAGGTGGAATCTCGTCATCCTCACATCCCCTTAATCTGCCCCATTCGAAAGACGCATTGCATCTTGTAGTACTCGTGTTTCGATAAACAGTGACGATTCAGAAATAGTCCTACAGAACGGACGGGTTGGATTTTATCGAAATACGTTCCCTAGTGTCTTTTGACACCTACTGATTCAGTTAGTGGTACTTAGTAATGCCTACCCCACTCCCGGGAATGTGTGCGCGTCAAATCTTCACGCAAGTGCTCTGTGGCAAGACCTTTTTGGAAGCGGACATTATCAATAACGTTTGGCTGGTAATCTGATTCTAGATAGGCGGTTTGCCTAATTAGATTTGAATGAGCTGCGTGTATTACGGTTCTGCCCTCCTGTTATAGTCAGTAGTCGTCAGGAGTCTAGAGTCCAGAGCATCAGGGCTCATGGTCAAGTTAGGCGGAGGGCGGTCTCCGTAGGTACATACGATCCTTCCCCTATAGCCACCCGAAGCTGATAAATACCTGCTAAGGTAAGGACCAGGATATGGGCACATAAAACTAGACAAATCGGCTCCAATGATTGAATACAATCACATAAATGGTTTATCTGGAGTCAGTCTGGAATAAATTATATTAGTAGCTTCTCTGCTGCATCACCCGTACTGAATCCAAACTATAAATACATTTATTATAATAAACAGGGACACGTATCTGTCTGCTTAATTACAGGAACTATAGTAAATTCATCAGCCTGGGACAGTTATTATAATAAATGACTCACCCAATCACGCCAACACTTACACGCACTTAATATTCTATATTATATTATATTATACTAATCTAATCTGGGCTTAAACCCAACTATGTCTGACGTAATTATTTCACTCACTACTTCGCGATATACTAGGACATAGGCTACTTCCCAAATCTCCTAAATTAACTAGCCTGGACACTAGCCCTCGCCCTATCGCAGTTCAAGATCGACCCTCAACCGTCGCTCGTCGCGGCCAGAAACTAACTGCCCTTTCCCCGTCTCTCCGTTTAAAATTCATAAAATCCCACACTACCAAAAGGTCCATGCTGGAGTCATTCTACCATTTTTTCTGTAGCCGTCCGTCAATTGTCCCAGATGCACATGTTCGAGAGGCCGATTCTTTTAGGAATTTGCACAGAATCCGTCGGCTTGAATTGCTCTAAGTTATTGCTAACATGTGCGGGCCGATGCCGGCCGCTGTACTTCGACCTTCTAAGAATTTCGTCCAAAATCTTAAAATGCTTTATTTTAAGGGTTTCTTTGAGTTCGGGATGCCCATAAAATATCAACGAATAGCTTTCTAAGACGCTTTTGTGTAGTTTTTACTAACTTAAAATAATAGGATATTTTGCTCTTAATTACGGTCGGCTGACAGGCCATAAGATTAGAAATTAATGGATTGGTAAGAGTTTGACATCGTGTAACTTGTCATTTTTAAACTATTGATATAACGCATGTGGCCAACAGTCACAACTAGCTGATCTGGAAAATGCTATTTTGCCATATAAATTTGGAAGTTGTTTGTATTTTTCAAAGCTAAATCATAAAAAAATTAAAGAAATATTGTCCATAAAATAAAAATAAAAGTATGAACATTCCTTATCACTTAGGGGTATGAAAAATAGATAGTAACTCATTTTCAGACCTACTGAATATGCATATAAAATTTCATAAAAATCGGTCTGGCCGTTTTGGAGGAGAATGATAATTAACATTGTGACTGCAGATTTTTGAATGCAAGATATTTGTATACACATTTGAACTTATACTCTTGCATAAAAGGGTCATACCTAGAACCTTACGCATTAAGCCTTCGATCTTAAAAGAATCGCATCATCATCATCAAACTTTTATCGTCCCACTGCTGGGCACAGGTCTCTTCTCATACAGAGAAGGATTGAGCGTAATCACCACGCTTGCTCAATGCGGGTTGGCGATTTCAGACTTATAAAGTGCAGGTTTCCTCAAGATGTTTTCCTTCACCTTCAGTCATTGGTGTCCAAGATATACTAAGAAAGTACATATAACTTTAGAACAGTTACATTGGTACTTGCCTGACCTGGAATCGAACCTGCTGAAGGCTGGTGTTTTAAGCACTAGGCTACCATGACTTCATGCGATGCGATGAAAGGATCGCATACAATAACAAAATGTTACGCCTTTACAATATACTACGTGGAATAAAATCAATCCTCATAAGAAATGAAGTACATTCGGCAGAATGACTCGCGGCATCAATTACTTTCTACAACTTACGTACGTGTAGAGGCGCGCGCTCCCTCAACTCCTGAACGTGCCCGTCGCCAGAACCAATCTATTGCCGACGGCACCCCGACCTATCTGTGTGGTGGACGAAGCCCGCGAGACACTAGATATATCTTCGTGCTCGTTGAGTGAATTCGCAAAAGTTTTATTAAATGTAGTTATGTACGGTTAAAAATATTTAATACTAGCGGCCGCCAGCAACTTCGTTCGCGTGGAGTTAGTTATGCTTTGCTCCTATTGATCACAGCGTGATGTTATAATTATATGGATGGTCTTCCTGGATTAAAGGGCTATCTAACGCAAAAAGAATTTTTTCGTAGTTCCTGAGATTAGGGCGTTCAAACAAACAACCAAACCAACTAACATACAAACAAACTCTTCAGATTTATATATTAGTATAGATTATTTGTTTTTCCAGGTCAGGCAAGTACCAATGTAACTTTTCTAAAGTTATATGTACTTTCTAAGTATATCTTGGACACCAATGACTGAAGGTGAAGGAAACCTGAACTTTATAAGTCTGAAATCGCCAACCCGCATTGAACAAGCGTGGTGATTACGCTCAATCCTTCTCTGTATGAGAGGAGACCTGTGCCCAGCAGTGGGACGATAAAAGGTTGATGATGACGATGATGATTTGTTTTTAGGTATGTAAGTTACATAAGTTATTTTTAAATTGATAAATACACTGACCTATTAGATAAAGGCCTGTGATGATAGTTGTAATAAAGAAATTGAGTTGTTAAAAAAAATCAACATTTATGTGTAGTCATTGGGAAGAAGAATCTTCAGCATCTGTAATTAATACGCAGGCGTGAATGAAACAAGTTTTCTGGAATGTAATACATGTATAGTGGTGGCTCGGTTGTGAGTCCTGTAGAGTTGTAGGTCATGGGTTTGAACCCAGGCAGTGAATAATTATGTGGTGTAAATGCCACTAAGTGTTCTCAAAACGGCGAAATCATCGTGGGAAAACTGGTATGTCTTAGAATTAAAAAATCGATGAGAGCCGCCAACTGACCTATGGTGGATTATAGCCCATTCCCTCTTAAAGATAGACCTGTGTTTCACCAGTTTTAATGGCCTAAGCTGTTTATTACACAAAGTTTAGAGCTATAAGTGAGCTGTTTTCGAATGTTCAAATCTATTCGTACAATATTCCGATTCATTCTCTTTATAGACCTTTTGAATTAAAGATACCATGTAGGCGATTTGTGCCAGCAAGCATTATTTATCAATTCTCTGTCTTTGTTCTCTGAGTAGAAGAATTTTATGTATGTTTATCTTTTGTGAATGTTTATGGCAATGCTAGCCTACAGGCAAGGAGTGACGAGTGTAATTATGTTTATTGGCACTGTGGGATATGGTGTCATTACTTCTGTGTCATGATCATCAGCCAAGCGTTTTACCACATACATTGGGATCGCCTTCCAGTCAAACCGGATGCAATTTAATACCAGTATTTAACATGAAACGACTACCTCTACAACCCAGTTACTGGGTAATGTATTAAACAGTAACTGGGTCCTAAAGGCAGTCATTTACACCCCCTGGTTAGTTTGGTTCTCAGACTTTCGGGCTTATGATGACCCGTAACGACTGGTAAAGATCCACGATTGTTAGCCAGGACCTACGGAATCAAAAATTCGAAGACATGTGACCTACTTGATATGTAAAGACCCATCGCTGCCAACGTAACTTAACCTAGTTGACCGAGCCGGGCGGCTGTTATTTCTTAGTTTCGTTTCTTCCGTGTGTCCAATGCTTCCCCCAAAAGTAGGTCTTTTTTACGTTTTTATTGACCATAATCCCGCCTGATGGTAAGCGGTGATACAATTTTGATGGTATAGCGCACTAGTTTATTAAGAGCCTATTCACTCTGGCCTTGAAGACTATTAAATTGTAGTCAGACGGAAACATCGCAGCTAAAAAGTCTCTCGATGTAGTCGGTATAAAAGTCGAGGCCAAGCGCTTCGTCCGGATCGTAGAGGTATCAACAAGGTAAGGATTCATACTCGTCGTATGGGGACGTCCGATGATGGAACGGAAATTTGGGAATTAATTCCCTCGCACACTCTCCAAAATGCATCCTATAGAAAACCGAAAGGCTGGCTACTCTTCGCAAATCTGGGTCGTCAATTGGCCTCTTCGCATGCCACCGAATCTAAAGTTGGCAGGTGGAAATTTGCAGCACCAGCCCAAATGTAGATGCAGTACTCCACACACGAACGGTCCTGTGCTTTGTTGCATTAGAAGCTTTCCTGGTATGAAGTACTAACGTAATTCTTTTCACCAAGAATATAGTTTAAAAAACTAAAAAATATGCTTTTAAAGAATATCAAACTAAAAAGTTAATAATAATTAAAAAAAAAAAGCGTGAGGCGCTTTGTGCCATAATTTTTGTATATTAAGCGCCTCACGCTTTTTTTTAAATTATTTTTAAATTTTTAGTTTGATATTATTTAAAAGCATGTTTTTTAGTTTTTTAAACTAAGTATATTTATTTTCAACATCTTAGTTCGATTTTCTTTTCAAAAAAAAAAAACGAACGAACGAACTGTATTGAAAACTGTGGGATATTTTACAATAATGAGCCGCTCACTCGTAGTCCAAAGAGTTAGAGACGGACAAACAAACAAGCAAGCACGCAAACATACAAGTGCAGCTAATGAAAAGCATGTAAAAACTAGTCCAATAATACCTTTTCACCACATACCATAAGTACCCTAACTATAAGGCCACCGCTGTATTATTACAGAGATTTTTGGTCCTCAAAACTTTTGTGGTTACATCGTAGTTACGGCGATGCTTAATTGAAAATTTTGTTTAATTAAAATAGTTTGAACTTCCCCCTTGATCCTCAGGTTTCAGGTTTCAATGAATGGACAGCTGTGATTCAAATAGGGGTATTTTGAACGTGTGGAAATAATTTGTGTAGTTAGTAGTTTCGTAATGTAACTAACTGAAGAGAGAATTGCAAGAATTATGGAATAGAATAGAGTGGAAGTGGGAAAGTTTACTATGTTTACTATGCTTAATGAATAGATTAGAATAGTAAATCCTTATAATGTACACCATATAATTTAAAGAACATAAATATGACGATTTTACAAAGGGTGACACAATGGACGGTCTTACCATTAAGAGCGATCTTTTACAGACAACCTTTGGATGGAATACCAAATATCTGTATTATCTGTATAGTAGTATCTGTTCTTTTCAGCTTAATATCTGAAAGTTCCCTCACTGAGGGACCAATATATTAAACTTTTTTTTTTCCAATAACTTAGTTTAAGTTTAAGTTTTAATTTAGTTTAATTCTTGTACAACTCCATTTTTGTATGCATATGGAGTTCACCTATAAGTGATTGTTAGACTACTCTGTCACCTTTTAAAATTACATGTTACTTTATGTACCACATCCAGTGTAAACAGTTGTTGGTGGACCAAAATAAATAAATAAATAAAACTATAAAACTTGGGTTGGGTAAAGAGGAAGGAGAGAGAAATAATGTAGGTAGTCTACAGTGTACTATTTACATTTTTATTATATTTTATTTATATAAGAAATGCGTAGTATTACATAGTTGCGCCTTGAATATTTGCACTGGTCTGATCGTGCCTCGGAAAGCACGTTAAGCCGGCGGTCCCGGTTACCATACGAACATCTAATGGCAGTCCTTACGGGTTGTTGGAGCCCTCAAAAGTCCACCAATTGGTCTAACTGCAATGCTTCGATATCGCCTTCGGGTTGTGAAGGTTAGAATAAGGCAGTCGCTTCACGGAAAATATCGAAGTTTAGCCAAAATAAGCAGTTAGACTGGTAAAAGCGGACCCCAGACTCCAAAGCTGAAAAAACTTTGGATGCGACTAGGATTAACGCTGATGATATGTTCACACATGCACGCCGGTCGGATGAACTAGCCTAACCTTTTTTTTTTTTAGACCCTCTGGTAATGCATTTAGCCACCATACCCCAAAGGGCGTGTGTGTGACTCGCCCAGCCGAAGCCGGGAATACCCACTAAACCCAAAGCGGCACAACGACATCGCCTGAGTGGCGGGGTCATGGGAACCAGACTGGGTACGTCTTCTAGTGCGAGAAGACGCAGCAGCCAAGGGTTTTTTAGCGAGATGTCCTTCCTCATAGCCCCACTCGTTTGCCCGAAAGCAAACGGGGCCCCCAGCTCCTCCCAGTGAGGAGACCGGGTTGCCCGACGGTGACCCGGAGTTCGGGTCACGCCAGCCACCTGGACTGGTGGCCGACCCACCGCACATGTGACCGCCGAAGCGGTCCCCACTTCTGGTTTTGGTCCGCGCCGGTAAACCGGTAACCCTAGGTATCTGGGGGCCGTTCCCCTATCCGCCACCTGGGAACGCGTCCGATGGCAGCCCTGAAACTGCACACGGAGAACTAGCCTAACCTTTTTTTTTTTTTTTTTTTTTTTTTACGCTTTGGGATGCATTTGCACCTTACCCTGAAGGGCGTGTGTGGGACTCGCCCCACTCGGCCGTGGCTCCCGCGGTGAGCGATGTAAGGCGGGCGTCGGCCTCACGCCCGCCGCTCACCTCAGGGAGGGTGAAAGCGGGCAAAATCCCGCCTTCTCCTCCCCCTACGACGCCTGCGGAGCGCCGGAGCGAGGGGATCCTCCTCCCGCTCGCGCTCCGCTGCCTCCTTTTGCGACATCACGACCTCGCAGAAGGAGGCCATCGCCACCCAAGCCTCCTCGCTCCCCACCATCGCTCTGACGATGGTGGGCAGCGAGAGGTCGCCACCAACCGCCGTGACAAGACCGCGGCGCGGCACGGCCCACGACGGGCACACCGCGAGGGTGTGTTCCGCCGTGTCAACCTAACCTAACCTAGTCTCCCTGAAGAACGTGATCAACATGGTCACTTAATGATAATGCCTTAAACATTTAAACATCTAACTTGGTCCACATAAACAGATTTACCACAACAATCCTAAAACTACCATATTGCTCAGTAGCAAACGCGGGCAATACATAAATTAGGCGGGTTGTAGCCCTGAATGATCTATTGCTGGTCGCTCTGTAATATATCACTCGTCCAGTATTGTTGCTAATGCTAACGTTAGGGGCAGTACACATGGGCTGCTTAAGTGCTTCTTAATTTGATATAATAATCACCATCATTATGTATGCTCTCGAGACAGGTCGTCTTGAGAGTCGACGGCCTAGTTGTATCGGTAACGACATACAAGTTTTAGACCGGTCGTATGTAGGTCCGAACCCTTTCAGGTGCTTTCACCATCATCATCGTCATTTCAGTCGAAAGACATCCACTGCTGGACTTATGCCTCTCACAGGTTGGACAGCCTCTGTGGCGTAGCGGTAGCGAACGCGGCCGTTGCGCAAGGAGGCGCGGGTTCGATCCCCGCACAGTGCAAATATTTGTATGCATGAATATGAATATTTGCACTGGTCTGGTCGTGCCTCGGAAAGCACGTTAAGCCGTTGCTCCCAGTTGTCATACGAACATCTAGTAGCAGTCGTTACGGGTTGTTGGAGCCCTCAAAAGTCTAACAATTGGTCTAACTGCAATGCTTCGATATCGCCTTCGGGTTGTGGAGGTCAGACGGCAGTCGCTTCACGGAAAATGTCGAAGTTTAGCCAAAATCAGCAGTTAGACAGAAACGCGTAAAGCGGACCCCAGACTCCAAAGCTGAAGAAGCTGCGGATGCGACTGGGATCAACGCTGAGATGATGATGACTTATGCCTCCCACAAGGATCTCCACGTCGTGCGGTTTAAGTCGCAAATCGCCAACCCGCATTGAGCAAGCGTGGTGATTACGCTCAATCCTTCACTGTATGAGAGGAGATCTGTGCCCAGCAGTGGGACGATAAAAGGTTGATGATGACGTGGGTGCGTTTGCAAACATATAAACTCAGATACACAAACAGCCAGACCGGGAACAACTAGGTACTTGTCATACAAATATTTCTTTCATGCGGGAATCTAACCCGCGACACGCAGTACAGCAGTCAATAGTTTAACAACTGTGCTAACCGTGCACTTGTAAGTCGCGCACTGGGCCACCAGTGGTTGTGGGTGGCTGTATTGTGATGAGTTGTCAAGATTGTCAATATAGCATGACAGTTACTAACTTCAAGTCTCAACGGTAAGATTGATACTGATATCAGCAGATGTAAAGAATACCAAATTTCTCGTCGTAACTTAAGTACGTTTATTGTGGAAACGTAAACACGCAAAGAGCAAAAGTGATCAACGATCTTCCATCCCGAATATTTGCTACAGTAATCCGTCAAATTGATCTTCCCTCGCGAAGTAGTGGAAAACAATCGATTTAATTAAGAAAATGTAGGTGTTCTTTACACAATGCTCCCAACAGTTTGTAACGAGTGATAAATGGTTACTCGGTGAAATTGCGTTTTTATCAATAGGTAGTACTGTAGCCACCCATCTCTGTATACTCTTGAAATACAGCCTGAAAGACAAGGTGTATTCATTATACTTCAAATAGAGTACTTAATTTATTTATATGACCTAAAAATTGATGATTTAATTCCCCTATCTCCGTTCTACCAAAGGACGACCCGTCGTGCGGCGAGTTTTCATCCTTACGTTATTAACACCACTACGATCCGGACGAAGCGTTTCGCCTCGTCTTTTATACTGCGTAAATCGAGGAACTAGAACAATTTGCCAGCCGCGGTGTTTCCGTTGGACTACAATTTGAGTCTTCATGGCTAGAGTGAATAGGCTCGTAATAAACTAGTGCGCTTTACCATCAACGATTGCAATACTGCTTACCATCAGGCGGGATTGTGGTAAAGCGCTAGATTATAATTTATAAAAAAAAAATAGTACATAACTCAAGTGATCTTTATGTTGGAGAATAAACAGCCGGGCTGGAGTGGGTTGGATACGTCTCGCGAATTCACCTCGAGAGACCCATCTCTCGAGTGGTGGTCTTGATGGACCAAGATCGTCACTCACTGGATGACTGAGGGAGTTCATCACCGTCACAGTAGACCACAGCGAAGGTGATATGATGATCTAGTAATGAGCGCAGGGCCAACATGGCCAGAGATAGCACAAGATAGGGAGGTTTGTAAGTAAAGCCCTTTGTCCAGCAGTGGGGCAACAAGTAAGCTACAAAAACAAACCAAAAAACTTCGATAGTTGTTAACGAAATCGAAAAGATTTAGATAAATATAGTAGCTAAGTGATAACAGCGACACAGGCCCATCGTTCAGGGTGACCGCGGTTGTTCGTGTATCACGTGGTGTATCGTCACATACCCACACACCTTCATGCCTCAGTAATTACGTTACGCCAGTCGTCGGTCACGCTCACGCGAATTCAATACTTTTTCCTCATCCAACAAAAGTGCTCAACGTTGCTAAAGATAAAGATATATTTATTTAAACATGTGTGTACATACAAGAATATAAATGCATGCAGGATAACATCAAAAATAAATAAGATCAGACATGTTTGCCACCTAGTATGGCGTGCAAATATTATGAATAATAAAGATTTAAATTATAAATTTCATGTCAAAAAAATATAAATATAATGGAATTAGAAAACAAAAATAAATGTCAGCACGAGAAAAAATAAACAACAATCTATCAATATCTATGTCATTGTCAATATATCTGCTTCTGTCAGAAATTCGTTAATATTATGTACGCTTTGTCAAATAAATATGACTTTAGTCGACATTTCAAGTGTACATTATTTAGCTCCCTCCAACTTTTAGATAGCTTGTTATAAATAATCGGAGCCATGCAAAAAACACTTTTACGCATAAGTGCAGCCCTGCTCCCATGCAGACACAGCTGACTCTGATCACGCCTGTTTCTTGGAAACTTATCTGCCATTCGCGAAAATAAATTAAAATTATTTCTAACAAACATTACAGTTTCCAGAATGTACAGTGATGTCAGTGTCAAAATTTTGTATTGAATAAAATAGGGCTTACAACTATCGGTGATTTTCAATTTAAACATGGCTCTGAGACATCTCTTTTGTGCTTTGAATGCAACTTCTTTATTAGTTGAAAAGAAAAGAAAGAAATTCACTTCAAAAAACGGAGGACGTGTCTGGGCAGTTGTGTTGCGATGTGTGCCGGGTATGATGCACCAAATGTTGTTGAGTCGGGCGTTTGGTCGTGGAGGAAATCCAGATTAATATCCTTCTGGCGCAGCATCGTTGGTCGTCCTCTTGGGTTTAATATTGCGTCACCTCGCTCAACTGCCGTCTCCCTTCCTATTATTCGCTTAACAAACTTAGTAGTTTGCTAAGTGGCTTAATAAACGGTCTATTTATATTATGACGTATAAAAGTGATCAGTGATCCTACTTGCATAATAAACGATTTCATCAACGATTGCATCAGTGCTTACCAGCAGGCAAAAAAGAAAAATATCTATCCATTGGTCCTTGAAAAGCTGTTAGGTACCCCGTCAGTCTAAACCTACCCTAACGAGTACTAATGTGTATAAAAATGTGCGCGACGACCGACCGCGGCCACTTTAATGGGCGCAGTAACAGCATGGAGCTGTCGACTTGAAAAATAACGTCCGCTACTAGTTTTGATACTTGTGGTGTATGTGATGTGATATTTATTAAAAGAACATCCGCAACCAGTTTTGATACTTGTGATGTATGTGATGTGATTTTTATTAAAATAACGTCCGCTACTAGTTTTGATAGGTACTTATGATGTGATATTTATTAAAAGAACGTCCGCTACTAGTTTTGATACTTGTGGTGTATGTGATGTGATATTTATTAAAAGAACATCCGCAACTAGTTTTGATACTTGTGATGTATGTGATGTGATTTTTATTAAAAGAACGTCCGCTACTAGTTTTGATAGGTACTTGTGATGTGATATTTATTAAAAGAACGTCCGCTACTAGTTTTGATACTTGTGATATATGTAACGTGATATTTATTAAAGTTGTAGTGTATGAGTCTGCGGTTTAAAGTGTTGAGGGGAGTCGCGGGTTAAAAGTTACTAGATTTTTTCCAACCTAATTGCGAAACACACAATTACTATCAGTTGGAATAATTTTGAAGCTTATTGCTATTCCATTGCTCCCTATGTTCGAAAATGTATTTGCTTAACAACTTAAAAAACGTAATGAATGCTGTTGAACTGTCAAAAGGAAATCAATTGCTACTGATAACGTGTTACGCAATTAATCTGATGTTTTTAAATAATGGCCCCGAATTCCTTGGTCACAAACTAAACTTAATTGCAGCTTTTTCTTTTTAATTTCTAGACAAACTCATGCCGCCAAGCGATTCGTCGCGTTCCGGCATGATGTCTGGTGAAGCCGTACGGAAGACGGGTCTGAGTAGTTGTGTTGCGATGTGTACCGGGTACGATGTGCCTAATGTTGTTGTGTCGGGAGTTAGGTCGTGGAGGGTCTCCAGATCATCCTCTGGCGCAGCATCGTTGGTCGTGTTGTTGGGTTAAGCATTGCATCACCTCGCTCAACTGCCGTCTTCCTTCCTATTCACTCAGTTTTTTTTGAGTGAATAGGCTTAAGACGCTGTGAATAGCAAACTTTTAGGTATTTGAGGGGGTGAAGCAGACGAAGTGGGACACGACTAGCCCCGCCCACTGCGGGGCGCGGGGCGCTCCGCGCGAGTACATCGATGCGTGAGGGGAGGCGTCGTGCATCGAGAAATACGCACGTTCTATTAAATCTATACCAACCATTCTCTATTCCATCTACATTTAGAAGGGTAATTTCACAACCCAACCCCGAGGTACGGTTGGCTCTGTTCATCACAGTCCCGGTTCGCGTTAGACGAGCACCAGGATCGAATCCGACTTTACCTTGCGATTTTCGAAAATGTGTACTTTATACATATTTTCATTTTTTATTTTTTTTTTTGTTTTCTTTTTATTTTTATAATGCGCTTTGTCCGTTCTGCTTAAATTTTTTGTGTTATGTCCTTTTTTCATGAAACTGTTAGAAATATATCATTTATAGAAATTACTATTTATAAACAGCTGTTTAGAGTAACTGTTAAAAAAAAATGCATTTTCGGATATTTAAAAAAATAAAAGATTTTTTCTTCAAAACTGCAACTCTTATCGAAGTCGGGTTTGTACGAGTGCTTAGAATAACACAACACAAAAAGATTGAAATAGATGGAGGCACTTGGAGGAGGCCTATATAATACTGAAAGGGGCCATGAATATTGCAACAAAATGAAATCTAAATTAACTGTTTTGAACTATTATCAAATCAACTGTTATTTTTATTGTTTTTCTTTTCATTTAAAAGGGTAATTTCACAACCCAACCCCGAGGTACGGTTAGCTCTGTTCGTCACAGTCCCGGTTCGCATTAGACGAGCACCAGGATCGAATCCGACTTTATCTTGCGATTTTCGAAAATGTGTACTTAAAACATATTTTCATTTTTTATTATTTTTTTTGTTTTCTTTTTTATTTTTATAATGCGCTTTGTCCGTTCTGCTTAAATTTTTTGTGTTATGTCCTTTTTTCATGAAACTGTTAGAAATATATCATTTCTAGAAATTGCTATTTATAAACAGCTGTTTAGAGTAACTGTTAAAAAAATGCATTTTCGGATATTTAAAAAAATAAAAGATTTCTTCTTCAAAACTGCAACTCTTATCGAAATCGGGTTTGTACGAGTGAAATAGATGGAGGCGCTTGGAGGAGGCCTATACTGAAAGGGGCCATGAATAATGCAACAAAATGAAATCTAAATTTACTGTTTTGAACTATTATCAAATTAACTGTTATTTTTATTGCTTTTCTTTTTTTAAATTATATTATGAACTAAGAAATTCATGGTTAAATAAAGGCTTATTATTATTATTTATTATTAATTTCTAGAAATTTGTAGAAAGAAAATTATAACGAATTGATTTTAAATATTAGTTTGCATTATAATTATTACAAAAAGAATATATTTAAAAAGATGGAACAATTACTACAAAAAATACAGAAAATCGGATAAATTAATAATAATTAAAAAAAAACAATTGCAAATAAGAAATCCAACAAAAAGCATACAACGTAAAGCTGGGGTTTGAACCCGAACACATACAGGTGAAGAAAAATGTGCCGCGAAAAAGTAAAAAGAATAATTACAGAAAAAATCAAATAAAATATCGGCAAAAATACAACAGTAAATTAAAAAGCATTTATTTCAATTAAAATCTACAAAAAGCATATAATGTAAACCTGGGGTTTGAACCCGGGCAAAAACGAAATATGATTATTCATCAACAAACAGACACGTAAATATAATTATTTTCTCTGCGGGGTAAAGCAAAAAGTGACATAGGTCCGACAAGCACCACGCCTCAGCGGTCACTGTCGCTAAGCATAGAAGTGAAAGAGAAGGCAATGGACGCCGCGATGGAGCGACGTTTCGTTCACGTTATTTATCATTAAATACATTATTTATTTTAGAATATCTTAGTTAAATCGATAAGCAAAAACAATGGTTTCATTTACTATTATATTTTACATCGCTCTTCTCAATTTTATCAAGATTTGATGATTAATAATACAGTTACAACTGTTATAAATTCAATTTTAGGGGTTACTTTAGGATTTTTTTCTATCGAAAAAATTAATTCAAAACGTGTTTTGAAAACAATGGTTTCCTGCTACATATAATCAAGATTAACATATAAATTTTTGGCTGCTCTGAAATGTATACATTTGGCTAAAAAATTGTTTTAAGAAGCCTATTTTTACTGAACACAGCGCCTTAATAAGCTAGTACGTTTTACCATCAACGATTGCATCACTGCTTACCATCAGGCGGGATTGCAGTCAAGCACTAGTTTATAACTAATAAAAAAAAAAATCAAGGACAGAAGATACATATTAGTGTAGTCCTGTCAAATTAGTCCGGGCCTTACCTATATTGACGTATCTTTAGTCGCCATGTTTTTTTTCTTCTTCTTCTTCTTCTTCTTCTTCTTCTCAGTTTATAGAGGTCCACTGCTGGACATAGGCCTCCCGCAAGGATCTCCACCATGGCCGGTCCTGCGCCTCCCGCATTCAGTGGTTTCCCGCGACCTTCACCAGGTCACCGGTCCACCTTGTTGGGGGCCTACCCACGCTGCGTCTTCCGGTGTGTGATCAACACTCGAGAATCCGCCGGCCCCATCGGGCATCGGTCCTACGGGCAATGTGCCCAGCCCACTGCCACTTAAGTGTTGCTATTCTTCGGGCTACGTCGGTTACTCTCGTTCTTCTGTGACTATTATGATAATGGAATAAATTTCATTCAGTATTTTGTATTTTTTGCGTGAAATATTTAATGGCTTTGCAATCGATTCATCTTTTCGTGCTTATAATGATTGTTTTATCGTTGGCGCTACATTTGGTTGCTGCGGCTGGTCAGTGGTTGGGTGACCTTCGTCGAATACCGTCTGTAGTAGGGTCTTGATTAGCCTGAAACTCAGATAATCGATGGTTGTGGACGTCAAATAGGCAGTCTCAGCTTCTTCTTCGTTTCGCTCTTGACAGAACGGTCGTGATCACTATAATTGATTTCGAGACCTTGATGTAGCTCGCCGCACGCTCTCTCTCTATCTATCTCTGTTGGACGACACTGCCGACTTGATTCGGTCCACCTCATCGGTGACCTTCCAAGAGGTCCATTTCTTTCTACTCTGCCCTGATGACCAAACGCTTTATGACAGTCGCTCCATCTAAAATATTTACTGCAATAGGATAGATCGAACTGTAAGCGGACCTTAACCCTAGGTAAGATGGTTGTTTAAATCTTTCCACATTGTATAAAATACAACAGTCCATAATTTCTATCACCGTTACAATAAAACAATACTAAGCCGTTTTCTGTTTGAACTAACCAAAAACTGTAACAATAAATTATATTCACTAACAGATAAATAACAGCTAGAATAACAATGAAATTATCTTGTCAAAGCGTAGATACTAATGAATCTAACGCAATTTTAGACTCTAAAAAGGTGGGTTTACACTATCGGAGCGGGGTTATAATTGAAAAGAATTCATACAAAGAGGAAGATTTTTTATCTCAAGCCTGGTTTTCCTGACGGGATTGGCAGAGTTTGAACTCATCTAGCTACCAACAATAAAAAAAAAAAAACAATGTCGTGATCGTGACAAATTTAGTCAAATATGAGTTTATGAAAAAATAAATTTAAATTCTTCATAATAAAGTCCAGTTAACAATACAACTTCAAATTTAACTTCGTATTAAATTGTATAAGGATTAATGTTGGTTAAGATCGCTTCGAAAATTAGCGGGTAGTTATCGTAAAAAGCAAATGACAAAAAAAAATATTGTAGGATATCCATAATCCATTCCATATCCATATACAATATGAATATTCAATATGAATATTATATATATATTTTATTATATTTTATATGTGGATATTCCATATCCATTGCGGCCTTTTTACAGCCTCCGTGGCGTAGCGGTAGCGGACGCGGCCGCTGCGCAAGGTGGCGCGGGTTCGATCCCCGCACAGTGCAAGTATTTGTATGCATGAATATGAATATTTGCACTGATCTGGTCGTGCCTCTGAAAGCACGTTAAGCCGTTGGTCCCGGTTGCCATACGAACATCTAGTGGTAGTCGTTACGGGTTGTTGGAGCCCTCAAAAGTCTAACAACTCGTCTAACTACAAAGCTTCGATGTCCCCTTCGGGTTGTGGAGGTCAGACGGCAGTCGCTTCACGGAAAATGTCGAAGTTTAGCCATATCAGCAGTTGGACTGGTAAAGCGGACCCCAGACTCCAAAGCTGACAAGGCTTCGGATGCGACTGGGATTAACGCTGGGATGATGATGATCGGAAATCACCAAATGACCTCTCCCGCTCTAGGCGGAGCAGAAGGGCGTGTCAGACTTTTACTGACTAAAACCCACCCGTGTTCCATCACTTTCCTGTAGGCTAGGGCCACGGTTTCTTTTTAAACAACCCGCAACTCTGACCCAAGAGGCATCGGTCTTCGTGGACCACTCGTGTACTACTCGTGTACACTTCGTGGTTCACTATGTGCTGACATCTCTTTCGTCTCCTGCGGCGGCTAGAGGCGTGACAGCGCTGGGATTCCCGCTCCATTACGCGCTCCACCTCCTCCTTTACTAGCATCACTGCTTCACAGAAGGAGGTGTCGGCCTGCCATGCACTCTCGCTCCGGACCATAGCCTGGATCAGGGTCGGACGCGAGAGATCGCCGCCGATCACGAGGACAAGGCGGTGCTCTACCCAAACCGGGCAGATCTTCACCGTATGTTCCACCGTGTCCTCAGGGCGATCGACACAGTGACACCCTGGCGTTTTTTCCCGTCATAAACGAAACAGGAACCTCCCGAAACAGCCGTGTCTGCGTCAGGCGGAAGATGAGGGTGCCGAGGTGCCTCTTTAGCCACTTCTCAAAGAGGGGACTTACTGCCGCTATTGTGGCGTGCCCATAGTTTAGAAGCCGTGATTAAAATAGCTGAAAAGAAGATGGAATGCTAATAGAATGGCTCAATAGTAGATGGCAGTTGAAATCCTCGGCAACAACACGCTACTAAGTTTAAAGTAGTAAATTAGCCTTGAGTTTAGATGTTCAAGAAGCGGTGTGGTTTAAACAGTTATATATTAATGGCATAACTTTAGATGTTCGTGCATGGAGGTTATATCTAGTTTGAACTGGTTTATATTGCCCATGAGACACGTAATACTAATTGTGGGTCTAAAAGGGTTGTCCTGAATTATTAACATAACTATAATTACGCTCATAATAACTTTCATGTATCTTTAGTTCTAGGTGTAGGTACAAGATCACATTAAATCAGATGGCGGAAATCCACAGATGTGACGCGTGGCGTAGGTGTGGGATGAAACACCAAGGTATTTTTTAGTCAGTAAGAGTCTGACAGACCCCCAGCTCTAGAGCGGCGGATATGCATGAGGATTTGCCACTGCGGAAAAAAAGCGGTGACGCCGTACGGAGGATGGGTCTGAGCGTTGTGATGTGTGCCGGGTACGATGCGCCAAATATTGTTGTGTCGGGAGTTTGGTCGTGAAGGGTCTCCAGATCAATCTCCCTCTAGAGCAGCATCGTTGGTCGTGTTGGGTTTAACATTGCGTCACCTTGCTCAAATGCCGTCTTCCTTCCTATTCACTCAGTGTGTTTATGAGTGAATTGGCTCTTAATAAACTAGGGCGCTTTACTATCAACGATTGCTTCACTGTTTAGCATCAGGCGGGATTGCCTTCAAGCATTAGTTTACAATTATAAAAAGCAAAGCGTTGTGGGGTTGTCCCACCATGTCACCACACCCATCCTGCTCCGAGCTGCTGCCTTAGGTATCTTTGTTTATCGAAACATGATAAATAAGATGAACCCGTTTTTATTCGACCGGTGGTGGTGTTATTATCACTTGTAATCGACACGTTTGTGGACGTGCGTGTCGCTGATTAGATTGATTAAAAAAACTAAAAAGAAAAACATTGTATCAGTTGAAAAAATCTGTTTTCTTTACTTTTATCACATTGAAAAATTGATGCCCATCATTTATGTCATAATTACAACAAAAAAAAGTAATGCCGTTACGAAGATATCGTCACGACGGCGAAGTTTTGCTAGATAATCGAATATAACCCTGATTATTATAGTGTTCTCTTAAAACTATTAGGTGCCTAATAAACCGCCAAGTCTAAGCGATACACACCTTTGACCCTTTTAGCTATAATCCAATTTATTTCGCCATCCGCCAGTGGGTCCATAGCCTAATCGTTAGCCGTATCGGTGAAAACCGTAATTATAATAAATGGTCTATTTTCCACTCGGTACCGAGGAATTATTATTTCAATTCTCAAAGCTATAAATTTATTAAATAAAACATCGTTTTAGTGGGCTTTAAAATGTAATTATTCCTAAAATTTATTTGTTATGTGTTTTTGGTACTTTTTGATCATCCGGACGAAGTGTTTCGCCTCATCTACATCACGTACATCGAAAGACTGGAATAATTTGCGTTCTTAATAATCTAGTGCGCTTTACCATCATCAATGGTTACATGACTGCTTTTTATGCAGGCGAAATCGCTCATCAAGTAATAGTTTATAATCTATAGTAATATCTATAGCTGAAGAGTTTCTTTGTTTGTTTGAACGCGCTAATCTCAGAAGCTAGTATATGATATAGTATAGGATATAGGTTGATTGCTTGTGGCATACAATACAATAAAAGTAACAATTGAATAGCACAATTTCTCACAGGTAATGGCAACTTTAAAAGTAAACTGTATTCTTTTAAACTTGTTCCTTCGCCTTTGTGTCAGTGTTCTACATCGAACTGTGAATTTGAACAGTCCGCACATCACATCTTGCGGGAGTGTATTCTTTGGCAGAATGAACGCAATATTATGTTGGATAGTGTACAAGTTACATCCGGAGTTGTTTATTATACGGACCTTGTAGAAACTAGAACTTATTTCCGTGCGTTCAGGCGCTTTTGCCATACCTATTATTGGAATCAATTGTAGCAGCACATACCTACTTAGGACCCATTAACTTAATCAAATGTTATTCCGTGGTGCTTGGCAATCTGGGCTTCTCCCAGTTGCAATAATCTCCCTTTGTGCCGATTGGCCTAGTTCTGTTCTGTCTCCTGCTTATTATGGAGGGAAGTGGAAAAAATATCTTTTTTTTTTCTTACTCCTCCGCTATTCTTTTCTGATTAATTTCGTTGCGGGACCCAAGACAGTTGAAACGTTTCTCCGGGACTCGTCGAGCTTCATTGCTCGGCGTTTTTCTGGCGGTCTCCACTGTTGATTCTGGCTTTCAGGAGTTGCAGTGGGTTGGGAACAGTGTGGCGGGTTTTGTCAAACCACACATACAATTGTTACAGGCATGTCACTTGCTATTCAAAACGGTGCCCTAATCGGCAAACACATTTTTATCAAATGATTGTGGCTAGTTCAAATCAATCATTTGACAAAAATGTGTTTGCCGATTAGGCTGCTGGTCGAGTAGTAAACAGGATATATTTTCACAGACATTTAAAATACCAACAATCCCGGCTTATTTCATTTCCCAAACCTGCATAAGCCTTCAAAAACAAAACAATAACGCCATCCTTGAGTTTCAAAGCCAACTCGAAAGCGAGGCTTAAATTCCGAACTAAATACACAGAGAAATAGTGAATCTTACCTGTACCAAGTCTCAGACATTCTGTAATGCAAGAATAACAAAGCTTGCTTATACCTGGAGGATCTTGCAAGTTATAACGCAGCTGCGAAGGTGCTTACAGAATATGCTTTGTATTTCTTGAAGCTTGCAATTTTCTTCCCTGGGATTCAGTTAAGATTGGTTTAAAGGTTCATTGTCAATTCAACTGAAAGAATTTATGCAAATTCAACCAGAAAGAAGCTATAAGCCAACTATTTAACTGTGACGTTTCCTGGGAGGGGAGTTGGTGACGTGAAGGAGCAGCTCGGTGATTCATCAACATCTAACAACTTTCACTCCCTCTCGCACCACTCAGCTACCTTTATTTCCGGGGTGGGATATCATCGTGCATGTCTGCCGCCATAAGGAGGGTAACGGGGTCTATCCTGCTTGTACTGACAATAGAGTACACAGGTGTTCCATTCCACACCCACTCTGGGGATCTCAGGGATGTACGATACTTCCGCAACCCCTAACTGGTGCCGATCGGCTATCTTCGGGTCAGGGGAGAAGGAAGATGATTGATTCCCCGCGACGTCTAAGAGGGACGCATGTGGAACACTTTGTGGCGTGACCTCGAGTCCTGATATGCGGGGGGGTGACAAACGTTTCCAAATCTGTCACCCTCGAACTCATTAAGGGGACCTGGGGGAGGGTGTTCTGTGTCTTCGGACCAAGAAGCAATAACAGCGAGGGAAACTATCTCGTTCCAGGACTCTTAAAGCTGTAATTTGTCGCTGCTGGACGTAATCGAGTCGATGGTCGGCACCGACAAGGTTTCTTCTGAGATAAGATGCTTTTTATGAGATAAGTGACTCCTCCCAAGCGGTCCACTCCGAGAGCGCATGCCGCGCCTTGTCCTCCCTGCAGTCGACGCAGTGGTAACACTGGGCGTCTGCTTCTTTATTTATGCGATACAGGTACTTCCCAAAACAACCATGGCTCGAGGGCACCTGTGTCATCCGGTACTTTAGGCAGGCGTGCCTTCTCCCGAGCCAGTTCGCTAGTATCAGCTGAATCGCCTCTAAAGTGATGACGAGCCTCGATGGTAGGGCGTCGAACCCTGGCCCGCTATTTCTCCATTAGGACCTCGCCGTACTACGACCGATGCCTCACGAACTGGTGCTGCATCGACGGCTCGCTCCGTGCTCGCGCTCCACTTTGCCTGGAAGCGAAAGTTCTCGCGTCACTGTATAGGAGGACCTTCGTTTCTAGGTTTCACGTAGCTACCTCAAGCAATGTCTCACTTAAGAGCTCAGTTTCTAATCACCGATTTCTTAAGCAAAGTATTGAGCAAGTTGCTTTATTAAGCGACCGAAAAATTATTTAACTTTAAGATGTATCGTCCCACTTAATAGCAAATGATTGCAAGAAAGTCTGAAGCTGTGGCAAGACAGTGCTTCTTTAACCAGAGCATTTGTTCCACTTGCTGAAGGCCTCCCACCTAGGCATAAGTTAGTTTAGGTAACCTGGAAGTCTAAAGAAACTCCGGACCCAGTTGATGGGAGCAAGAAAAACCTGTAGATGACGAGATTCATTGAACAATTTCCATAACGTTTTCGCAGAAATTTTTCTATCAGAAACGCCTTCGTTGCGTCGCATCTGCCTGTAATGCCCTCAAGAAGACACCTTTTCCCTGCAAAAGAATTCCTCTCCTGAACTTAATTTAAACTCAGTAAATTAATAAAGCCAATCTATAAACAGTAGGCAAGTCTGGGTGTCTCATAATTGGAAAAACTTGAACGATCCATCCACGTGTATATTTTTATTTAAAAAAAAGAGACATCGGTCAAACTTTGTAATAACGTCGCGGTTCAATGGAGTATTAAACATTAGTTATTAAACTTTTCTAATGAATTTTAAATTACTTTTTCCATCACCATTAAATATCGTTAGTATTGATTTTAGTAAAATTTGTTTAGATTAGTAGAAAAGCAAATTGTGACGTCAAAGAAACGTCACGATTTTTGAGTCGCACAAGCTTCGATCGCGTGGGAATATAGGAATAAAAGCATCCTATGTGTTAAAACCGGTAATAAGCAATTTGTGTGCCAAAGAAGAATGCCTATTTTTGACCTGACCATGTATAGAAATGAAATAAATCTTAAATTATAGCTTATTGTTTTGTTTAATGATTACGTTTAGCACAATATTAAAATAAACTGAATATTGAAGAATCAAAAAAGTAAAATAGATGTTTTAGACCATAGGCAGCCAAATATTTCTATTTTAGACTAAACTTCGAGCGTTATTAATTAGTTCATGCACGTTTGTTTCAATAATTCTGGTGACGGCAGATCCTAACAATAAAAACCGTCAAAATGAATAATAGACATTATTTTCTAAACTTACAGGAAGCATTTCTACTATATCTTATAGCTATACATTTACATTCATTATCAGGTTTTTCAATGTATGGAAAGTGGGCATTGTTCTTTCATTAAAATCCTTTAAGTAGTTTTTTTTAGGATATCTTAGTATCTAACACTTGAATAAAACGAGTTACAGTATTTATGTAACTGTGTATCTTATTACCCAATTTAAAAATCACTAGGAAAGTTATACATCCGTTTATACAGAACGACCCGCTCCCGCTGGACACGTGTTTTGGGTAGAGTATAAACAAAAAATAATCATAAAAACTCGTTTGTTAAAAAAAAAAGTAAAAATAAACACGTAAAATGTCCAAGTCTTGGTCAAAACCGATGGCGCGTCAAAGCGTTGCGTTAAGAAAAATGTAACTCTTCCGCTTCAGCAAAACTTGACTTCGAAGTCGTCAAAAAAATTAATAACTTTTTGCTTGTTTATCTCTCCTTTCTACGGTTCAAGTCACTTTTGGGGTCCGTATCATTTAAGAGTATCACTTTAGATAAATTAGCCCTTCAAAACGTACCAAGGAAAGTGACTGTTTTTTTTTTTTTGGATAGATTATTTTTCTAAAGTTACTGATATTAGTTACTATGCGCCAGTAAATTATATATACCTATATAATTATATACGGACAAATCACACAGATTGAGCTAGCCCCAAAGTAAGTTCGAGACTTGTGTTATGGAATACTAACTCAACGATACTATATTTATAATAGATACATATATAGATGAATATCCAAGACCCAGGCGAATCAGGAAAAGATCATTTTCCATCATGACCTGGCAGGGATCGAACCCGGGGCCTCCACGTCGCAGGCAGGCGTGTTGACCGCTGCGCCACGGAGGATAACCGTTAGTTAGTTTTATATTGATATATCTATTTGAACATATTACACGAATCTACTGATGTAAATTAGCAATGAAATATGTTAAAACTCTCATAAAAATCTTAAATCTGATTCCCAGTTTAAAAGAACAACGCAGTCATACGAAAACCGACTTTAATGTATAATGCATTTATAGATTTAATCAAAATATATTATTTTATATAACTTTTGTTTTGAGTAAGTTATATGTAGAACTGACGTTGACATAACGAAGCAGACACCGTTCTCAGCCTTTATCTACAGAACCCTAAAACCGAAAATTACGAAATTTTAGATACAAAACTTCCCCGAAAAGGGGAAAAAAATTACTCGATTTGCCCTCTAGCAAATCTATTAAAGTTAAAGTAAGTAAGTAAAGTTCAGTCTAGCCTTAACTTAGATTAGAAAAAAGGATTAATTCTTTGTTGGCGTGAACTTAGGAGGAAAGGTTATGGCTGCATAGCCCGAATACCTCATTTTATTACACATCTGTGTCAGGCATGAGATGAAGCGATTAGCGGGTTTTAGAAACTTGTTTTATAGTCAGACTTAATTCTTCTTCATCTAACGTATTCCTCACACTAGTAATTACTCCTATACAACGTGTAACAAAAAGGGTATATACATACCAAGGGCATGGCATCTTTAGATGATATCAAACGATATCGGAAGGGTTTCAACTCAAAATAAAATACTCAAAAAATTAGTACCAAATTTTCGGTTTCGTGTGTTTCTTAAAATAAAATCATAACAAACGTGGCAGCACACTACATACGTTAATAACTACTCATTAGCCGTCTCGTTACTTGCCAAAATCCGATAAATGTTCAATATCTCTGTGCGACTAGTATGATAGTAGCCTATCGCAGGCGGTGTTTTTCCTCATAACTTCCTAACATAAAGAGATAGGATTAAAAAACGCACGCATTAGCGATAAGGCTGCCCATTGTATGATTTTTTTTGTGATGAATGTTTTTTGTTCCATGTTTGATTGGTGTACAATAAAGAATATATAAATAAATAATAAATAAATAAAGACGGCAGTTGGGCGAGGTGGTGCAATGTTAAACCCAACAATACAACCAACGATGCGGCGCCAGAGAGAAATTTATCTGGAGAGCCTCCACGACCAAACTCCCGACACAACAACATTTGACGCATCGTACCCGGTACACATTGCAACACAACTGCTCAGACCCGTCCTCCGGACGGCTTCACTAGACATCATGCCGGAACACGACGTATCGCGTGGCGGCAAGACTTTGTCTGGTGGGTGGTAACTTCTGCCGACAGTCATGTTATGGCCTACTAATGGCCTTTAATAATTATTTTTTATGATAATATATTTATCTAATCCGGATTAGACCCGCGTGGTTGGATTCAATCATTACGTCATTTATGTTGTTGAGAAAATAAAATTTCCTAACATATGCAGCAATATTACAAAAATATTATGTGCTTCAAAATCATTCAGATTGTGATTTGAAAGTCATCATCATCACCATCGCTATCTAGCCTAGCAGTAGAATCATCATCAACCTTTTATCGTCCCACTGCTGGGCACAGGTCTCCTCTCATACAGAGAAGGATTGAGCGTAATCACCACGCTTGCTCAATGCGGGTTGGCGATTTCAGACTTATAAAGTCCAGGTTTCCTCAAGATGTTTTCTTCACCTTCAGTCATTGGTGTCCAAGATATACTTACAAAGTACAGTAAGTAACTAGAATAATAATAGCAGTAGAATAATAAACTTTTTTAATGTACACTCAATCGCTTACCGCTTACAACTTGCAACTGAATTCATCTTAAATAAAAGAGATGCGCGTTCCTCACGTAGCCGACATCGACCTCTAATTCTGCTGCTCCCTCCTACGTGAAATGGGTTGTTGCACCCGTTAACTAGTTCAGTTCCCGGGCGACGCACTTCGGAATTCATCCGTCATATTAAATATAAGATGTCTTGAGATGCTTCATAGATGAATACTTGATGTATGTAAGTGGGACAATGTCTCTTGGCTTCTGTAGTGCGGGTAGGTAGTCTAAAAGAAAGAAAGAAAAAGAAAGAATAGTGCGTTTATTGACATTACAGCAAAATATTTACATTTAAAACTATAAAACTCAGCTTATAATGCCTCAGCTCAGCATAATGTCAGATGACAACACAAGATGTGCCATCTGACGCTGATTTTCAGCTGCAACCCACTAGTGCCATACGCTTGAATTTCAAAAACACAGTCCGCAAAAATACAAATGATAGAGATGTCTCATTTTTTTTTTTTATTAGTCATTATAAACTAGTGCTTGACTGCAATCCCGCCTGATGGTAAGCAGCAGTGGCGAAGAGTCCATACAAGCCGATTCCCACCGGGTTACCTTTCAAAAATCAGTTCCATATTCATACAAAAGTATTTACATTCTATTTCATTAACAAAGTATTATTAATCAAATTCCTGCGCGATTTACAATAGCAATAGTAATTCTTAGCAATACCCTAAGTATCACATTTCATTTTATAGTCGTAAATTAATCAGCGCTTAAATTTTTCGTACCTAAATTACATTAAAGGTAACTCGACGAATTACAGCTTATCTCGGCCAACGTTTTACTATGAGGCGAAAAGAGACAGAGCGTGTCAGACATCTCTTTCTAATGACCGCTAACCGTCCGTAATTTTTGAGAAAAGATAGGCTGATGCCGACCGGCTTGCAGTTCTCTCCTCTCCTCTATTAGAATGAGACAAAGAAACGTTATAATGAAATCCTTCGCAAGTCATATTCTTTTTATTTTTGCATATTTTCGTGTTCCATTTCGTTTGGTTGAAAATAAATTATTGTTAGTATGTGACATGTGTTCGTTTTTCGTGTTTTTCGTTTGTTATATTTTAATATTTGTGGTATTTAAACTGTGACTGATTCTGTAACGTAATTTAATCGCAGATTTGGTTAAATACTGTGTATTTTGTTTGTTATTATGGCTTTAATTCATATAGAGTGCTGCTCAACTGACTACCTGCTGAATGAACTTAAAGTCTTACGTCAGTGTCGTTAAATAAATTGGACACCTATGAGCTTTTTTTACAGCTCCAGAATACGTCTTTGAAAGACGCATTTTCTCAAGTTTCGACTCTTTGCAGTTTAATTCTGACCCTCCCCATTTCAGTAGCTTCAGCTGAGCGGTCATTTTCTGCTTTAAAACGCATTCACACATATGTGCGAAACTGCCAAAAAGAGCAGAGATTGTCCGGTTTGGCTATCATGTCAATTAAAAAAAATTTGCTTAATAAAATGAAAAGTAATCCGAATTTTTATAACATCATTTTAGCTCATTTTGTTAAAAAAAAAACAGACGCATTGCATTACAATATAAATAACGTTGTGATTGTGTATAATTTGCTTTATTTTTGCTTAATATTTTTGTTGGTTTTGGATCGGTGTTTGTGTGGTTCGGTTTTTAACACTATTATTTTTGTAATTTTTTTATTTTATTTTTTCTTGACTCTTATTCCCTAACAATAGGTACTTAACTTAGTACTTACTAACAAGCATGCATGTGTGGTATGGAGATGCACGTCGAAAAAGGCTTTTTTTTCTTTTGCTGCCGCTTTTATCATACTTGAAAGACACTGTTATCAAATCATCAGTCCTTTTTTGTATGGTGAAGGTGGGGCTTTTAATACTATTCTTATCTGAAGACCACCTCCAAGATATCCTGCAGTAGGTAAGTGTTTAAGTGTTTATTTTTTTGGACCGGCTTCCCTTTGTCAAAATTTCACCCTTCGCCACTGGTAAGCAGTGATGCAATCATTGATGGTAAAACGCACTAGCTTATTAAGCCTATTCACTCAAAAAAACTGAGTGAATAGGAAGGAAGACGGCAGTTGAGCGAGGTGATGCAATGTTTAACCCAACAACACGACCAACGATGCTGCGCCAGAGGATGATCTGGAGACCCTCCACGACCAAACTCCCGACATAACAACATTAGGCACATCGTACCCGGTACACATCGCAACACAACTGCTCAGACCCGTCCTCCGTACGGCTTCACCAGACATCATGCCGGAACACGACGAATCGCTTGGCGGCAAGACTTTGTCTGGTGGGTGGTAACTTATGCCGGCGGCTGTTGTTGCCTACCACCGAGGAGGCTCATATATGTATTGTTAGTTATTTAAAAGAAGCAATTACTTTCACTTCTACAAGTATCTTTTAGCGTTTGAATGACGTTTCGAAAATAAAATGGCGGCGTTAGTTCCCATTTTGGCCACGCGCCAAAAATATTTTGTACCCTTATACTAACTACACTGATGCTGATTTGAAAGTTTGTTTTATTTTCTTTTTTCTGTTGTTAGACCTGTGTGTATATCACGCCTTATACATAAAGGGCTCGTTGTATGGGACTAGTAGTAAAAAAAATTACTACCTCTTAAAAATTTCTTCAATGAAACTACAACTTGGTTTCATTTACTGGTACTGGTGGTAATTGTTCGTAAATATCAACATAGACCAAAAATGACTAAATTTTAATTACAAAACTTCCCCAGAAATGGGTAAAAATAGCTTTATATGACTTGCGGCAGTCCTATTAAAGTTAAAGTAGGTAAGTAAAGTTCGGTCCAGCCTTAACATAGATTAGAAAAAAAGGATTTATTCTTTGTTGTCGTGAACTTATGAGGAAATACTATGGTATAGTATAGTAATCAAGGTAGAAGGATCTTTGGAGTCGCGAAGCATAGGGTGGTGTATACTCTGTCCGACCTCGAAGTGACCCCAGGGAAGACGGTAGCACAGTGTTCACGAGCTCACGTACTGACGATAGCAGGTCAAGCTACCCAAAACTGACAAATGTTCTCTATCAACCTTGAGCCTTAATGTTTAAGAGGTAAAGTTGCAAATCTAATAAACAACTGTGACAGATTGTAGTAGCTTCATGTGCTATTGTCTGTTCATAGCGAGGCTAAGGGGCATCACCCTACAGTTTTTTTTCCAGGGGGGTTTTGAAATTGGTCTATTAAGAGGAACCGGGACCATCCCTATGTGTTGATTAATGGTGACCACCTTGGTGGTTTTAGGACAGCCTCGGTGACGTAGCGGTAGCGAACGCAGCCGCTGCATAAGGAGGCGCGGCAGTACAAATATTTGTTTGCAAGAATATGAATATTTGCATTGGTCTGGTCGTGCCTCAGAAAGCACGTTGAGCCGTTGATCCCGGTTGCCATACGAACATCTTGTGGCAGTCGTTACGGGTCGATGGAGCCCTCACAAATCCTACAATTGGTCTAACTGTAATGCTTCGATGTCACCTTCGGGTTGTGGAGGTCAGACGGCAGTCGCTTTACGGAAAATATCGAAGTTTAGCCAAAATCAGCAGTTAGACTGGTAGAGCGGACCTCAGACGCCACAGCTGAAAAAGCTACGGATGCGACTGGGATTAACACTGAGATGATGATGGTCTTGGTGGATTTAGTGAAGTAAAAATCCCAACTTCCCCGAAGTCACTCCTCAAAGGTTTCTCTCCGTAAACAAAAAAAAAAGACCGAAGGAGGGCTACGGAGGGAATACTTTCTGACATAATATATGTCAGTGGGACACAATTAAAAACGAAAAAATTAAAGACACATTCTTTTGTACTCGGCTTTTTAGTTCTTTTGTGGTTTTCTCCCTCGAGACAGTCTTGCCTACCAACAGGGAAACGTTATAGGCTGATTATATACGTACGTTTTATTTACAGTTATTTTATGTCTGATTTTGCATTTTGATCTTTATTTACATTTTCAGAATGCTGTTACATTTAAAAATACTTTACTGGTGAATTCATGAAAACAGTTTGCGTGTCTATCTATCTGCTACCTTGTACAAATTCGGTCTGATGGTAATGATGCAATTGTTGATCGTAAAGCGCACTAGTTTATTAAGAGCCTATTCGCTTTAGTCTTGAAGACACTTAAATTGAAGTCCACTGGAAATACCGCCTCTGGCAAAGTGTTTCAGTCCCTCGATGTAGGCGGTATAAAAAAGAGGCGAAACGCTTCATTCGGATTGTAGTGGTGTCAGCAACGTCCCTAACGTTGACGCTGACACCACTACAATCCGAACGACTACAACTTGAAGTACGACGGGTCATCCGATTATGGAACGGAGATGGAAGAATTAAATCATGCAGTTCCCTCGCACACAGTCCAAAATGCATCCTATACAACGTGTAACAAAAAGGGTATATACATACCAAGGGTATGTATGGCACCTTTAGATGATATCAAACGATATCGGAAGGGTTTCAACTCAAAATAAAATACTCAAAAAATTGGTACCAAATTTTCGGTTTCGTGTGTTTCTTAGAATCAAATCATAACAAACGTGGCAGCACACAACATACGTTAATAACTACTCGTTACCCGTCACATTACTTGCCAAAATCCGACAAATGTCTTCAATATCTCTGTGCGACTAGTATGATAGTAGCCTATCACAGGCGGTGTTTTTCCTCATAACTTCCTAACACAAAGAGATAGGATTAAAAAACCCTTCCAATATCGTTTGATATCATGTAAAGATGCCGTGACTTTGTTATGTATATACCCTTTATGTTACACGTTGTATATAGGTTTTAATTCAAAATACTTATATAAGTAAGTCATCAGCTACTCTTCTCGCCTTTCTACATTTTCCTAAATAGCGGATCGGCTTCCAGTCTGGCAGGTTTCAGTTAATACAATATTTTACATGGAGCGACTGCCTTTATGACTCCACAACCCAATTTCTGGGTAAACGATACCTCTTGTTAAGACTGGTTGTCACACTTTCAGGCTTTTGACTACCTGTAGTCTTCTTCTTTATTCAAGATGAGATTCAACCTCAACTCTTGATCAATGGCTTCTGTGGAATAGATACCACAATTTTGCCAATAATACGTGTAATGAATTATAGAAACTCTTTGATAATTTTATTTCACAATAATGGCGGATATCGCCAATGACAGTTGAAAAAGACGACCGCGTGAACCGTCTATGAGGGAGGTTTGAGGAAAGTCATGATGTGGGCATTATGCTGCGATATTTCAATGTTCTTTATGAATTATTTACTGAATTTTACTACTTTTACTACACAAATCACGCGTTTTTATTTAGTAAACGATGCTATAAATATTTTTTAAAGTCCAATGAAAAATATGCGTGATATTCATCTTAGCTTTCCCGTTAAAACTCCGAATTCTACCCGTGGTCTCTGTCAAAGATCCACGAAGGACAGCCGGGACGGAACGGCTTAACGTGCTTAACCTGGTTTTCGAGGGACCTACGTTAGCGTAGTAACAAATCAAGAAATAGACAAGATAATCCTTCCACCAGCGAGGTGGATGGGTAAGCCCTTATCAGGAATTGAACAATTTATTCCAAATTAGAAGGTCCAACACAAACTGATTAAAGCTTTATCTCAGTCCGGGTGTCAGTAACGCAATTACCCCGTACCGATGTACCTAATTACCCTTAGTTTTGTTACCTACAAATACGGAATCTAACTTTTTTTTGTTGCGTTTCGAAGCTTTGTTTACGAAAGGTTTATTATATGGAAATAAACATTTTTTTTTGTCAAACTTTTTCGATAAGACGCGACGATAGCTTCAAACTCATCATCATCATCCCAGCGTTAATCTCAGTCGGATCCGAAGCCTTTTCAGCTTTGGAGTCTGGGGTCCGCTTTACCAGTCCAACTGCTGATATGGCTAAACTTCGACATTTTCCGTGAAGCGACTGCCGTCTGACCTCCACAACCCGAAGGCGACATCGAAGCATTGCAGTTACACCAATTGTTGGATTTTTGAGGGCTCCAACAACCCGTAATGACTGCCACTAGATGTTCGAATGGCAACCGGGATCAACGGCTTAACGTGCTTTCCGAGGCACGACCAGACCAGTGCAAATATTCATATGCATGCATACAAATACTTGCACTGTGCGGGGATCGAACCTGCGCCATCTTGCGCAGCGGCCACGTCCGCTATCGCTATGCCACGGAGGCTGTCTGTGTCATGCATAATAAAATGAATAAAGAAACGGAATTAGTTTTAAAAATTGGAGATCAGTAAGGTTATAAATATAATAAAAGTTCGAAATACTGCAATCGGCCATTTTGACTGAAACACCAATCACAGCCCATGACGTCACGCTTATGTCATATATTTCACTGTGTTTTGATGTGACTACCTTATTTAAAAATGTACTTCGTGATTGTAATGGACGACCTCCGTGGCGCAGCGGTCAACACGCCTGCCTGCGACGTGGAGGCCCCGGGTTCGATCCCCGGCCAGGTCATGATGGAAAACGTTCTTTTCCTGATTGGCCTGGGTCTTGGATATTTATCTATATATGTATCTATTATAAATATAGTATCGTTGAGTTAGTATCCCATAACACAAGTCTCGAACTAACTTTGGGGCTAGCTCAATCTGTGTGATTTGTCCGTATATATTTATATTTAACTAATAGGGGTTACGCATTTGGATTGATTTTATATTAGATTATGTATCATTTATCAGCTCTACAACATGAATCTGTAACAATTGGACCAAGCTTTGTTAAGGCAAACCGCTCAAATTTACCCCGAATTGATATATTGATGTTGGGGAATTTCCTCGCAACACATCAAGAATTTTGATCGGCTGACCTGAAATTTCATTAAAAGTGATTTTTATATGTCAGTCAAGTTAAGGGAACTCTCATATATATATATATTGTGCATTAGTTACATGAAGACGGACATGTGGTCCAGTAGGAAGTTCCCGTGGAATAATTTACGACATCCAACCAGGCGAAGCCATAGGCAGGCCAATAAACATATTATCGAATAAATAAATATTGAACAAAGAGAATTAATTTGCACAATAGATCAAGGAAACTAAGTTATCTTGCCAATTCTCTACCTAACTAATCGAATACAGTAGGAGTGCAGATAAACACAAGTTACTTATTGAATAAATTGCCTCCAAGTTAATAAAGGTTAACATATGTTTATTTCAGGTAACATTTTTCCTACCGTGCCCCATTTGGAGGCCCGACTGCTATGCTTCGGGGCTTCAGACCCGTATTAGACGCCTCGGGGCAAATTGATCGCGAAAGGATACCGGTAAGCAAGGAAGTTAATCGAATGCTCGTCATCAGTAAAAGTGTATCTAGCACTACGTGAGTAAATACTCGTCCATTACAATGTTGAAAAGGATATGTTCCGCGTTCATCTATACTCTATACTAATATATAAAGCTGAAGAGTTTGTTTGTATGTTTGTTTGTTTGTTCGGGCTAATCTCGGGAACTACTGGTCCGATTTGAAAAATTCTTTTTGCGTTAGATAGCCCATTAATCCAGGAAGGCTATAGGCTACATAACATTACGCTGCGACCAATAGGAGCTGAGCATAACTAATTCAACGCGAACGAAGTCGCTGGCGGCTGCTAATATGTTATACGTAGTATAGCTTTGGAGAGTATGTGAATCGTAGAGTAGAAAGGGTGTATTTCAATATACATTTTTTTTTTTAGTTTGTGAAAAACCCTATACACGTGTCCAGTATTTTTAAGTAAAGAATCCATGAGCAAAATTTCAAAATGATATCATGAAAAACCACAAAGTTATGAGCTTGTTATCCTACTTGGTTGTCCCAACAAAAATATGGTCAACGCTTCGCTCGGGCGGGCGAGCGGTGCGTTGACCTCTGGCGTCACCAGTAGCGCGGGCATTCGTTACCGTAAGCTGCGTGGCGCGGTAACCACACTGCAACAATTTTTAAATGTATTTGGGAAAACATACCTATAACATGGTGTAAAAATTATTGGAATCGATTCAGTTAAACCTAGCTCGGGCCTGTCGCTAATTTTACATGATTCTCTGTATAATAATACGTTCTGTATGACCATATGTATATTTTTAGTCACACATAATACCTAGCTGTTAATTAGGCAATAAGATATATATGTAATTGTATAAGAATATTTTTGTAGCTTTGGTTTTACAATGTTGTGTAAGTTTTATGAATAAAGATTATTATTATACAGTATGTTAAATAACAGAGGGCGTTCCCTTAAACTCGTTAATATATATCATTAATAGATTAAAATAAAAATATCAGCATAGAAAAATAAGCATAAAAAAATCCGAATAAAAAAAAATTATAAATGAAAATAAATTTGAAACCTCTTGTTTTAAATCAAAATAGTAGTCGTCATGTATAAATAAATTGCGACGTTGCCGTCTTTCAAGTTCGCGTGTACAGTGTGTTTCTTTTACATGTCAATTTAAAATTTTTATTGAATATTTTCATATTGGAAAAAATTTTAAAACATTTTGTTTTCGAATGGAAATATTTTTTTTAGCATGTATGTATGCTATACTATTTCGGGTTAACGGGAACGCCCTCTGTTAGTTAACATACTGTATATTATTATTATATATTAAAGTTGCTTATTCTGAACAAACTGTGTTCAGGTTTTGTATAAAGAAAAAAATGCGTAACACAGTATCAGTACCAATGGGTTTCATTTTGACAGTTCAACAACATTCATTGCGTTATCTGGGTTGTTAACAGACACATTTTTCGAACATATGAAGACATGGATCAGCAATATGCTTCAAAATCATTATAATAATTAAAGCAATTAAATTAATTAATTTAAGCTTTAAATTATTTTGAACTCTCGTTTCTGAATACGAGAGTGCTAGGCGACACATAAAGCATAAACAGCCCATAATTTTTGCGCTGCTGGGGTCGCCTTCCAGTCTAACTTCTTCTATTTCTTCTTCAGTATATAGAGGTTCACTGCAAAGGCCACCCCCAAAGCTTTCCACAATGACCGGTCTTGTGCTGCATCCATTAGCTTCCCCCGACCTTCACCAGGGCATCAGTCTACCTTGTTGAGGGCCTCCTTACGCTGCATCTTCCGGTACGTGGCCGCCACTCCAGAACATTACTATTCCATCAGCCATCGGTTCTACAAGCAATGTGCCCCGCCCACTGCTACTTAATTTTAGCGACTCAAAGAGCTTTGTCGGTGACTTTGGTTCTTCTGCGCATCTCCTCATTAATGATTCGATCGCGCAGAGAATCTCCGAGCATAGCTCTTTCTCCAGTATAGTTGTAGCTGAATGCCAGCAGTTTACATGGAACGGATATCTATCTGACGTCCTCCTTAATAAGACTGTTAGTCAGACTTTAATGTTTCTGATGAACAGAAATACTACCAAAGATTCTCGATTGACAGCCCGAACCAACAGATTAAAGTGCTTTAAGAATGCACAGAGGGTCTTATTACCTATATTTAAAGATGGTCCATGGATTATTTATAAAATATATTCTTTATTGCACACCAAAACATACATTATTTAAACAAAACACTTTACTGTGCCCGACAGGGTTCATAATAGGGGTGTATCCAAGGTATGAAAATCAAAAAAATAATTAGTCCGACTTATAGATAGTAATAAAATTAAGACCGGTATTTTTATTTTGTCGAAATTACTGAAAAACTACGTAGATATAGCGTATTAAAGTTACGGAGTGGGAGCTAATTACGTCACGCCGTGGTATATTTTGTACCACGGCGTGAGGTCATGCAACATTTCAAATCAATATATCTTTCTAAGTATTTGAATGAAATAAAAAATAAAAAATACGCGTTCAATATTTTTTATAAATCTATCTGATGGACATTAAATATTTTTTTAGGATACAACAACATTGATTCTATACTTTAATATACGAACTATTATGTAACATTATGGAATGCAATAAAGTATTAAGTATTGAAAAAAAAAAAAAACAACACAAAAAACATGCAATGGGCGGCTTTATCGCAACCAAAGAATGACCAACCGCGGTAAACTTAGATTAACCTGATCGATTGAGCCCCATAGCTGTTTATTACATATCAATAAGCCTCTGAGAAACAAACAACATCCATCCTCCAGGGTAATTTCTTAATAGACTATCAGTAGCAATGGGTTTCATATTGGCAGTTCAACGACTTCCAATATTGTTAAAATCACATTTTTCGAACACATGAAATTAATAATTTCATGTGTAATGTGTGTGTTCTTTAATTAATTTGCTATTTTTACTAAGGGAACAACTCGAGACAGATTTAAGTTATGTAGATGGCATTTTCGTAACCAGCACCCCAATCCACCTCGGAATTAAAACCCATATCATATTAATATACATTTAAATTGGCGTCCGCCAGCTTGGATTTCAAAAAGGATGGCTTTTTCGTAACAAGCACCCCAATTATACTCAAAATTGACACTTATATCAAATTATAAAACAAACAAATAAAAAAACCAAACACGCGTTAGCCCTTAATGATAGATACCGAGCTACGAACATCGTTTTGTTCGCAGCTCGGGTGCCGCTTACCCGCGTCTTGCCCCTCACACACCGCACGATTGCTCTGTCTAGACGTCTTCGTTAGACGACTGTATGATTTTTAGACTGTGGTAATAGTGTATTGTGAAATTGCAAATTGCAAAAAAGTAAGAATGTGGAATGCGCTTCCTCTTGATATCAAGATGGCCGCCAGTCGGTTTGCATTTAAGCGGAAATTGCAGAGTTATTTTTGTAACAGTTAGGGTAGTCATTTCAACACCTCTCTCCCCAGATTTGGTAATAGTATGTATATGTATATAACTTATTTAAGTATTTGTTTATAAAGTGATAAGAGATTTTTTTTTTCTTTATAATATTTTCAATAAAGCACCTGCCATCTAATCTCTTCACCACCCGAGGTTGACTTTAAGAGAATACCTAAGGCATTAACTCCGTCTTTGTACAGTCCATATCATCATCATCGTCAATCATCATTTCTGCCGAAAGACGTCCACTGCTGGACATAGGCCTTCCGCAAAGTTCTCCACGACGACGAGTCCTGCGCCTCCCGCATCCAGCGGTTTCCCGCGACCTCCACCAGGTCGTGCATGCTGCGAAAGTGTAAATAAATAATTGGAATTTGGCGCACATCCTTGACATTTTAGCCTTAAGTAACTCATGAAACTCTATAAATAATTTATTTACTTGTGCTGTCATTTCCTTAGCTTTGAACAAAGTCTAGTCATCCAATTTCTCTAAGACCGGCTTACGTACAAGCATATTACTCATAATGAACCATTGTTCCTTACTTTACCCGTCATTAGCGCTTCTTATCCCTTCGTAATTAACGATAAAAGACATGCGTACACATCTTCACGGCTAAAGCAAATATAATCAACGAGAGCCTTATTGTTTCCGACGTAGGTATTAGGGAGTTGCCACTGTACAGATACTCACACTCCTGAAACATATAGGATTTTTACAGCAAATAACGGGTTATTTTAGACCTTATAGATGATGGTATGTAATAATATAATCTATACTAATATATAAAGCTGAAGAGTTTGTTTGTATGTTTGTTTGTGCGCGCTAATCTCGGAAACTACTGGTCCGATTTGAAAAATTCTTTTTGCGTTGGATAGCCCATTAATCCAGGAAGGCTTTAGGCTATACAACATCACGCTGCGACCAACAGGAGCGGAGCATAACTAAACCACGCGAACGAAGTCGCTGGCGGCCGCTAGTAATAGATAATAATAAACTTTATCGCTAGAAAAATTACAGATATTTTACAATGGCCCCAAACTAGGCAAGCCTGTATCTAGGGTACCAATATGGAGGGTTTACCATTTAAACGCTTTAAAACATATTGAGTAGAAGAGCAAATTAACTTTGCTTCAAATTATTTACTAAAAGAAAAAAAAACTGAATATAATATTAGAATCAACATTAAAGAGAACATAACAAAAGTATAAAAATTTACAGAAATATAATAAAACTAGCTGACCCGTGCGAAAAATTCGCACTTTACTAATTAGAATTTTTAAGTCGTTTTTATAAATAAACAGTGAAGCGGAATAATTTGAAAATAGTATTCCATGGTACCAGGGACGAATATCTGTCGATTGGTGTCGGACGTTCAGATTGGTTCGATAGAAAGAGAGAAAAAGGGAGAAAACAGTTTCAGACCCTTGGCGAAATAATAATATATGTTGATCGAGAATTAAAAGCAAGTAACAGAAATAAAACTATAAAAAGAAAACCGCTACTATTATGAAAATGAGTATAAGTGAATGGGTGTGAGTGTGAGTGATCGTGGGTTAAGTGATAAGTGAGGGTGTGTGTGATCGTGTAAGTTAAGGGTCTTTTATGTCACTATTGGAATGGTTGTTTGTATTGGCAGCCTGGGTAGGCCCCCGACAAGGTGGACCGACGACCTGGTGAAGTTCGCGGGAAACCGCTGGATGCGGGAGGCGCGAGACCGGTCGTCGTGGAGATCCTTCGCGGAGCCGCATGTTCGGCTGAAATGATGATGATGAATGACACTATTATTTTTTGCATGTTTACATAAAAACATGGAAAATATTACCATATTTCTATGTCTTAAGACGAAAAAAAAGGTGTGCATTATTTTATATGTATGAGCTATTATTTTATACCCGTGTTTCATAAATGAACTTTATAATTATTGTAATGACGAATATTCATATGATTTTCGTTTGGTTTAGGGCTGAATTTTTTCAATTCCATACTTTTGTCCAAGGTGTAATTTTGATTTTTTGTCAATTCTTTCATATACCTAATCCAATAGACTTTGGAGTAAATTTTATTCCACCAATAAAAATTATACTGAAATCTTTCCTTGGACTTTTCTTTTTAAAAAACGTTGCCTAGGATTTTCTCCTGTATTGTGGATGCGTTAACAAATAACTCACGCACAAACAGCCAGACCCGGTACAACTACTTGTAGGTCATACATTTAACGGTGGTAGGCCATAACATCGGCTGCCGGCAGAAGTTACCACCCACCAGACAAAGTCTTGCCGCCAAGCGGTTCGTCGTGTTCCGGCATGATGTCTGGTGAAGCCGTACGGAGGACGGGTCTGAGCAGTTGTGTTGCGATGTGTGCCGGGTACGATGCGCCAAATGTTGTTGTGTCGGGAGTTTGGTCGTGGAGGGTCTCCACATCAATCTCCCTCTGGCGCAGCTTCGTCGGTCGTGCTGTTGGGTTTAACATTGCGCTACCTCGCTCAACTGCCGTCTTCCTTCCTATTCACTAAGTTTTTTAAGTGAATAGGCTTAATAAACTAGTGCGCTTTACCATCAACGCTCTTTTGCATCACTGCTTACCATCAGGCGGAATTGCAGTCAAGCGCTAGATTTTTATTTAAGCGCTATATTTAATTATTAAAAAAAATACAAATATTTGTTTGGTGCGAGAATGTTTGCTCAGCTTAATAATTTATTTATTTGTTTAATGTGGTACACCAAATACGTATAATATCTCGCAAGTAAATCATAACAGCCTAGTTCTTACAAAATTACCAATTAAAGGTCTACCAGCATTCTAAAAAAAGTGGTCACACATTAAACAACACTAAAGTCTAGAACTTAAAAAAAAATGAGAAAATATGTTTTTAACTTCACCTACTAACTTGAATGAGTGCGTGCGTGTATGCAAGCATGTTTGTCAAATCAAATCAAATCATTTATTTCAAATAAACCAGCTACAGGCACTTTTGAATTGTCAGAAGGTCGGTCAGTCAATAAGATGAAGCTAGTCGCCCATTCCAAAGAGTAGGTATCTATGGAGAAGAACGGGCAAGAAACTCCATGGACACTCTTTTAAATTTTCAAGCTATTGTTGTCAAGCATTATTTACTAGCTTTTCGCCCGCGGCTTCGCCCGCGTAGAGTTCGGTTATATCGCGCTTTTTAGATTTCCCTCGGGAACATCAAATTTTTCCGGGATAAAAGGTAGCCTATGTCCTTTCTCAGGGTCTAAAGATTGTCTGTGCCGAATTTCATCAAAATCGGTTCACAGGTTTAAGCGGGAAAGCGTAACAGACAGACAGACAGAGTTACTTTCGCATTTATAATACAAGTATGGATTTATATATTTTATTATTTATGTACACACAATAAAACACATAAGGATATGACAAAATTAAGATCTAGAAGTACAAAGGTGGATGTGCCCAAATTCTCCCCAACTTGGTCTTTTCAGCATTTCTTTTCTTTGCGTCATGGTTACCTCTTATAATTTTATGTTGTTTCCATTCTTATATTATGATGAATCTTTTTTTTTATAACTATAAACTTGTGCTTGACCGCAATCCCGCCTGATGGTAAGCAGTGATGCAATCGTGGATGGTAAAGCGCGCTAGTTTATTAAGCCTATTCACTTAAAAAACTTATTGAATAGGAAGGAAGACGACAATTGAGCGAGGTAGCGCAACGTTAAACCCAACAGAACGACCGACGATGCTGCGCCAGAGGAAGATTGATGTGGAGACCAAACTCCCGACACAACAACATTTGGCGCATCGTACCCGGTACACATCGCAACACAACTGCTCAGACCCGTCCTCCGTACGGCTTCACCAGAACACGACGAATCGCTTGGCGGCAAGACTTTATCTGGTGGGGGGTAACTTCTGCTGGCAGCCGATGTTATTTGCCCTAAAAAAAAAGTAGAGTTGAGTTGATTTGAATGTTGATTGTGTCGTCCTCTGTGGCGCAGCGGTCAACGCGCCTGTCTGCGACGTGGAGGCCCCGGGTTCGATCCCCGGCCAGGTCCTGATGGAAAACGACCTTTTTCTGATTGGCCTGGGTCTTGGATGTTTATCTATATATGTATCTATTATAAATATAGTATCGTTGAGATAGTATCCCCTAACACAAGTCTCGAACTTACTTTGGGGCTAGCTCAATCTGTGTGATTTTTCCGTATATACAGGGAAACTTTTTTTCGAGTGCGCAAAAACAAATGGGTGGCTCAGAATCAATAACAGAACAAATCTGCATTATTAGTTTAAAATAAAAAATCATGTTTTTGTCCGCCCTAAAATCAGCGAATGAGAGACACCAATTATTCATATCAATATCGTAGTATTAGCATATGGCCGCGTAGTGAACATGCGGGCGGCGCGGGCGCGCGGGGGTCCTGTGATGTTCCCGCCGTCCCCACTCCGCCGACAATGAATGGGACCGCGTGCGGTGACCATAACATCGATTTCATAATAAACATCTTTCGTTATCAATAACTAATTTTTTTTTTTTGTACTAAAACATACCAAAGTAATAATATTTTTATCTATAAAACTTATTTAGCTATAAGTTAACTTTGCGCACTGGATAAAATTTTATCCTGTATATAATTTATTTATTTATTTGAATCTTCTGTGAGTATAATATTTAGTGCCAGCTATTTCACTTTCAGTAAGAAATTGAAGTGAAACGGTGATATCACCAACGTATTGCGTATCAAACACACCGAGCGAGTGCCGACACGCCTGTGATCATCGGAATAAAGCAGACGTGTTTGATATCGTTGTTAGTACCTATACCTAATAGGTCCTAAAGGCTGCGGTAAGGTGGGACCGATTTATTTTTGGTCCTTTGGGCGCGTAAAACGGCTTAATGAAGACGTTTATATTCACTAATGAGGCGCTTTGAGTCGTTACAATGTGTAAGGATTTTAATTTGATTAAATTCTTTGCAAGTCGTGGTAGCATTGTGGTTAAAATACCAGCCTCTCAAATATGAGTGCGCGGGTTCGATTCCAGGTCAGGCAAGTACCAATGTAACTTTTCTAAAGTTATATGTACTTTCTAAGTATATCTTGGACACCAATGACTGAAGGTGAAGGAAAACATCTTGAGGAAACCTGGACTTTATAAGTCTGAAATCGCCAACCTGCATTGAGCAAGCGTGGTGATTACGCTCAATCCTTCTCTGTATGAGAGGAGACCTGTGCCCAGCAGTGGGACGATAAAACGGTTGATGATGATGATTAAATTCTATTCTGAGAGCCTTGCAAATCCTGTTGCTACTAAGGCAACAGGATTTGCATAAGCTTTTATTTATGGGCCTGGTATCTATGGGTATGCAGATGACAGCACAGTTGTAGAGAGATACCTGCCGGGTGCTCGGGCTAGTAGGGAATCAATCCGGTCCGAAAGAGAGGCCATGGTTGAGCGAACGAGTGTTGCGCTGCAGGCAGTCGAAGGTGGCTACCAGGAAACTTGGCGTTATCGCAAAGGTCCGGCAGTACTTCACACCTGGGCAGGTTCTAATGTTATACAAAGCACAGGTCCGTTCGTGTGTGGAGTACTGCAGCCACATTTGGGCTGGTGCTGCCAAGTGTCACCTGGCCACTTTGGATTCAGTGGAGAGACGTGCAAAGAGGCTGATTGGTGACCCTGATCTAACTCGAGTTGGTCTCCAAAGCCTAGAGCACAGGCGTAGAGTAGCCAGCCTTTCGGTGTTCTATAGGATGCATTTCTGGGGAGTGTGCGAGGGAATTGCATGATTTAATTCCCCCATCTCCGTTCCACCAGCGGACGACCCGTCGTACGGCTGGTTTCCACCCTTACGTTGTTAACACCACTACGATCCGGACGAAGCGTTTCGCCTCCTCCTTTATACCGCGTACGAGGGACTGGAACAATTTGCCAGCAGCGGTGTTTCCGTCGGACTACAATTTGAGTGTCTTCAAGGCTAGAGTGAATAGGCTCTTAATAAACTAGTGCGCTTTACCATCAACGATTGCGTCACTGCTTACCATCAGGCAGGATTGCGGTCAAGCGCTAGTTTATAATATATAAAAAAAAAAAAATCCGTCACCATTAACGTTGATAGAAAGTTAGTGATGCCGATTCACTTATGTCCTCAATATATCTTTATATTTTATTAAGAAAAGGACAGAAGATAAAAATATCAGTTTAGTTCTGCCAAATTGCAGCGGTTTTTCCGTTGGACTACAACTTAAGTGTGGTCAAGGCTATTGAATAGGCTCTTAATAAACTACCATCAACGATTGCATTAATATAATTAGACTGCCCTTATATCCGGCATGGCTGTGGCAGACATGCCGCTGTGCAGGTGCCCAGAAGGAAATTATAATTTTTGACATCATTATAAAACTTTTTTTTTTTAACATCATTGTATGGCTATTCAATGTTATTGTAATGTATTTTAATTATTTTTTTATCTTTATTTTGTTTTGCATTTAATTAATTCAGTTGTTGTTTAGATTTATGTTTTATTATTTGATTTCCTTTTTAAATTTATTTTAATCTGTAATTTGAATTTATGGACTGTAATATTGTCTGAAATAAATGAATAAATAAATAAAATTAATACTTATGGGTAGAACTCGCCGTAATAATTGTTCGATAATGAACTTCAATATGTAAAAGACTCAACGATTGCATTAAGTACCCATGGATATTTTATGTTGATTAGTACCTAAAAAGCTTCCGTGACAAAATATTGAAAGGTTACTTAATTATATTTCCCTTTTTGTTTGATAATTGTAATTATTTAACTAAATAAACTTACTAAATAAACTTATTTTACTTTTTCCGTAATTTATAACAGAGGAAATTGCATGATTTGATTCCTCCATATCCGTTCCATCATCGGACGACCCGTCGTACGGCGAGTTTCCAGCCTTGGGTTGATGACACGACTACGACCCGGGCGAAGCGTGTCGTCTCGTCTTTTATACTGCGTTACATCGAGTGACTGGAACAGTTTGCCAGCAGCGGGGTTTCCGTCTGACTACAATTTAAGTGACTTTAAGGCTAGAGTAAATAATCTCTTAATAAACTAGCGCGCTTTACAATCCACGATTGCATCACTGCTTACTATCAGGCGAGACCGACAGACAAGCACCAGTTCATAAAATTGAAAAAAAAAAAAAACCACAGATCATTATGCAATATTCTGTCGACTGAGGAGTTGCTAATTTAGTCTATAGTTGGAACCACTCTCTCTATCTCTTTCTCTCCAGGTTATATGTGATTACAATCCATACTTCCATACTAATATTATAAATGCGAAAGTAACTCTGTCTGTCTGTCTGTCTGTTACGCTTTCCCGCTTAAACCTCTCAACCGATTTTGATGAAATTTGGCACAGACAATCTGTAGACCCTGAGAAAGGACATAGGCTACCTTTTATCCCGGAAAAATTTGATGTTCCCGAGGGAAATCTAAAAAGCGCGATATATCCGAACTCCACGCGAGCGAAGCCGCGGGCGGAAAGCTACTCAGTTCATATACCTTAACTTTCTCTCCGAAAAATACATTACAGACCTAGCTAAAAATCCAATACATAAAAAAGCTATAGCGCGAATAAATCGATCCTAAACTCACCCTTTCTGTTTTACGGGAACAATTTAAAACTCGACTGAAGCATCGTCGCACATAAGTGTATCGGCCGAGCGAAAGAGCAATAGGTTAGAGGGAGAAAACGATATTTTTTCTCACGTCATTTAATACCAACCGTTCAGCGCGAGTTTCCACGAAAATACATTAAATTGGGCCGCCGATCACATCGCAGCGTGTCACGATTTTAGCCTTATTGTCACGAGATTTTTTTAATTATTAAAGATGTCTCAGTGCTTACTTAGTATAAATAATTCTTCTGGTCGTTCTGAAACCTTTTAAGAATATTTGAGTGGGGCCTTTTTACATTCTTTTTATTAGCTTCACTTGTATCTTTGCTTGCTTGTTTGCTTGTTTGTTTGTCCGTCTCTAACTCTTTGGACTACGAGTGAGCGGCTCATTACTATAAAATGTCCCACCGTTTTCAATACGTTCGGTCGTTCGTTTTTTTTAAAGAATATCGAACTAAAAATTTGAAAACAAATATAGTTTAAAAAACTAAAAAGAACATGCTTTTAAAAAATATCAAACTAAAAAGTTAAAAATAATTTAAAAAAAAGCGTGAGGCGCTTTGTGCCATAATTTTTGTATATTAAGCGCCTCACGCTTTGTTTTTAAATTATTTTCAAACTTTTACTTTGATGTTTTTTAAAAGCGAGTGTTTTTAGTTTTTTAAATTATATTTATTTCGGGTGGGAAATCAACAAACCACCTTACCCTCTCCCGCTCTGGGTGAAGCGGGAGATCAAACTTTTATTGACTGAAACCCATTCGTGTTCCTGCACTTGCCTATACGTCTGGGGCCACGGTGTCTTTTTTGAACATCCAGTGGCCTTAGCAAACGCATCGGCTGTCGTGGACCCCGTCATGATTTGCTGATCTCTTTGAGGTGGGCGTGGAACACAATGCGCCGTTGACCAGAGCCTAGTCCTTACCGAGCGGCGAGCTGCCCACTACTCGCCGCCACTTCTACAGTATCATCATCATCAACCTTTTTATTTTAACGTCCCAATGCTGGGCACAGGCCTCCTCTCATACAGAGAAGGACTGAGCGAAATCACCACGCTTGCTCAATCAACGCTGGCGATTTCAGAATTAAAGTCCAGGTCTCCTCAAGACGTTTTCCTTTACCTTGTAATCAGTCATTGGTCCTACACTATGTGCTTATGCGGTATGCCTTGGATAGTTTAAATTTGTTATTATTATCCAAGTAGAACTATCCGGTAGATGGCGCTGTTAAGTCAAAGCAGTCTCTGCCAGGTGCACTGCTTGTTAAATTAATTCCTTCTAAAATGAAAGATGATAGAAGAATAGTGCCATGAGAATTACATGCTTTGAAAATGTTCACCAATTCACTGAGAAAAGTGACTTTACAGAACGGTGTTACAACTTGTACTCGACAATTCGGAAGCGACGAAGAGATTTAATTTCCTTAAGACCGATTCCGTCAGCTGGTACATATCGAAAGACGGTTACATTGTTCGATTAGCTAAGAAATGTATTCATTCTGTTTTAATCTTTTTCTTAAGCCTATAATGTTCTTCTCTCCTGGTACACAGGCCTTCTCTCGTTGAGAGGGAGTGGTTCGTAATCTACCGCGCGGGCTCAATCATCATCGTCATCAACCTTTTTATCGTCCTACTGCTGGGCACAGGTCTCCTCTCATACAAAGAAGGTAAACAAGTAAAAGTGAAGGAAAATATCTTGAGGAAACCTGAACTTTAAGTCTGAAATCGCCAACCCGATTAAGCAAGCGTGGTGATTACGCCCATTACTTCTATATAGGTATTTTATGACCAGTATTAACACATCATCAACAACAACCTTTTCTATCGTCCCACTGCTGGAGACAGGTCTCCTCCCATACAGAGAAGGATTGAGCGTAATCATCACCATTGCTCAATGCGGGTTGGCGATTTCAGACTTAAAAGTCCAGGCTTCCTCAAGATGTTTTCCTTCACCTTCAGTCATTGGTGTCCAAGATATACTTAGAAAGTACATATAACTTTTGAAAAGTTACATTGGTACTTGCCTGACCTGGAATTGAACCCACGCCCACTTACTTGAGAGGCTGATGTTTTAACCACTAGGTTAAACGTAACTTTTTTTTGAATCGCCAACCCGATTGAGCAAGCGTGGTGATTACGCTCAATACTTCTCTGTAGATATTTTAAACTTATGCCGTAGAAACTGCGGGGCACAAGTAGTTTATCTACTAAAACACAACTAAATTTACTTTAGAATGTATCCAATGTCCAATAGTTAAGGGTAATTTATGATAGTTCAAATACTACAATTACTCGTTGTCGAACATTTGACAGCGATACTATAACAAGATATGTAGCCTCGATCTGCGATATCATGTTGATCGTTCGGGCAACGATACTTTATCGATTGTAAATTTGTGGCCGATCTATTAAGAGATAAGATTTCAGTTTCAATCATATTGTTGATTATAGTAGTTTGGTATAGATTTCACCATCATTCAATGTGTAACAAAACCCTATAACTCTCCTTATTAACTAGACTATAATCCAAAATCAACAGTTAAACTGGTAAATGCGGACCCTAGACTCCAAAGCTGAAAAAGCTTCAGATGCGACTGGGATTAACGCTGAGATGATGATGATGATGACAAATAACTAAAGATAGTATAGAAAAACCATAACTACTAACACTACATGCTAACTACATACATAACTACAAACTAACATTGCATCACCTCGCTCAACTGCCGTCTTCCTTCCTATTCACTCAGTTTTTTTGAGTGAATAGGCTTAATAAGCTAGTGCGCTTTACCATCAACGATTGCATCACTGCTTACCATCAGGCGGGATTGCAGTCAAGCATTAGTTTATAACTATTAAAAAAAAAAAAAAACTTTTTTTTTATAAATTATAAACTAGCACTTGACCGCAATCCCGCCTGATGGCAAGCAGTGATGCGATCATTGGTGGTAAAGCGCGCTAGTTTATTAAGAGCCTATTCACTCTAGCCTTGAAGACACTCAAATTGTAGTGTGACGGAAACACCGTCGCTGGCAAATTGTTCCAGTCCCTTGATGTCCCCGGTATAATAGACGAAGAGAAACGCTTCGTCCAGATTCGGGCTATGAATTTAAGCTAATAATCAATTATATTTTTTTTGTTTTAAATTCATGTCATAACAACACGTGTCACTGAACTACTTAGGTCAATAATAAATTATGCATGCTGTGGTCTCCTGTAAGTGAAGGAGTACACCTTCGTGATAATATTGTCGTCCATTTTTACTTTTTTCATGATTTGTATATATCCTTTGTTGGAGATCCGAATATAATAAATAAGTTTTCACAATATTTGCTAATATCTCGATTTGTTTATTTTAATATGATAAAAGAGTAAATCCTAGTGTGAGGAGTATATTAAATAAAAAAAAACTTATGAAAAGTTAATATTCGGGTATAATTGTAGATATTAAAAATTCTCATAACGTCGAACATATCTAGACATAGAATTAAAAAAATCTTTCTAATATCATTTAATATCACTTGACACTTAATTACGTGTAAATTTTGTCGAAATTAACGAAAAATCATGAAGTCGTGGTGGCCTAGTGGTTAAAACACCAGCCTCTCAAGTATGTATGTACGGGTTCGATCCCAGGTCAGGCAAGTACCAATGTAACTTTTCTAAGTTATCTATATGTTATAGTTAGTTACGATATACTTTCTAAGTATATCTTGGATACCAATGACTGATGAAAAGGTGAAGGAAAACATCTTGAGGAAACCTGGACTTAAGTCTGAAATCGCCAACCCGCATTCAGCAAGCGTGGTGTTTACGCTCAATCCTTCTCTGTATGAGAGGAGACCTGTGCCCAGTAGTGGGACGATAAAAAGGTTGATGATGAACGAAAAATCTCGCTAACAAAACCTTATAATAAACAGTAAACAACTCAAAGAACTTTGGTGACAATAGTTATCCGTTTCTCTATTTGGGCGAGTCTGGTAATTTAATAACGTACCCCAGTCCCTCTGATAACGGCTATCAATTTGCAATATTAACCCCCAAATGGGTACACTGCACATAGACTAGGATTTGAAGGTGTAGACGCGACAATTTCCGCAAATATTTCGAAAGTTTTTAGGGAATCGGAAAGAAAGAAACTTATTTAACCCGTTGAGTGTCTTATGCACAAACATTGGTGCATAAGAGATTTGCGCCCGACGTGCCTTATGCTCCGACGTCGGAGCATAAGCGACATGGCTGACTTCACGTCGTTCAAATCTATTACTACTGTGATTGGTTCACATGAAAATACTTCTATAGACAATTGTGTGACACTTTAGCCAACATAATAACTTAAATTTTTACTACTTTTCAAGCGACAACATTTAAAAATAACTAAGTTTAGCAGTCGTAGAGACTTGCACCCTAATTACGTAAGACATTACTATCAGTTGGAATAATTTCAAAGCATATTGCTAACCCATAATTGCTCCGTGTGTTCAAGAAGTGTGTCTGCTCAACGACGTAAAGAACGCAATGAATATTGTTGAACTGTCACCAACATTACACTAAAACTTAAAATAGAACAAGTGGTTAAAGCCTTTCAAGTATGAGTGTGCAGGCAAGTACTAATGTAACTTTTCTAAGTTATATTGCACTTTCTACGTATATCTTGGACACCAATGACTGATTACAAGGTGAAGGTAAACATCTTCAGTCATCTTCGTCTTCACAGTCTTGCCGCCAAGCGATTCGTCATGGTCCGGCATGATGTCTGGTGAAGCCGTAATGAGGACGGGTCTGAGTAGTTGTGTTGCGAAGTCTGGCAGGTACGATGCGCCAAATGTTGTTGTGTCGGAAGTTTGGTCGTGGAGAGTCTCTAGATCAATCTCCCTCTGGCGCAGCAGCGTTGGTCGTGTTGTTGGGTTTAACATTGCATCACCTCGCTCAACTGTTGTGATCCTTCTAAGTTTTTTAAGTGAATAGGCTTAATAAACTAGTGCGCTTTACCATCAACGATTGCATCACCGCTTACCATCAGGCGGGATTGCAGTCAAGCACTAGTTTATAATAATTAAAGAAAAATCATGAGGAAACCTGGACTTTAAGTCTGAAATCGCCAACCTGCATTGAGCAAGCGTGGTGATTACGCTCAATCCTTCTCTGTATGAGAGGAGACCTGTGCCCAGCAGTAGGACGATAAAAGGTGGATGATGAACTAAGTTAATAAAAAATCGAAGTTTACTGACTTTTAATGGAAATAATACACTCATATTCACATAACTCACACAACACTTTACAATCAATTCAATTCATAACAATAAAATTTATGCGATTCATTGAATTATGTTTAAGCATGGAATACATTGAATGAGTTTTGAATTCAATTGAACTGGGATGAAAATGACCCTTTTGTTCATACTCCTTTCAAATTTTTTTTTTATAAGTTACTAGCTTTACGCCCGCGGCTTCGCCCGCGTGGAATTTGGTTATATCGCGCTTTTTAGATTTTCCTCGGGAATACTTATAATTTTTTTTTCAATAAACTTTAGCCTATGTCCTTTCTCAGGGTATAAAGATTGTCTGTGCCAAATTTCATCAAAATCGGTTGAGAGGTTTAAGCGGGAAAGCGTAACAGACAGAGAGAGTTACTTTCGCATTTATAATATTAGATATGGATAAACTAGCGCTTGACCGCAATCCCGCCTGATGGTAAGCAGTGACGCAATCGATGATGGTAAAGCGCACTAGTTTATTTAGAGCTTATTCACTCTAGCCTTGAAGACACTCAAATTGTAATCCGACAGAAACACCGCCGCTGGCAAATTGCTCTAGTCCGATGGTGGAACGGAGATGGGGGAACTAAATCATGTTACTTCTTCACACTTAATATTATTGAAAAAAAAGACACACTTTTACACAGAAACTACTGAATACATTTGGATGAAATTCGACACACAGATAATTTAGAATTTAGCACATATAATAATTATTTAGGAAAGTGTGTGTCCGTTAAAATAAAAAAGATAATAAATTAAAGGCGTTGTATAAAAGCTCTCATGAAACAATCAATCTCAAACACGGAACGTTCTAGTAAGCAAAGTCTAATGCAATCTCAAAATGTCTCTGTAGAAAGATTTTTAATATTATTTAGTACTTTCCTGTATAATTACCTTTTTTGTGTATTATAAAATAGCCCCTCGTTGTACGCGGTATAAAAGAGATGGCGAAACGCTTCGTCCGAAATATAAAACAAAGTATCTGTAAACTAAGTGCTGCAGGTATAAAAAATCCTATGCACAGACAGAAAACCTACTTATTACATATTTTTTTTTTTTAATTATTATAAACTAGTGCTTGACTGCAATCCCGCCTGATGGTAAGCAGTGATGCAATCGTTGGTGGTAAAGCGCACTAGTTTATTAAGCCTATTCACTTAAAAAAACTTAGGAATAGGAAGGAAGACAGCAGTTGAGCGAGCTGATGCAATGTTAAACCCAACAACACGACCAAACGATGCTGCGCTAGAGGGAGATTGATCTGGAGACTCTCCACGACCAAATTCCCGAGACAACAACATTTGGCGCATCGTACCCGCCACACATCGCATCACAACTGCTCAGAGCCGTCCTCCGTACGGCTTCACCAGACATCATGCCGGAATACGACGAATCGCTTGGCAGCAAGACTTTGTCTGGTGGGTGATAACTTCCGCCGGCAGCCGATGTTATGGCCTACCACCGAGAAAATTTACTTTTATTTACTAACATTTTTAATTTACTTTTTACGTTATGCCTACATATTCTTAATTTATTATTTATGCACTTTTCAGCTGAAAGGACAGATTCAATCTTGTTCTATTTTAATTTTTCATTTAATGTATCCTTACTAATATTATAAATCGGAAAATGAGTTTGTTTGTTTGTTTGTTTGTTCCGCTTTCACGTCGTAACTACTGAACCGATTGCTTTGAAATTTTGTAGACGTAAAGTTAATAGTCCGGATTAAATAATAGGGTACTTTTTTATCCCGGAAAAAGTTTATCTTCTCAAGGGAAATCTAAAAAGCGGGATATAACCGAACTCCACGCGGGCGAAGCCACGGTCGGAAAGCTAATTCAATATAAACATATAATCTATTCTATAAATAAACTGAAATATTGTTAATTTAGAACTGACTAACAACAAAACTGCAGACTGGGGGAAACTGTCCAGTTATACGTGGATTCAATATAAGGTGCCCTCTGTACCTCATTAAACACCTCTTCACAAGGGTTTGTTACCAAAATGCAGATTATTGGTCGCCAACCTTTGGTCCTTCACCCATTTTCATTTTATTATCGCGCAGCCACAGCTCCGCAGAAGTCGTTAGTTCGAACCCCGGAGTAATGTTTTTCAATTATGCATGCAATTCGGAACTGTCATTAGAGTTGATGAGGGCCTAGGGAAGTGATAATTTATAATAGGATGCTGGTTAATTAATTTATGGAGCCTCTACGAATATGGATTTTTGTTTAGATTAATTGGGTTGTATGCTAAAAAACATTTTAATGTCCATCAAATAGATTTATAAAATACTAGCTTTCCGCCCGCGGCTTCGCCCGCGTGGAGTTCGGTTATATCGCGTTTTTTAGGTTTCCCTCGGGAACATCAATTTTTCCGGGATAAAAGGTAGCCTATGTTCTTTCTCATGGTCTAAAGATTGTCTGTGCCAAATTTCATCAAAATCGGTTGAGAGGTTTAAGCGGGAAAGCGTAACAGACAGACAGACAGACAGACAGACAGACAGAGTTACTTTCGCATTTATGGATATTGAACACGTATTTTTTATTTTTTCTTTCATTCAAATACTTAGGAAGATATATTGATTTGAAATGTCGCATGACGTCACGCCGTGGCATATTTTGTACCACGGCGTGACTTTAACTATAACCCCACTCCGTAACTTTAATACGCTATATCTCAGTAGTTTTTGGTAATTTGGACAAAATAAAAAATACGGGTTTTAATTTTTTTTTTATTATAAGAAGGACTAATTATTTTTTTGGTTTTCATACCTTGGATACATCCCTATTATTTTATTTTTATTATTAGTTATTTAGGAAAACATCTTCAGGAAGCCTGGACTTTAAGTCTGAAATCGCCAACCCGCATTGAGCAAGCGTCGTGATTACGCTCAATCCTTTTCTACATGGGAGGAGACCTGTGCCCGACAGTGGGACGATAAAAAGGTTGATGATGATGATTAGTTATTTTCGTCAAACGTCAATCATATTTTTAAACTGTTTGAGCTGGACTTTTCCTATCTAAATAATCTGAGAAAAAGGGCAGAAACAAACACAAAGGTCTCTTAAAGACCTGCAGATCAGAAATAAGGAGATCCACAGAAGAACCAAAGTCACCGACATAGCTCTTCGAGTACTAAAATTAAGTGGCAGTGGGCGGGGCACATTGCTCCTAAAATCGATGACCGATGGGGCAGTAAGATTCTGGAGTGGCGGCCACGTACCGGAAGATGCAGCGTAGGGAGGCCCCCAACAAGGCGGACCGGTGACCTGGTGAAGGTCGTGGGAAGACGATGAATGCTGGCATCACAAGACCGGTCACCGGGGAAAGCCTTAGGGAAGACCTTTGTCCAGCAGTGGACCTCTATAGGCTGAAGAAGAAGAAGAAGAGGATCTACAGATATAAAACTTAAAGAACAAGTATAACTATTACAATCTAAGTGTGTATAATCAGACTATGACATATAGTTGACATCTATTAGAACGCCACTAGCGGTGCGTTACAGAACTAACATGGCTGTTTTCAGCCGTTTCGATGCTACATATGGTGTACGTTCCAACAAGAATTTCTAAAACACTGTCGTGACAACACAATAGGGTAGTTGAATAAAAAAAATAATTAGTTCGTCAGTCAGATTTCCAAAAAATACTAGACACGTATTTTTTCTTTTTTCATATAAACAAAAAATGAATACGACACAGTGCGTTGAAAACTCGTGTGACTTATCTACACGCTACACTTTTTAGAGACCAGTGACGTCGTCAGCCACCACTCCAGGGCCTGTAGCCAATGTAACATCGCTTCGTAGCGAAGCGAAATCGAATACCAAACCAACCAATGGCGGGAACGGTATTCGATTTCGCTTCGCTACGAAGCGATGTTACATTGGCGGCCCTGATCTTTGATGCCTTTTATATTTGTCAATTTTTATTGATTTGATAAAACAAAATATACGTGTCCAATATTTTTCTGTAATCTGAATGATGGACTAAATAGAATCATTTTTTTTTACCAGGAAACATCCCTATTCTTGTAGTCAATATCTTTACACTATGCCAGGAGTTGATAAAAGCACAAACAAGTTATACGTCACCCAAGGAACTCTCCTATCGACACAATTAAAACAAGCATAATACACATACTGACATTAAAACTTCCCCGGTCGTCCCGGCGGAACCCGCGGGGCATAACACAAGTTTGGGTTATGCAATCTAATCTGATAGTTATATATTTTTCGTATCTCCAAATAGGTCAGCACTTCCTCTTATGAAATCTTTTGCTATTGGATGGGAAACTTGTAAAAATGGGGCGGTTTCTATATTTATTGTAGGTATTTTTTTTTAGGTTTTGACATTGGTGTTGAATATGTAAATTTTATGGTCTGTGTCATCTTCGTATGAGATATCTAAATCAGTGTTCATCACCATTTCAGCCGAAGGACGTCCACTGCTGGACATAAGCCTTCCCCAAAGATCTCCACGACGACTGGTCCTGCGCCTTCCGCATCCGGTGGTTTCCCGCGACCTTCAAGCAGTGTTCATAATCTCAGATAATTACATGAAAATCGCATGATTTAATCCCCCAATCTCCGTTCCACTATCGGACGACCTATCGCACGGCGAGTTTTCACCCTTACGTTGTCTATACCACTACGATTCAGACGAAGCGTTTCGCCTCCTACTTCATACCGCGTACATCGATGGACTGGAATAATTTGCCAGCGGCGGTGTTTCCGTCGGACTACAATTGGAGTGTCTTCAAGGCTAGAGTGAATAGGCTCCTAATAAACTATCGCGCTTTACCATCAAGTATTGCATTACTGCTTACCATCAGGCGGTATTGCGGTCAGTTTATAACTTACTAGCTGTGCCAAGTGGTTTCACCCGCGTAGGTTTCGATATGCTCCGCTCCTATTAGTCGCAGCGTGGTGTTATATAGCCTAAAGCCTTCCTGGATTAAGGGGCTATTCAACGCAAAAATAATTTCAAATCGGACCAGTAGTTCCTGAGATTAGCGCCTTCAAACAAACAAACAAGCATACAAACTCTTCAGCTTTATACAATATGTAAAGAAAACCCTGTCCGATTCGTGAAGGTATTGTTAGGTAGCGATAACTGATTCTACTAATGCCTACAAAGCCGCGCTAAACTTAAAAAAAAAACTGCCTAAAAAAATTAATATTATTTCGCAAAAAGAGGTAACTTAAAACATGTGCAGTATGCCATACAGGCGCGGGCGAAGAGGGGCAGGGCACGCGGCACACGGCCGCGTCGCTATTCGCTCAGAATTATAGCGCCAAAAATAATGTTGTCACTTTTTAAAAATTACCAAATTTTGGGGAAGTTGGAATTAATTCGCGGGAAAAAGAGGTTATTTCAAAATTCACTAATATTGTTACTATGATGATTATGTAAAATTTCATATTTTATTTGGTCATGTGTTCACCTAACCTTTATTATCCTTACGGGTCGGACAGGGTTTTCTTAACATATTGTATATTAGTAAAGAGTAAAGATAAAATAATAAAAAAACAGTCCATCGCTAGGTACTTTATGCGTTATATATTTTAGTGAAGTGTATTTCCAGTTGATTTTTGAACGATTACTTTAACAAAATAAATAGGTGTAATGGGATTTGAGCTTTGATGAAAATGACATTCAGTTTATTGTTTCATAACTTGATCTCTTGCCTGTAACATAGCAAGTGGCAGAACATTTGTAGATTTATTGTTGCTGGCATCTAATGAATAAGCTTAGTCATGTAAGCTCGAAAGGAGCATGACAGCCTCCGTGGCGTAGTGGTAGCGAACGCGGCCGCTGCGCAAGGAGGTGCGGTTTCAATCCCCGCGCAGTGCAAATATTTGTGTGCGTGAATATGAATATTTGCACTGGTCTGGGCGTGCCTCAGAAAGCACGTTAGGCCGTTGGTCCCGGTTGCCATACGAACATTTCTAATGGCAGTCGTTATGGGTTGTTGGAGCCCTCAAAAGTTCAACAATGGTCTAGCTGCAATGCTTCGATGCCGCCTTCGGGTTGTGGAGGTCAGACGGCAGTCGCTTCACGGAAAATATTGAAGCTTAGCCAAAATCAGCAGTTGGACTGTTAAAGCGGACCCCAGACTCTTTGAACTTTTTCAGCTTTGAACAAGTTTCGGATGCGACTGGGATTAACCCTGAGATGAAGAAGAAGATGTAAGTTCGAAAGGCTTATTAAAATTTAGCTTCAATAACACAAAAAACGCAGTCTGATAGACAAAAGAAAAATAAAGTTATAGCGTAGTCATAATTATTGTCTACACTTTAAATGCAGCAATTGCACAAATAAGTCAATCCTTCGAGAGCTGGGTGTCACAATAAGACTCTCCTCTGTCCCATCATCATCATCATCGGCCTCTACTCGTCCACTGCTGGACATAGGCCTCCTCCATGGCACGCCAACAAGCTCTATCCTGAGCAGTTCTCCGCCAGCCACTACCAGCCACCTTTTTGATGTCGTCGCTCCATCTCGCCCAAGAGCGTCCTACGCTACGTTTGCTGAGACGCGGTCTCCACTCGAGGACTCGTTTACCCCAACGGTTATCGGTCCTTCGGCATATGTGATCAGCTCATTGCCACTTCAGCTTTCTAATCCTCTCAGCTATGTCGATGACTCCTCTGCCTGCCTTTGGAGAATTTTAGAATATTTTGGCCATATTGCCAGAATAGGTGGAGACGACCTCGAACATCTGATGGTTACTGGGAAGGTGGATGGACGACCTTCTAAAGGTCGCAGTCCAATAAGGTGGACTGACCAAATTCATTCATCTTTAGACACCGGCCTGCATGATACTATACTCGCGGCCAGGGATCGTAACAGATGGCGAACTATCGTAAAGGAGAATATAATTCCACAGGGACATCACTACTCTCAGTAACGAAGAGGACACTATACAATATACATGCACAGTATACATATGTACAGTGTGTCTATAATGTCATGAAATTAATGTTTGAGGAACTAACATTAATCAAAAGTAGAGCAACACTTAATCATATTCCATCGAATGTCATCGGCTGTCATCGATTTGTTTTGTGATTTGTTATTAATTGAAATATTTATTAATTTTCAATTCTATTTAGACAAAACATCGAAGAAATGTGTTTAATATGAGAAAAACAAATCGGAATGGAGCTCGGGAAAGTATTTTTAAAGTGTATCATGTTTGTTAGTACACCAAGCTGGACAAATTTTATCAAATTTGGATGATGTTTATGCTCGAACAGTTGCTAAGACAGGTTTTTTGTATTTGTTATATCACAGTACCACTGGCGCCACTAAAATTGTTCTTGAAACTTTCTTACTGTCAAAGCCAGTACCTAACTATCTCCCAAAGGTCATATAACGCCACTGAACTAACAATAGTTAAGTTAATCTGCAGTCAAACAGCCACTGTAGCGAAGTAAGGGAGTACTTGAAAACAATAGTGTAACCTCTGCCAGTGACGTTTTTCGCAAAGACAAAGGAAATTGGTGTCTCATTGTGGTTACAAAATATACCTTAGATCCGCAAACTTTAGCAAAGATTTTTTTGTCCTAAGAGATTATAATTTTGGATTTTTGATCATGATTTGATGATAGAAGCAACAGAAATATGTAACGAAGAAATGTAACCCATATTATGATTTTAAAAGAGTGTCCATGGAGTTTCTTGCACGTTATTCTCCATATAGATCTACGCTTTGGAACGTGCAATTTAGCTTCACTTTTCTTGGACTGACCGACATTGACTATTCAAAAGCAACAACGGATGGCTAATTTGAAATTAACAATTTTGATTTGATTTGATTTATGGTATGTTATGGTAGGCTAACATCGGTTGCCGGTAGAATTTACCACCAACCAGACAAAGTCTTGCCGCCAAGCGATTCGCCGTGTTCCGGCATGATGTCTGGTGAAGCCATAGGGAAGACGGGTCTGAGCATTGTGTTGCGATGTGTGCCGGAAGTTTGGTCGTGGAGGGTCCCCAGATCAATCTGACGCAGCATCGTCGTTAAAAAGCACGCTTTAATTGCAGTCAAACTAAAAAGTAGAAAAAATACTTTTTTATTGTTATTGTCACACAGTTTTTCAACCCCTGTGCAAATTTTCAATTTAATCAGACACGTAGAAATGGGTGAAAATTAACTTAAAATATTCCGTTACATGTGGGTAAAGCTAAAAAAGCGTGTTAAAAAGGTGAATAAATAACACAGATACACAGTACGAAGGCTGTGTATTATTATTAAAAGGGGATTCTAGTGCCGAGGAATTTGAAAAATAGGTATTTGTAGAAACTATTGCCGTCACGCCGCTTCCAACCTCTCTCCGTAAAGTGCGAAATGGAGAGTTGCAACTCAGGCTGATTAGGTTAAGGTTTAGGTAAGGTTTTGGGTTAGTTACGATGGGACTGGCATACACATTCGTGTAAAAGTCCCTAAACTAAATAAAGAGAAAAAAAAAACTCAGGCTGATTTTACCAACAAATACGTTGACCAAAAAACGTTTCGTATTCCGCTGTTTTCTTTTACAAGACACGATATATCTCAATTATTTTTACATCAAAAATTAGAGGATTAGTATACCTATGCCTCTATTATTTTCTTTGTTGTCAAAAACTTCTCACATTTGCCTAATAGTCGTTTTAACATCGCGGTAAAAATGTGTTATTTTTCGGGATTTTGATATTATATATACATATTTCTTTTATTAATTAAGTTTTCGAAAAAATCAAATGATAGCATGGCACGTACAATGAAGATGTAAAATTGTAGAAAAAAAAAATTGCTTCAAAAGCGTTATCCGCGAAGAAAACAGCGGAATACGTTTGTATGGAGAAAACGCTACTAGAGTCCTCTCTTAACAGGCATTTATTATTCGAGTCATAAATAAGGTCTGAAACTTTATAATCTCTCTTTTCGAAGTATCGTAACAACGGCCAATGTTTCAACAAAGGTCCATTATAATCAGCCAGAAGCCAAATAAATACTGTAAAACACTTATAACACGCGGAACTATTTACACCGTTTCCGGTGAAAAACGCAAGCGGAAACTGTTACCACGGCCGTTTCCGGCGGCGACAGGAGGCTTGCGTGTCCGCGATAATGGCGGCTTCCGGTTCCCGCCGCAAATCATTAATGGACAGATTGTTCAACGACTTCTTTTTTCCTGTCGTTACTATTAATGCACAATTAAGGATCGAGGGATAGTTTTTCGTGGGATTTCGTTTTGTTTGTATGTAGGGTGGGTGGTGATTTGTGTGGAAATATTAGTACTATAAGGTATGGATATGGAGCAACATAGCCGTTAGTTCATATGTTTCGGTGGATTGTGGGTTTTTCTAGTCATGTGACCCTCGGTATATAGAGTATTTATTGTCCTTTTAGGATCAGCTTGATTTGCAGTAAGCCATTTTGTTTATATTTCGCTAAATAGCTGTCGGCTGTCTGAATGACAGGTCCTTTTTGCTCCGAGCTCCGGAGCAAAACGGACCTGTCATTCAGACAGCCGTCCACGTGACAGCCTCCGTGGCGTAGCGGTAGCGGACGCGGCCGCTGCGCAAGGTGGCGCGGGTTCGATCCCCGCACAGTGCAAGTATTTGTATGCATGAATATGAATATTAGCACTGGTCTGGTCGTGCCTCGGAAAGCACGTTAAGCCGTTGGTCCCGGTTGCCATACGAACATCTAGTGGCAGTCGTTACGGGTTGTTGGAGCCCTCTAAAGTCTAACAACTGGTCTAACTGCAATGCTTCGATGTCGCCTTCGGGTTGTGGAGGTCAGACGGCAGTCGTTTCACGGAAAATGTCGAAGTTTAGCCATATCAGCAGTTTGACTGGTAAAGCGGAACCCAGACTCCAAAGCTGTTAAAGCTTCGGATGCGACTGGGATTAACGCTAGGATGATGATGATTCAGACAGCCGTCTATTTATAACATACATACATACATGCCCAGAGTAGGTACGAGTTGCTACAAGTCATCCAAACGTTTTTTTCGCGCTAACAGTACATTCTATCTTTTTTGAACCATGTACAAATATCTATAGACTAAATAACGTCACCATTAGAAGCACAAAAGCATTTAGTGGTTTGATCATTTCATTCAATAAAAGTTCTTCGTCAACGACAACATTTAAGAAACGTTTTAAGGAATCAGTCTCGGTGGAAGGCCATAACATCGGCTGCCGGCAGAAGTTACCACCCACCAGACGAAGTCTTGCCGTCGTGTTCCGGCATGATGTCTGGTGAAGCCGTACGGAGGACGGGTAGGATCAGTTGTGTTGCGATGTGTGCCGGGTACGATGCGTCAAATGTTGTTCTGTCGGGAATTTGGTCGTCGCGGGTCTCCACATCAATCTCCCTCTGGCGCAGCATCATTAGTCGTGTTGTTGGGTTTAACATTGCACCACCTCGCTCAACTGCCGTCTTCCTTCCTATTCACTAATGTTTTTTAAGTGAATGGGCATAATAAACTAGCGCGCTTTACCATCGAACGAGAGGCGGGATTGCAGTCAAGCGCTAGTTTATAATTATTAAAAAAAAAAAAAAAAACTTTTATAAATCAATCTTACTAACCTAAACTAGCCTTACATATCTTTTATCCAGGTGAAATCAGTTATGCTTTCTTATGAATAATTATTGAACTACTCCCTGAAGCTCCATATAAAAAATTTGCTTAGTTCATAATGTTACAGTATTTTTTTTGTTTTGGGTATGGTGTATCAAACAAAAAAGAATTACGCCAAATGAGGCCATCAGAACAGAAAACTTAATAATAATGCATATTAACATAACATAAAATAACAATAGTTTAGAAAAGATTATTGTACTAACACCTGCCCTAAACATACCAAACATAATTACATCACTAAAAGAAACATTGTTAAAGTATAGATATAAACAATGTTAAAACAAAGAGTGGGCTCAAGAGCCTAGGCAATTCCGCAGCAAAAATGTAGGAGAGGACGAAACAAAGGACGGAGGGAAGTGTTATTCAGCAGATTCAATAATTAATGCAATAAATATCAGGTACCGTCCCGTTATTAACTTTGCCGGTCAGACACCTTGTAATAGAGAGGCAGAAACAGGAAATTTTTAAAGTCAAAAAGCCGATGATAAAGGTGTTGTAAAAGAGTGTTTTAATGATGACAATTTTGATAGCACGTATTATTTAATTTAATAGTCAAATAAGATTGTTAACAACAGGTCTAAATTCAAAAAAAGAATACTGGTTAGGCAAAGAGCACCTTAGAAACGAAGCATCTTTAAAAATTAAACTCGCCGACTAAATCGTATCACCACAATTCATTTCTAAGACAAGTATCTCCGATTTTGATAATAAGTCTTAGAGGATGAAGTTGGACTGATTGATTTGCGCGTAATGGGATGCAATCAAACCGAAGTCGTCACGGGGTGGGGACCTACAGGCAGGCCTGAAAAACGTTGGCATGTCGATTTGGGCGCGTTTCTTCCCAATCAGAAAGAGGAGGCAAGACACAATCCATACTAATATTATAAATGCGGAAGTATCTCTGTCTGTCTGTCAGGCTTTCAAGCCAAAAGTACTAAACCCATTGTAATGAAATTTACCTTATAGTCTCTAGACTATCTGTGTACTAAATTTCATTACAATGCGTAAATTATAATATCGGTAATATGGGTATAATATGGGTAAATTATAATATAATATGGGCAAATTATAGGGTATGGGTAAATTTTTTGTAACTGCTTTGCTCCTAGTGGTCATAGCGGGCCGCTATGACCACTAGGAGCAAAGCAGTAACAAAAAAAATTGCGAAAACGTGGGCAAACGCGGACATACATATTGCTTCCATTACAACAGCTAGTTAATAATAAGGGGGTCACATTAATAGCCCAATAGTATGACAAAACTGGATAATCCAATAAATCAATACACGTTTATTTCGAGCTTGAAAACTTATTTGAGACAGATCTCTCCAATATATTTGTTGTACAAGAGCTCCCAATATAATGCTATTCATCATAATATCATCGAAAGCCTTCCAACAATAAAGTTGTTTTTCTTTAGATCCAACGATATTCACAGACATATTCACCATTATTTATATCATATCTCTTTATTTATCATCACTTATTATTTAAGTTACGGCTATTCGTATGAAATAAAATGGCTTAGAAGGTCTTATTTTATTTATTACTTTATATAACATATCATTTGTCTTCAAGTCTGGCGATGTTATTGTAGTTTTCATACTGTTTGAAACTTTGATCAATGTAGCTATTGGATTTTTAGTTGTCGGAGTTGAAAACGCATTGCATTGTTTTGTCTTTCATAGCGAAAAAAGAGTGGACCTGATGTTTTGTTTGGTTCTAATATATACCAACTCTTGCTAGTATATATAAGAGTGTATCAATAAAATAAGCTTTAATTTTGTTCACTTTGGATCCTCGTACCATTGATTATTTAGAAGGCAATAAAGCTTGGGACTGAGCTGCTTATTCTGCTAAGAATTTTTATTAAGCAATATGCGTAATTATGACATTTTAAACACTGTTTTTTTTTTAAGTCACGTAAATGATTGTATACGTTTTCATTTTTAATGTCTGGACTTGAAAAAGACGATGATCCCTAAGTTTGTTTCGGCTATTATGACGTGTAAAAGTGATCAGTCATCCCACTTGCTTAATAAACGATTTCATTTCATTTTAAGATTTTTTAAGATCATTAAGAGATTTTTCATCGAATTACTTTAAGTGTTTAAGACTGAGATTCAAAGCATTTTTGCCATAAACCCTAAAGGTAATGGTTTTACTTCGATAGCAATATTAAAATACAAGGAAAATCAACGAGTACTAAATTAGTACAGCTAAGTTAAAATGAATGCTTGCTTTTCCGACCACTTACGGCAATAACTAAATTACGTTTTTTTTTTTTTAATAATTATAAACTAGTGCTTAACTGCAATCCCGCCTGATGGTAAGCAGTGATGCAATCATTGATGGTAAAGCGCACTAGTTTATTAAGCCTATTCACTTAAAAAAACTAAGGAATAGGAAGGATGACGGCAGTTGAGCGAGGTGATGCAATGTTAAACCCAAGACCAACACGACCAAACGAAGCTGCGCTAGAGGGAGATTGATCTGGAGACTCTCCACGACCAAACTCCCGACACAACAACATTTGGCGCATCGTACCCGCCACACATCGCAACACAACTGCTCAGACCCGTCCTCCGTACGGCTTCACCAGACATCATGCCGGAACACGATGAATCGCTTGGCGGCAAGACTTTATCTGGTGGGTGGTAACTTCTGCCGGCAACCGATGTTATGGCCTACCACCGAGAAACGTGTGTATTTTCTACAAACTAAATGATTTCATTTTGTATTTTTTGTTGAAAACTGTTGCGACACATGATCGCTATTTATATTAGTACTGTGCCATAGAAAAAGCAAACATCAACGCAAATAAAAAAAAAATGGCAGGTCGCCATTAGACAAAATGGCGCTTCTGTAGGTATGGCATACTCCTCCTTTAAACCTCTTTTGTCAGATATTAATATTGACATAAACAAATAATTGATTAAAGATTCTTTAATGAAATAATCATCATCATTATGATCTCAACGTTAATCCCAGTCGCATCCGAAGCTTTTTCAGCTTTTGGAGTTTGGGGTCCGCTTTTACCAGTCTAACTGCTTATTTTGGCTAAACTTTGATATTTTCTTGGAAGCGACTGCCGTCTGACCTCCACAACCCGAAGGCGATAGCGAAGCATTGCAGTTCGACGTTTTTGGAATTGAGAGCTCCAACAACCCGTAACGACTGCCATTAGATGTTCGTATGATAACCGGGACCAAGGGCTTAGTGTTCTTTCCGAGGCACGACCAGACCAGTGCAAGTATTCATATTCATGCATACAAATATTTGCACTGTGCGGGGATCGAACCCGCGCTTCCTTGCGCAGCGGTCGCGTCCGCAACCGCTACGCCACGGTGGCTGTGTTTTTTTATGAAATAATATCACCAACAAATAAAACCATCAACGTGAGTAAGATGAATGTTTTGAAATACAGTTCGTGTGTCGGGCGCTCTGTTTCAACCATTACTGCAGGTCGAATAGAATAAAACAAGATCGATCTCGCCTGTCCCTGTGAATGTTATCTACCTCTTTTGCCTCAAAAGGTTTCATCAGTATCTGGTGTAAGTCATGAGCGAGGTCTAAATATAGAAATGTATTGATTTTCACCAAATATTTGACCCTAAAAATATAATCAAATGGATTGGATGCAACAATGGAAAGGAAATTTATTTTTTAATCTGAAATAGGATGAAATTTAAAACTTGCGACTAATTGGACCAGGATGTGCAGTAATTGTTATATATCCTTACTTCCTGACTAATATTATAAATTGGAAAGTGGGTTTATTTGTTTGTTTGTTCCGCTTTCACGCCGTAACTACTAAACCGATCGCTTTGAAATTTTGCAGACGTAAAGTTAGAAGTCCGGATTAAATAACAGGGTACTTTTTTATCCCGGAAAATTGATGTTCCCGGGGAAAAGCTAAAATATTGTTAGCTTCATACCAGTTTGGTGATGGCGCTGTGTGTCGTTTAAAACAAGGTAATATGTTTTGCAAACGAATATGCACATGTAAACTTAGAAGCTAAATGGTACTATATTAAATCCCTGAAAACAAGGAATCTAAAAAGCGCGATGTAACCAAATTACACGCGGGCGAAGCCGCGGGCGGAAAGATAGTTCATAATAAATTTGTTATTCCCCAAATCATAATTCTTGAAATAATAGTCTAATTCGCTAGTCTTAGTTTAAGTTATCGCCGTTTCAGTTTTCTTTTTTTTGTGATAATAAGAAAATTAAAGTATCAATTTTACAGCACACCCGATAATAAATCTATTCATCACTGAGTTTAAAACCATAAAGCAAGTTGGCAGCGTGTTGAATTAACAAAATTTGGGTATTACCGGTTTCCAATTTTGACCATCCCCACGGAAAAGAGCACGCGATGACGTCACAAAACGTTCGCCTACGCGCACGTATGTGCGCCCTTTTCCGTAATAACATGCTCTAAATTTACATCAGCACGCTGAATTAGATATTTAAATCTGTCGCACGATAATTTCGTCCTATACAATATGTAAAGAAAACCCTATCCGATCCGTGAAGGTATTGTTAGGTCTCGATAACTGATTCTACTAACGCCCACAAAGCCGGGCTAAACTTAAAAAAAAAATCCCCCTAAAAAAACAAATATTATTTCGCAAAATGAGGTAACTTAAAACATGTGCAATAATATAAAACAATGCATACAGGCGCGGGCGAAGAGGGGCAGGGCACGCGGCATGCGGTCGCTCAGAATTATACCGCCAAAAAAAATGTTGTCCCTTTTTAAAAATTACCAAATTTTGGGGAAGTTGGAATTAATTCGCGGGAAAAAAGATTATTTCAAAATTCCCTAGTATTGTTACTATGATGATTAAGTAAAATTTCATATGTTATTTGGTCATGTGTTTACCTAACCTTTATTATCCTTACGGGTCGGACAGTGTTTTCTTAACATATTGTATATACCTACTAGCTTTCCGCCCGCGGCTTCACCCGCGTGGAGTTCGGTTATATCGCGCTTTTTAGATTTTCCTCCGGAACATCAAATTTTTCCGGGATAAAAGGTAGCCTATTATTTAAACCGGGCTATCTCAGGGTCTAAAGATTGTCTGTGCCAAATTTAATCAAAATCAGTTGAGAGGTTTAAGCGGGAAAGCGTAACAGACAGACAGACAGACAGAGTTACTTTCGCATTTATAATATTAGTATGGACGGATTATTTCGCGAGCTATTTAGTAATTCTTAAGTTGACCCTGCCTTTTTTTTGTTTGAGATGGGAAATCATCAAATGACCTCTCCCGCTCTGGGCGGACCGGAAGGGCGTGTCAGACCTTTACTGACTAAAACCCACCCCTGTTGCCACTTGCCTGTGCGCCAAGACCACGGTTTCTTATTTAACCAATCGCAACCCTGACCCAGGAGGCAGCGGTCTACGTGGACCCCGTCACGATGTGCTGACATCTCTTTGAGACACGCGTGAAAAACAACGTGACGTTGACCCGGGCCTGGTCCTTAGCGGGCGCAAGCCCGCTTCTTGCGGGGAGTTTGATGTTGTCTTCCAACCAGGGCGTCGAATCGTGAGGGCGCTGGGATTCCTGCTCCCTCTTGCGCTCCGCCTCCTCCTTTGCCAACCTCACTGCTTCCCAGAAGGAGGTGACGGCCTGTCATGCACTCCTCGTGATCGCTGCCGAAGCAAGGGATGCCTTAGGAGGCCATAATATAGTGTACCTTATTGGAAGCAGCGGTTGCCGTAGGATCGAACCCCATCAGGCGCTTTTCAAATTCGTCGTCGACTTACCGTGTGGCGAGCTGCTCACTACTCCCCGCCCGAAAGCCCGCGCCTACGGTGGCCGGGAGTTGGATGTTGTCACCCGACCAGGGCGTCTCCTGCGGCGGCTAGTGGCGTGAGGGCGCTGGGATTCCCGCTCCCTCACGAGCTCCGCCTAAGTTATGTTTATATCTACTTATTTATTCTTGGATTTTTTCTTGGATTTTTTCTTTTTAGAGCGTTTATAAAGCAAACGAAGTCTCTTTACCAACATCAAAAAACTGAAAGCGACTCCATTATTTTCATTCTAATTAAAGTAACATTCTGCCTCACTTAACATTTGCACCACAAAATCATTTCTGTCTATTATTCCGCCCTACCAGTATTGTATTATTATATATTGTCGACATCTGTGACCCGTTCGCTTCGAAAATTGTCGCTTGGAGTTACAAGAACCTTGCGTATTTCAATTTCAATTGCTGCTCTCTCAATATAGGCAGAGAATATATTTTTTCATCAGATATTAGATAATGTTATGGAACGATTCGGTAGAACATAATCATTTTATTGGATTATTGTACGAAAATAATACTTGAATTCCGTTATATGTGCTTGAATTTGTAGAATTTACCACCAACCAGACAAAGTCTTGCCGCCAAGCGATTCGCCGTGTTCCGGCATGATGTCTGGTGAAGCCATAGGGAAGACGGATCTGAGCATTGTGTTGCGATATGTGCCGGAAGTTTGGTCGTGGAGGGTCCCCAGATCAATCTGACGCAGCATCGTCGTTAAAAAACACGCTCTAATTGCAGTCAAACTAAAAAATAGAAAAAATACATTTTTATTGTTATTATCACACAGTTTTTCAACCCCTGTGCAAATTTTCAATTTAATCAGACACGTAGAAATGGGTGAAAATTAAGTTAAAATATTCCGTTACATGTGGGTAAAGCTAAAAAAGCGTGTTAAAAAGGTGAATAAATAACACAGATACAGAGTACGAAGGCTGTGTATTATTATTAAGAGGGGAGTCTAGTGCCGAGGAATTTGGAAAATAGGTATTTGTAGAAACTGTTGCCGTCGCGCCGCTTCCAACCTCTCTCCGTAAAGTGCGAAATGGACAGTTGCAACTCAGGCTGATTAGGTTAAGGTTTAGGTAAGGTTTTGGGTTAGTTACGATGGGACTGGCATACACATTCGTGTAAAAGTCCCTAAACTAAATAAAGAGAAAAAAAAAACTCAGGCTGATTTTACCAACAAATACGTTGACCAAAAAACGTTTCGTATTCCGCTGTTTTCTTTTACAAAACACGACATATCTCAATTATTTTTACATCAAAAATTAGAGGATTAGTATACCTATGCCTCTGTTATTTTCGTTGTTGTCAAAAACTTCTCACATTTGCCTAATAGTCGTCTCAACATCGCGGTAAAAATGAGTTATTTTTCAGGATTTTGAAATATCATATTTCTTTTATTAATTAAGGTTTCGAAAAAATCAAATGATAGCATGGCACGTACGATGAAGATGTAAAATTGTAGAAAAAAAAAATGCTTCAAAAGCGTTATCCACGACGAAAACAGCGGAATACGTTTGTATGGAGGAAACACTACTAGAGTCCTCTCTTAATAGGCATTTATTATTCGAGTCATAAATAAGGTCTGAAACTTTATAATCTCTCTTTTCAAAGTATCGTAACAACGGCTAATGTTTCAACAAAGGTCCATTATAATCAGCCAGAAGCCAAATAAATACTGTAAAACACTTATAACACGCGGAACTATTTACACCGTTTCCGGTGAAAAACGCAAGCGGAAACTGTTACCGCGGCCGTTTCCGGCGGCGACAGGAAGCTTGCGTGTCCGCGATAATGGCGGCTTCCGGTTCCCGCCGCAAATCATTAATGGACAGATTGTTCAACGACTTCTTTTTTCCTGTCGTTACTATTAATGCACAATTAAGGATCGAGGGATAGTTTTTCGTGGGATTTCGTTTTGTTTGTATGTAGGGTGGGTGGTGATTTGTGTGGAAATATTAGTACTATAAGGTATGGATATGGAGCAACATAGCCGTTAGTTCATATGTTTCGGTGGATTGTGGGTTTTTCTAGTCATGTGACCCTCGGTATATAGAGTATTTATTGTCCTTTTAGGATCAGCTTGATTTGCAGTAAGCCATTTTGTTTATATTTCGCTAAATAGCTGTCGGCTGTCTGAATGACAGGTCCTTTTTGCTCCGAGCTCCGGAGCAAAACGGACCTGTCATTCAGACAGCCGTCCACGTGACAGCCTCCGTGGCGTAGCGGTAGCGGACGCGGCCGCTGCGCAAGGTGGCGCGGGTTCGATCCCCGCACAGTGCAAGTATTTGTATGCATGAATATGAATATTAGCACTGGTCTGGTCGTGCCTCGGAAAGCACGTTAAGCCGTTGGTCCCGGTTGCCATACGAACATCTAGTGGCAGTCGTTACGGGTTGTTGGAGCCCTCTAAAGTCTAACAACTGGTCTAACTGCAATGCTTCGATGTCGCCTTCGGGTTGTGGAGGTCAGACGGCAGTCGTTTCACGGAAAATGTCGAAGTTTAGCCATATCAGCAGTTTGACTGGTAAAGCGGACCCAAGACTCCAAAGCTGATAAAGCTTCGGATGCGACTGGGATTAACGTTAGGATGATGATGGTTCAGACAGCCGTCTATTTATAATATACATACATACATGCCCAGAGTAGGTACGAGTTGCTACAAGTCATCCAAACGTTTTTTTCGCGCTAACAGTACATTCTATCTTTCTTGAACCATGTACAAATATCTATAGACTAAATAAGGTCACCATTAGAAGCACAAAAGTATTTAGTGGTTTGATCATTTCATTCAATAAAAGTTCTTTGTCAACGACAACATTTAAGAAACGTTTTAAGGAATCAGTCTCGGTGGAAGGCCATAACATCGGCTGCCGGCAGAAGTTACCACCCACCAGACAAAGTCTTGCCGTCGTGTTCCGGCATGATGTCTGGTGAAGCCGTACGGAGGACGGGTCTGAGCAGTTGTATTGCGATGTGTGGCGGGTACGATGCGCCAAATATTGTTGTGTCGGGAGTTTGGTCGTGGAGGGTCTCCACATCAATCTCCCTCTGACGCAGCATCGTTAATCGTGTTGTTGGGTTTAACATTGCACCACCTCGCTCAACTGCCGTCTTCCTTCCTATTCACTAATGTTTTTTAAGTGAATGGGCTTAATAAACTAGCGCGCTTTACCATCGAACGAGAGGCGGGATTGCAGTCAAGCGCTAGTTTATAATTATTAAAAAAAAAAAACTTTTATAAATCAATCTTACTAACCTAAACTAACCTTACATATCTTACCTATATCCAGGTGAAATCAGTTATGCTTTCTTATGAATAATTGTTGAACTACTCCCTGAAACTCCATATAAAAAATTTGCTTAGTTCATAATGTTACAGTACTTTTTTTGTTTTGGGTATGGTGTATCAAACAAAAAAGAATTACGCCACATGAGGCCATCAGAACAGAAAACTAAATAATAATGCATATTAGCATAAAATAATATACATATACTAATGCATATTTAGAAAAGATAATTTTACTAACACCTGTCCTAAACACAGCAAACATAATTACATCACTAAAAGAAACATTGTTTAAATATAGATATTAACAACGTTAAAACAAAGAGTAGGCTCAAGAGCCTGGGTAATTCCACAGCAAAAATGTAGGAGAGGACGAAACAAAGGACGGAGGGAAGTGTTATTCAGCAGATTCAATAATTAATGCAATAAATATCGGGTACCGTCCCGTTATTAACTTTGCCGGTCAGACACCTTGTAATAGAGAGGCAGAAACAGGAAATTTTTAAAGTCAAAAAGCCGATGATAAAGGTGTTGTAAAAGAGTGTTTTAATGATGACAATTTTGGTAGCACGTATTATTTAATTTAATAGTCAAATAAGATTGTCAACAACAGGTCTAAACTCAAAAAAAGAATACTGGTTAGGCAAAGAGCACCTAAGAAACGAAGCATCTTTAAAAATTAAACTCGCCGACTAAATCGTATCACCACAATTCATTTCTAAGACAAGTATCTGTGATTTTGATAATAAGTCTAAGAGATGAAGTTGGACTGATTGAGTTGCGCGATGGGATGCAATCAAACCGAAGTCGTCACGCGGTGAGGACCTAAAGGCAGGCCTGAAAAACGTTGGCATGTCGATTTGGGCGCGTTTCATCCCAATCAGAAAGAGGAGGCAAGACACAATCCATACTAATATTATAAATGCGGAAGTATCTCTGTCTGTCTGTCAGGCTTTCAAGCCAAAATACTAAACCCATTGTAATGAAATTTACCTTATAGTCTCTAGACTATCTGTGTACTAAATTTCATTACAATGGATAAATTATAATATCGGTAATATGGGTATAATATGGGTGAATTATAATATAATATGGGTAAATTATAGGGTATGGGTAAATTTTTTGTAACTGCTTTGCTCCTAGTGGTCATAGCGGGCCGCTATGACCACTAGGAGCAAAGCAGTAACAAAAAATTTTGCGAAAACGGGGGCAAACGCGGACATACATATTGCTTCCATTACAACAGCTAGTTAATAATAAGGGGGTCACATTAATAGCCCAATAGTATGACAAAACTGGATAATCCAATAAAACAATACACGTTTATTTCGAGCTAGAAAACTTATTTGAGACAGATCTCTCCAATATATTTGTTGTACAAGAGCTCCCAATATAATGCTATTCATCATAATATCATCGAAAGCCTTCCAACAATAAAGTTGTTTTTCTTTAGATCCAACGATATTCACAGACATATTCACCATTATTTATATCATATCTCTTTATTTATCATCACTTATTATTTAAGTTACGGCTATTCGTATGAAATAAAATGGCTTAGAAGGTCTTATTTTATTTATTACTTTATATAACATATCATTTGTCTTCAAGTTTGGCGATGTTATTGTAGTTTTCATACTGTTTGAAACTTTGATCAATGTAGCTATTGGATTTTTAGTTGTCGGTGTTGAAAACGCATTGCATTGTTTTGTCTTTCATAGCGCAAAAAGTGTGGACCTGGTGTTTTATTTGGTTCTAAGATATTGGCCTAGTGGTTAAAACACCAGCCTCTCAAGTATCGATGCCCGGGTTCGATGCTAGATCAGGCAAGTACCAATGTAACTTTTCTAAAGTTATATGTACTTTCTTAGTATATCTTGGGCACCAATAACTGAAGGTGAAGGGAAGCATCTTGAGGAAACCTGGACTTTAAGTCTGAAATCGCCAACCCGCATTGAGCAAGCGTGATGATTACGCTCAATCCTTCTCTGTATGAGAGGAGACATGTGCCCAGCAGTGGGACGATAAAAAGGATGATGATGAAGATATACCAACTCTTGCTAGTATATACAGTATGTTAAATAACAGAGGGCGTTCCCTTAAACTCGTTAATATATATCATTAATAGATTAAAATAAAAATATCAGCATAGAAAAATAAGCATAAAAAAACCCGAATAAAAAAAAATTCTAATTGGAAATAAATTTGAAACCTCCCGTTTTAAATCAAAATAGTAGTCGTCATGTATAAATAAATTGCGACGTTGCCGTCTTTCATGTTCGCGTGTACAGTGTGTTTCTTTTACATGTCAATTTAAAATTTTTATTGAATATTTTCTTATTGGAAAAAATTTTAAAACATTTTGTTTTCGAATGGAAATATTTTTTTTAGCATGTATGTATGCTATACTATTTCGGGTTAACGGGAACGCCCTCTGTTAACATACTGTATAAGAGTGTATCAATGAAATAAGCTTCAATTTTGATCACTTTGGATCCTCGTAACATTAAGATTTTTTAAGACCATGAAGAGATTTTTCACCGAATTACTTTAAATATTTAAGACTGAGATTCAAAACATTTTTGCCTTAAACCCAAGAGATAATGGTTTTATTACTATAGAATTATTAAAATACAAGGAAAATCAACCAGTAATGAATTAGTAAGTTAAAATTAATGATTGCTTTTCCGACCACTTACGGTAATAACTAAATTATATGTGTATTTTGTATAAACTAAATGGTGTTATTTTGTATTTTTGTTCAAAACAGTTGCGACATAATTATGATCCCTATTTATATTAGTACTGTGCCATAGAAAAATCAAAAATCAACGCAAATAAAAAAAAATGGCAGGTCGCCATTAGACAAGATGGCGCGACTGTAGGTATGGCATACTCCTCCTTTAAACCTCTTTTATCAGAATATTAATATTGACATAAACAAATAATTGATTGAAGATTCTTTAATGAAATAATAATCATCATTATGATCTCAACGTTAATCCTAGTCGCATCCGAAGCTTTTTCAGCTTTTGGAGTTTGGGGTCCGCTTTTACCAGTCTAACTGCTTATTTTGGCTAAACTTTGATATTTTCTTGGAAGCGACTGCCGTCTGACCTCCACAGCCCGAAGGCGATATCGAAGCATTGCAGTTAGACCAATTGTTGGAATTTTGTGGGCTCCAACAACCCGTAACGACTGCCATTAGATGTTCGTATGATAACCGGGACCAACGGCTTAACGTGCTTTCCGAGGCACGACCAGACCAGTGCAAATATTCATATTCATGCATACAAATATTTGCACTGCGCGGGGATCGAACACGCGCCCACCTTGCGCAGCGGCCGCGTCCGCTACCGCTACGCCACGGAGGCTGTGATTAATGAAATAATATCACCAACAAATAAAACCATCAGAGTAAGATGAATGTTTTGAAATACAGTTCGTGTGTCGGGCGCTCTGTTTCAACCATTACTGCAGGTCGAATAGAATAAAACAAGATCGATCTCGCCTGTCCCTGTGAATGTTGTCTACCTCTTTTGCCTCAAAAGGTTTCATCAGTATCTGGTGTAAGTCATGAGCGAGGTCTAAATATAGAAATGTATTGATTTTGGACTCTCTTAGCAAGAGATAGGGATGTATGGGCATCTTTGGAGGAGGCCTTTACCCAAAACGGGGTTCTTGCTGATTAATTCTATTGCTATATGTTTTTTTCTTTTTGTAAAAAGTTAAATTAAAAACTAACAAAACTAACATTTTAAGTATTTGCTACAATTAGACTTACTAACCACGTACATATATTATCCTTTTTTCTTATATAGTTATAGATACTTTTATACCGCATTTAAATTTGTAATATGTAAAAGCAAGAAATAAATGGCTTATTTATTTATTGATTTTCACCAAACATTTGACCCTAAAAATATAATCAAAGGGATTGGATGCAACAATGGAAAGGAAATTTATTTTTTAATCTGAAGTAGGGTGAAATTTAAAACTTGCGACTAATTGGACCAGGATGTGCAGTAATTGTTATATATCCTTACTTCCTGACTAATATTATAAATTGGAAAGTGGGTTTATTTGTTTGTTTGTTCCGCTTTCACGCCGTAACTACTAAACCGATCGCTTTGAAATTTTGCAGACGTAAAGTTAGAAGTCCGGATTAAATAACAGGGTACTTTTTTTATCCCGGAAAATTGATGTTCCCGGGGGAAAGCTAAAATATTGTTAGCTTCGTACCAGTTTGGTGATGGCGCTGTGTGTCGTTTAAAACAAGGTAATATGTTTTGCAAACGAATATGCACATGTAAACTTAGAAGCTAAATGGTACTATAATAAATCCCCGAAAACAAGGAATCTAAAAAGCGCGATGTAACCAATTTACACGCGGGCGAAGCCGCGGGCGGAAAGATAGTTCATAATAAATTTGTTATTCCCCAAATCATAATTCTTGAAATAATAGTCTAATTCGCTAGTCTTAGTTTAAGTTACCGCCGTTTCAGTTTTCTTTTTTTTGTGATAATAAGAAAATTAATGTATTAATTTTAGAGCACACCCGATAATAAATCTATTCATCACTAAGTTTAAAACCATAAAGCAAGTTGGCTACGTGTTGAATTAACAAAATTTGGGGGTATCCAATTTTGACCATCCCCACGGAAAAGAGCACGCGATGACGTCACAAAACGTTCGCCTACGCGCACGTATGTGCGCCCTTTTCCGTAATAAAATGCTCTAAATTTACATCAGCACGCTGAATTAGATATTTTAATCTGTCGCACGATAATTTCGTCCTATATATATTGTTTCGCGAGCTATTTACTGAGTCTTAAGTTGACCCTGCCTTTTTCTTTTTTGTTTGAGATGGGATATTATCAAATGACCTCTTCCGCTCTAGGCGGAGCGGAATGACGTGTCAGACTTTAACCCACCCGTGTTGCCACTTGCCTGTGGGCCACGGTTTCTTTTTTAACCAATCGCAACCCTGACCCGGGAGGCAGCGGTCTGCGTGGATCCCGTCACAATGTGCTGACATCTCTTTGAGACGCGCGTGAAACACAACGTGACGTTGACCCGGGCCTGGTCCTTACCGGGCGTAAGTCCACTTCTTCGGTGGTGTGGAGTTTGATGTTGTCTTCCAACCAGGGCGTCGAATCGTGAGGGCGCTGGGATTCCTGCTCCCTCATGCGCTCCGCCTCCTCCTTTGCCAGCATCACTGCTTCCCAGAAGGAGGTGACGGCCTGCCATGCACTCCTCGTGATCGCTGCCGAAGCAAGGGATGCCTTATGAGGACATAATATAGTGTACCTTATTGGAAGCAGCGGTTGAGGTACTCTCCGGTCACGGCTGCTTCGGCAGGTACCTGCACCGGATAGGACGAGAGGAGACACCGTCGTGCCACGGATGTGGCACGGTGGAGGACACGGCGGAACACACCCTGGCGGTGTGCCCGTCGTGAGCCGTGCCGCACCGCGATCTTGTCACCGCGGTTGGAGGGAACCTCTCGCTGCCCGCCATCGTAAGAGCGATGGTGGGGAGCGAGGAGGCCTGGGCGGCGATGGCCTCCTTCTGCGACATCACGACTTCGCCGGAGACACGGCCGCGGAGCGCGAGCGGGAGGAGAATCCCCTCGTCCCGGCGCTCCGCAGGCGGCGTAGGGGCAGGAGAAGGCGGGATTTCGCTCGCTTTCTCCCCCCCCCTGAGGTGAGCGGCGGGCGTCAGGCACGAGAAGGTGCCGACGCCCGCCTTACATCGCTCACCACGCGGGAGACACGGGCCCTCCCTAGGAGGGGCAATTGAGGGCCCGCCTTATTAGGCGGGTTTTGCCGGCGGGGGAGAGGTAGCTCAGGCTACGCTAGCCGGAGTGCCGCTGTGGGTTTAGTGGGTATTCCCGGCTTCGGCTGGGCGAGTCCCACACACGCCCTTCGGGGTACGGTGCATAAAGGCATTCCCGCAGCGTCAAAAAAAAAAAAAAATGATCGAACCCCATCAGGCGCTTTTCAAATTCGTCGTCGACTCGCCGTGTGGCGAGCTGCCCACTACTCACCGCCCGCAAGCCCGGTCCATGGTGGCCGGATGTTCGATGTTGCCTCCCGACCAGGGCGTCTCCTGAGGCGGCTAGTGGCGTGAGGGCGCTGAGATCCCCGCCCCTTCACGCGCTCCGCCTAACTTATGTTTATATTTAGTTATTTATTCTTATAAATTTTTCTTCTTACAGCTTTCTGGAGCGTTTACAAACCAAACGAAGTCACTTTACCAATATCAAAGAAACTGAAAGCGACTCCATTATTTTAATTCTAATTAAAGTAACATTCTGCCTCACTTAACATTTGCACCACAAAATCATTTCTGTCTATTATTCCGCCCTACCAGTATTGTATTATTATATATTGTCGACATCTGTGACCCGTTCGCTTCGAAAATTGTCGCTTGGAGTTACAAGAACCTTGCGTATTTCAATTTCAATTGCTGCTCTCTCAATATAGGCAGAGAATATATTTTTTCATCAGATATTAGATAATGTTATGGAACGATTCGGTAGAACATAATCATTTTATTGGATTATTGTACGAAAATAATACTTGAATTCCGTTATATGTGCTTGAATTTGTATTATTTCTAATAGGTAAAATCCTGCTTCGATGGCTCTTGTGATTTCAATTTGCGTTTAGAATAATAGTATTTTGTGCCAGTCTTTTTACAAAATACTTATGATAATGTTGTAGTAATTTGATAAGGTTATCGTATCTTCAATTTTATGTAGAATTAAATCTATTAAATAATAACAATAATTATGGATCGTATATTTCTTATATTGCTTTATCTAAGGAAAAAGTATTTATCCATACTAATATTATAAATGCGAAAGTAACTCTGTCTGTCTGTCTGTCTGTCGGTCTGTCTGTCTGTCTGTCTGTCTGTCTGTCTGTCTGTCTGTCTGTTACGCTTTCCCGCTTAAACCTCTCACCCGATTTTGATGAAATTTGGCACAGACAATCTTTAGACCCTGAGAAAGAACATAGGCTACCTTTTATCCCGGAAAAATTTGATATTCCCGAAGGAAATCTAAAAAGCGCGATATAACCGAACTCCACGCGGGTGAAGCCGCGGGCGGAAAGCTAGTTAGGAATATAAGCTAAACACAATCCATACTTCTGTCTGTCTGTCTTTTACGCTTTCCCACTTAAACCTCTTAACCGATTTTGATGAAATTTGGCACATACAATCTTTAGACCCTGGGAAAAGACATAGGCTACCTTTTATTGAAAAAAAAAAAATAATAGTCCCGAGGGAAAACTAAAAAGCGCGATATAACCGAATTACACGCTGGCGTAGCCGCGGGCGGAAAGATAGTAAAAAATAAAAACAAGTTATTTTTTTAAAAAAGTAACAAAGAAAAATAAAACAAAAAAACGAGTCCAAAAAGCTCCTATCTCGATGCTGAGATATGCTGCGAAATTTCAAAAAAATAATGTCGCCGCGCTTGGATTCTGATAAGACCCGCTGTGATGTCACGGGCATTTAAGAAAGTAAATAAAGAAAAATATAGATGTATTTAAAATATTGGCAAGTAAAATAAAATATTAATATTTATTCTGCGTTACTGCGAATGTTTTCTCTGAGTAAAAGAAGTGGCCCAACAAGCTTCCTAGCAACACAGCTCTCTGACCAGTTAGAATAACATTGGCTGCCGGCAGAAGCTACCATCTACCAGACAAAGTCGTGCTGCAAAGCGATTCGTCGTCTTCCGGCATGATGTCTGGTGAAGCTGTACGGACGACGGGTCTGAGCAGTTGTGTTGCGATGTGTGCTGGGTACGATGCGCTAAATGTTGTTGTATCGGGAGTTTGGTCGTGGAGAGTCTCCAGAACAATCACCCTCTGGCTCAGCAGCGTTGGTCGTGTTGAAGACTGCAGTTGAGCGAGGCGATGCAATGTTAACATTGCATCGCCTCGCTCAACTGCCGTCTTCCTTTTTATTCACTCAGTTTTTTTTTTAGAATGAATATGATCTTAATAAACTAGCGCGCTTTACCATCAACGATTGCATCACTGCTTACTATCAGGTGGGATTGCGTTCAAGTATTAGTTTACAATTATAAAAGAAAATAGTAGGTGTGTAGTATAAATATGCAAAACAGAACATTGTAATTTAATTGCTATATGTCAACTAGCCACGCCAATATAGCAGGAAATACAATAAAAATTACAAATGAAATGAAATTGTTTATTATGCAAGTAGTATCACTGATCACTTTTCATCATTCTCCTGCCCTTATCCCAATTTATTTGGGGTCGGCGCAACATGTCTTTTTCTTCCATGCATCCCTATCAGAAGCCATCTCGGCAGTCACCCCCTTCTTAGCCATATCATCCTTCACACATTCCATCCATCGTTTCTTTGGTCTTCCCCTACTCTTATAGCCATCAACATTCATAATTAAGACTCTCCTCACGACATTCTCCTCAGTTCTCCGTAACACATGCCCGTACCATGACAACCGATTTCCACACAACTTTTCAGCTACCGGTCACTGATCACTTTTACACGTCATAATTATAAAATCCTTATCCTTACTAATATTATAAATCGAAAAGTGTGTTCGTTTGTTTGTTCTGCTTTCACGCCGTAACTTCTGAACCGATTGCTTTGAAATTTCACAGACGTAAAGTTAGAAGTCCGGATTAAGTAATAGGGGAAATCTAAAAAGCGCGATATAACCGATCTCCACGCGGGTGAAGCCGCGGGCGGAAAGCTAGTAATAAATAAAAAAATACATATTATAAGCAAATAAATTAATATTATAGTAAATACATATTATAAGCCTTTATATATTCACTTCCCACCGCGCGCCCGCGCCGTGTGGTTTGAAATTAATACGCTCCGGGTATATTTACGAATATCGCGTTCCGATTGTTAGTTTCCGGCTCGTGTTTTCATTCTAGACTGTGAAATTGTGTCTGGCTTGGTATAGTAAGTTTATTCTTAGTGTTTGTTTGGTATTTATTGTAAATCAAATAATTTCGGTGAGTACATTTATTTTCTTACTTGTGAGGGTAACGTAATTTATTTTTCTTTTCTCCGCGCGACGGTTTTGTTTTTTTTTTTCTTTTCGTTAACTTAGATTTGTTTTTCTTGTTAATTAATTAGCTATGTCAACTTCCAATGACCCCCCTGATCGTGGGGGGGACATTTTCCGCAGAGATAACAAGACCTTTAGGTCGCCGCCGCAAGCATCCGCTAAGCGTTTGTTTTGTGAAATGTCTCCGACCGACAATTTAATAGATGATAGGTCGAAGCGTTTACAAACTGCACCCAATTCTCCCGAAAAGTCGCCTACATTAAATATTTCCAATCGTAGCGACGGGAACAGTAATTATTGCGATTTGATGACCGAGGCGTCTGTGTACCTGGCCAAAATCAACGAGCTTGTTAATGATAACGGTTCTCGTATAAATGTCGCGAACAAATCAGCAATTATGGATATGACTCAACGAGTTACAAGTATCGTGTCTTTGTTAGCTTTAAAATCTGCGTGTAACGAGACAAAGCTTGCTAACACCGAGCGCGAATTGGAAATAATTAAATTAAAATCCTACGCTAAAACCGTTAATGAGGACAAAAACATGTCGTACGCGGATTCTTTGAAACTGCGGTTGCCTAAAGTTACCCCGGCTATTGAATCTAGAGTACCTCTTCCTTGTCTCGTCGCCTATCCGACCCAGGAGCGATCAGCTGACTATGCGTCATCTTCCGCCACTAAACAAGCTCTTATGAAGGCGATTAGACCGAGTGACGATGGTTTTCAAATAGTCGGTATTAAAAAAACCGCCAAATCAGGCGTTGTACTGCGCGTTGCAAATGAAAACCAATTGAAAAGACTAGAATCGGTAGACGCTATAAAGTCTGCGGGTCTTCGTTTAGAAAAACCAAAAGGTCGCCGACCCCGTCTATTAGTCAAGGACATTCCCGCCTCTATGGAAGACAACAATTTTTTGCAAGCCATATACCGCCAAAATATTAAAAACGAGTTGCCAATAAAAGAAGACGACTTCATTAAATCCACGAAAATAGTCCGTAGGCGTTCTACCAATAACGGTCGTAAATGGTTAGGAATAGAGATTGAACCTGAGGTACGGAAACATCTTGTGTCTACCAAGGATAAGTTATTTATTGACTGGGCCACGTGCCGTTTTGTTGATGATATCGAGGTAGTTCGTTGCGCGTATTGTCAGCAATTCGGTCACGTGAAAAAGCATTGCGCTAATAAATCACCAACCTGCGCTATATGTTCTGAGGCCCACGAAACCAATGTTTGTCCGCATAAGGACGATTTAAATTTTACCCCGGTTTGCGCGGCGTGTAAACGTTTTAAAAAACCTTTTGACCATCGCTGCGGGTCTGAACAGTGCGGTACCTATAAATTAAAACTCGAACAACTTATCCTACATACTAATTACTAATTAAGATGGATAGTCTAAGCATAGGGCAATTAAACCTTCACAACGATAAGGTGGCGACATCAGAGTTAGATAAATTAATTATTGACTACAACTTAGACCTTGTACTCATTCAAGAACAATATCAAAACTCAAGTTTACGTCACAGGGTAGTGCAGCTGGATTGTAGGGCGCGAGCCGGAATTTATGTTGCGCGGTCTTCTAACTTTACAGTAACGTCTATACGTGACCTCATGACGCCACACTGTGCGGTTGCTGAAGTCTCATCAGCTTCTTTTAAAGTATTCGTTGTAAGCTGTTACTTTCAATATTCAGATCCTGTTACTCCTCATATACATAATCTCCGTCATGTCTTGCGGTCACTCGCGGGCTGCAAAGTGATCGTTGGCGCGGATGTCAACGCGTCATCGTCTCTGTGGTATGGCAAGGTTCGGGCAACCGATACCGAACGACGCTGCGCTGTTGAGGATTTCATTGCTGAGATGAACCTATCGATTCATAATACCCCCGATGCACCACCTACTTTTTGCAGCCAAATAGGCGAATCTTGTATTGACGTCACACTTTCTAGTGCCGACGTACGTTTGGATAGGTGGCGTGTCCTACCGGACGCGTCTTGTAGTGATCATCGCCTGATCGTGTATGAATTTGTTCCTGGTTATATTCAGGGTCCGTCTCATATTCCTGGTAATTTCAGATATAGATGTAAAGGTGCGAACTGGGAATTTTTTGGCTCGCTTTTTGCGTGTCACGCCAAGGAGTTCACTCGGGACGGGCTGTCAGCCGAAGAATGTGCTGACATTATGTCAGAAACCTTTACCTACTGTGCTGACATCGCCATTGGTCGTGGATCTATGACCAATATTCGTAGATGTGACTGGTGGAGTGATTATTTAGTTGAACAGCGCAAAAGATATCGCAGAGCGCGTAGACAGTTAAATAAACTCAAGAGCCGAAAGATTACTGGAGATCTTCTTACGTCCGCTTTAAATGCTTTTAGAGTTGCCAAGTCACGCTACAAAGCATCGGTGGAAAAATCTAAGGGTAACTTGTTGCGGAAAATCGTTGACAAACTTGACAGGGAGGGTCCGTGGTCTCCCTTATATCACGAATTTAAAGCTAACAGATCGGTCGACCTTGCATACGTTCAAAACATTAAGGTCAATGATAAGCATACCACGGGCATAGAGGAAACAACAAAAGTACTAATTAATACACTTATCCCTGATGATTCACCGGCTAACGATAGCGACTACCACCAACAGATTCGAGCGTGGGCTCCTGTGCCACCTGAATCACCAATGTCAGACGTACCATCTAATGACGAATTTATAAATATTGTTAGAAAACTACCGGTCAACAAATCATCAGGGGAAGATAAAATATCTAATAGGATGATTAAAGAAGCGTGTAAAACAGCGGGTGATGCCATCTTAACTGTATATAACCGATGCATTGCTGAAGGCGTTTTTCCTCGTAAATGGCGACGCGGTTTCATACGAATAATACCAAAGTGTGGTGATAAACCACCGGATGATCCGAAGTCATATCGGCCTATCACGCTTCTACCATCTTTGGGGAAACTTCTTGAGCGCCTCATCGTTCCACGGTTACTACCGAACGGTCCAAAATTTCATAGTAATCAATATGGCTTCACCATCGGTAAATCAACAGTCGACGCGGCGCTTTCTGTCAGAAGAACCGTTAACCAGTCGGAACACAAGTACGTGATTGGTATCTTTTTGGATATTTCTGGGGCTTTTGATAACGCTTGGTGGCCTATGCTGTTGTTAAAATTAAAAAACCGCGGTTGCTATAGAAACATATATAATCTCGTTTACTCGTACTTTATAAACGGTTCCGCGGTACTTAAGCTCGGTCATTTTTCTAGTACTAAAGCACTAACCATGGGATGTCCTCAGGGTTCAGTTGTCGGTCCTTATTTATGGAATTTGGGTTTTGATGATTTTCTCGCGATCCCGCTTCCTTGCGGCTGTTCACTTACTGGTTACGCGGACGATGGCCTACTGCTCATTCAATCAAGTACCCGAGCCGGACTTGAGAACTTGGCCCATACTTGCCTAAATCTAATATCTCAGTGGGGTGATCGTAACCGCCTAGCGTTTGCGCCGCATAAAACCTATCAACTTCTACTAAAAGGTAATCTTAAATCATTGCCTACTATTAAATTTAATAACGTTCCCGTTAAAAAACAGCAATCCGTATGCTACCTTGGTATGGTCTTAGAAAGGAATTTTTCATTTATCGAACATATAAAAATAGTTGGCGAAAAAGCTAAAAGGAACTTTTATGCCCTAACTAGAATATCCAAAGCAACTTGGGGTCTATCATTCCTAACTTTAAAAACTATATATGGAGCTACCTACTTAGGATGTATGTGCTACGGTGCACCTGTTTGGGCCGATAGGGCCAGCATAGGGGCGGCGCGACGTAAACTGCTTCAAAGCCAACGTTTGGCATTGATATTTTTATGCAAGGCGTATAGAACAGTCAGTACTGAAGCCTTACCCGTTCTGGCAGGTGTACTTCCAGTCGATCTTGAAGTACAGCGACGTGCTTCAATGTACTACTCCGCGAGGGGGGAGGCCATGGACACTAACTTTGTTACACAACGCGACCTCAATAGAATTTCTAGATTATTTAAACCTCAGACTGACGTCTGGGAGGACCTCTTATCCGAATGGCAAAGTAGGTGGGATAATTCCATCAAGGGCCGGCACCTCCATCTGTTCTTTCCATCCGTTGGCGATCGGCTGGCTAAGACATGGCTGGAGGTTGACCACTGCGTTGCCCAATTTCTCACAGGTCATGGCAACTTTAAAAGTAAACTGTATTCTTTTAAACTTGTTCCTTCGCCTTTGTGTCAGTGTTCTACATCGAACTGTGAATTTGAACAGTCCGCACATCACATCTTGTGGGAGTGTATTCTTTGGCAGAATGAACGCAATATTATGTTGGATAGTGTACAAGTTACATCCGGAGTTGTTTATTATACGGACCTTGTTGAAACTAGAACTAATTTCCGTGCGTTCAGGCGCTTTTGCCATACCTATTATTGGAATCAATTGTAACAGCAAATACCTACTTAGGACCCATTAACTTGATCAAATGTTATTCCGTGGTGCTTGGCAATCTGGGCTTCTCCCAGTTGCAATAATGTCCCTTTGTGCCGATTGGCCTAGTTCTATTCTGTCTCCTGCTTATTATGGAGGGAAGTGGAAAAAATATCTTTTTTCTTACTCCTCCGCTATTCTTTTCTGATTAATTTCGTTGCGGGACCCAAGACAGTTGAAACATTTCTCCGGGACTCGTCGAGCTTCATTGCTCGGCGTTTTTCTGGCGGTCTCCACTGTTGATTCTGGCTTTCAGGAGTTGCAGTGGGTTGGGAAAAGTGTGGCGGGTTTTGTCCCAAAAAAAAAAAAAGCCTTTATTGACTTGTTGCTGAAAAAATGATAAAAAATACAAATATAAATAAATACAGAAATTGCTAAAAAAGACATAAAATATAAATAAATGCATAAAAAGTTTCCCGTCATTAACGGGGCGCGACAGTTAACATATTTTTGCGTTGCTGGATTCTGGGGCCCTACATTATCATCATTATGATGTCAGCCACAGGAAGTCCACTGGTGGACATAGGCCTCCCCAAGGATTTCCAAAAACCGCGGTCTTTTGAGGCCCTACAATGACGTTTTTTTGACCGACTAGGTGGTCGGATTGATCTGATCAAAATCGCAGGGATGCGCTGAATGCAGGCCGCGTCCAACCGGTCTTTTTGGGCCCTACAATGACATGTCAAAACCATAATTAAACCGTTGTAAAAAGGGATAGCGCTATTTATCCAGTATACCTCCCACCTTTATCTGAAACTGGAACCACAATAATTTTAACACGTCATAGTTCACATAATTCAAGAATAGAGTTAATTACTAAAAAAAAAACGAATTGGTCCGTCAGATTTCCAAAAAATACTACACACGTATTTTATCTTTTTTCATATAAACAAAAAATGAAGACGACACAGTGCGTTGAAAACTCGTGTGACGTCACTGCACGCTACACTTTTTAGCGAGCAGTGACCTCACCAGCGACCACTCCCGACTGGGCCGGGCACGTTGTCCATAGGACCGATTCCCGATGGATCTGACGAGTTCTCGAGTTGCGACACGCACCAGCAAACACAGTGTGGGTAGGCTCCCGACGAGGTGGACCGACGACTTGGTCAAGGTCACGACAATCCGCTGGATTCGGGAAGCGCAGGACCGGTCGTCGTAGAGATCCTTGGAGGAGGCTTATGTCCAGCAGTGGACATCTATCGGCTGAAATGATGATGATGATGATAGTTCACATAGCTGTCACTTAAACTAACGAGGTAGTCACGGCCGCATTGTAAATCTCTTTGCAGCACGTTGCACAAACCATGCAAATAACCTCTCCGACATATTTAAACGACCAATACCCACTACGCAATAAACTCCCTTAAAAAAGTATGCCTATTTTAATTTGTTCAACGACTCTGTTCCAATAAACAGTGGATCTTTGCCGGTTTTGGTTCATAAATTTTTATTCTTACACAAAAGCATTTTCCAGTGCATTCGGCATTAAAGTGTATTGCTGTTTCCATTCAGCGGCAGATATTGTTTCAAAGGATTAATGCTTCGATGTATAGTGAATTGTGAATTGCAGTTTTTATGTAGACTCATGTTTCGTCGTTAATGCATTTTGGTGTCATATTTTTTTTTTTTTTTGTTATTGTATTTTTGTTCAAAGGAACGTTTTAATAAAGAAGATGAAGACAGTTTGAGTAGAAATGCCAGAAAGGGACGCCTTTTTTTTATTTTAGATGGGAAATCATCAAATGATCTCTCCCGCTCTGGGCGGAGCGGAAGGGCATGTCAGACTTTGACTTACTTTTTACTGACTAAAACGCACCCGTGTTCCTTCACTTGCATTCGCGCTAGGGCTACGTTTTCTTTTTTAACCAATCCGCAATCCAATGCCCAGAAGGCATCGGTCACCGTGGACCCCGTCACGATGTGCTGATATCACTTTGAGGCGCGCGTGAAACGCAACGCGCCGTTGACCTGGGTCTGGTCCTTACCGGGCGGTGAGCTGTCCACCACTCGCCGCCCGCAAGCCCGCTTCTACGGTGGCCGGGAGTTCGATATTGTCTCCCGACCAGGGCGCAGCGGCTTGTGGCGTGAGGGTGCTGGGATTCCTACTCCCTCACGCGCACCGCCTCCTCCTTTGCCAGCAATAGGAGGTGACGCACTGCCATGCACTCTCGCTCCGGACCATGGCCTGGACCATGGTCGGACGCGAGAGATCGCCGCCGAAGAAAGGGATGCCTTAAGAGGAGATAATATAGTGTACCTTATTGGAAGCAGCGGTGGCCGTAGGATTGAACCCTATCAGGCGCTTTTCAAATTCAAATACACACATCAACATTGTCTTGGGACAGAGTGAAAGACATGAATAACTCCTTATCATAAAAATTATTTACAGTATAAAAAAAGTTTGTATATAAAATATTTTCTTCTCCACCACCGCTTCGAAATTCAAAAAAAATAAAAACCAAAACTCATTTTGAAACAAAAGAATATCGTTTATTAAATGAGAATTTGGCGGTCGAAGTGTTAGTTCATCCCTAATCCTACTAATATTATAAAGGCGAAAGTTTGTAAGTATGGATGTATGGATGTTTGTTACTCTTTCACGTAAAAACTACTGAATGGATTTGGTTGAAATTTGGCACAGGGGTAGATAATAGTCTGGAATAACACATAGGCTACTTTTTATCCCGGAAAAATATGCAGTTCCCGTGGGATACGAAAAATATTAGTCCACGCGGGCGGAGCCGCGGGCGAAAGCTAGTAATATTATAAATGCGAAAGTAACTCTGTCTGTCTGTTACGCTTTCACGTCTAAACCACTGAACTGATTTTATTGAAATTTGGCACAAGGATAGAGTTAACCTTGAGAAATAACGTAGGATAGTTTTGATTCCGGACTTTTGAAGAGTTCTCTTGGAAACGCGATATAACCGAACACCACGCGGGCGCAGCCGCGGGCGGAAAGCTAGTATTACAATATAACAATGGAGTTTTAAAAAATTAAAGGCGATCACACAGTTTCATTATTCTAATTTAAAAGTGTGTTAAATTTATTGCTACGGCTCGTCGATATTTGACAAGGGAAAAGCATATTAGAGCTGTAGGTTAGGTTGTTTGTATGTTTGTAGGGTGTGTTTGCCGCCGGTTTGCAGAGTTCCAGCAACCACGAGTTGTATAGACAACTCGTGGTTGCTGGAACTCTGCAAACCAGCTAAAATGTAATCTCCAGCTTATGGTCACGTTATCATGCTACAGGTGATGTTATCAAACGACATTCAGGAAGAAATATCGCATAACCGCTCCTAGACAGGACTGTTTTCTTCAAAATATCGCTAGGAGACAACCCAATATTACGGTTATGCTAATGCTTGTCAAAGTGTAAGGATATTAAACGTGTTTTTGTCAAATTTTCAAGTAATCAATCTTAAACCTTAATGCTTTAACGTTAAAGCTGAAAATGTATTAAATAAATTTGACACATTGAAGTAGCTCGATGTGCTTGCGTCTGCACGTTTCTTACTGAGGTGAATTGGGGTCGTCGTATAAGCTTTTTTTTATCCATACTAATATTATAAATGCGAAAGTAACTCTGTCTGTCTGTCTGTCTATCTGTCTGTCTGTCTGTCTGTCTGTCTGTCTGTTACGCTTTCCCGCCTAAACCTCTCAACCGATTTTGATGAAATTTGGCATAGACAATCTTTAGACCCTGAGAAAGAACATAGGCTACCTTTTATCCCGGAAAATTTTGATGTTCCCGAGGGAAATCTAAAAAGCGCGATATAACTTTTTAAGGCCACCGCTAGCAGTGTCTGCAAGCCACTCTTTATAATTTATAATAAATGTTTAGTTGAGGGTCACTTCCCGGATGTTTGGAAACGGGCTAACATTACGCCTGTACACAAAAATGGCTCGAAACATGACGTAGAGCAGTACCGCCCTATCTCAATACTGTCGGCCTTGTCTAAACTTTTTGAGAGACTCGTACACAATGAAATCTATCCACTCTTACACAGCATCATCATCCCAGAACAACATGGGTTTGTTAAGCGACGTTCAACTGTTACAAATTTATTAATTTTTTCTAATTATCTTTTTGAAAACATGGACAGACGAGTACAAGTTGATGCGGTTTATACTGATTTCAAAAAAGCTTTTGATAAGGTCGACCATGTACTCCTATTAAATAAGATTGCGTTTAATGGTATACGCGGAAATTTGCTTCGCTGGTTCTCATCCTATATTACAAATAGAACTCAAAGGATTGTCGTGAATGGTCATCAGTCTGATGCAGTGCTTGTAACTTCGGGTGTTCCACAGGGTTCAATCCTAGGACCATTATTGTTTATTCTATATATAAATGACATAAACAAATGTTTTAAAAAGACTAAATTTCTCGTATACGCTGATGACCTAAAAGCTTATAGATCTATACAGACTGTAGAGGATTGTCGCCTCTTCCAAGAAGATCTGGACAGGCTCGCTGACTACTGTCTTCAAAATAAGTTACACCTTAGTCTTACCAAGTGCAATTGCATAAATTTCACAAAGAATAAAAGAATTATAAACTTTCAATACTCATTGCACGGCACAGCGCTCAGTAATGTAAATATGGTTAAGGATCTTGGTGTGTTGATTGATGATAAGCTATCCCTAAACCAACATGTTGAGAGTATTGTTCATAAAGCATTTAAAATGTATGGTTTCGTTATGAGATCTTCTACTGATTTCAAGCGGGTTTCTACATACCTTCACCTTTATAAAACTATTGTACGATCACAATTGGAATATGCCGTCCCTGTCTGGAATCCGTTTTACCAGAAGTACATAGATTTAATTGAAAGGGTCCAGCGTAAGTTTCTACGAGCCATGCACTATAGGTGCCATAAAACGTATTTGTCCTACCAACAATTACTGCATAAATATGGACAAGTTAGCCTAGAATCTAGGCGAATATATCTTGAAGCCTCTATATTGTATGGTATTGTTCGTGGAGATTTTGATTGTATCGATCTCACAAGCAAATTATATTATGTAGTCCCACGTACTGTTAACATGCGTAGTACCCGAGCGGATGCCTTATTTGCTGTCAAGGGCTGTCGAAGTAATTCTGGGTTGCGCTGCCCCATCCGTCGTATGGTTGAATCTTATAATTGTAATTTTGTAACAATTGATATCTTTGTGTGCTCAAAATTTAAATTTAAATGTAATGTTATGAATATTATTACCGATAATCATAAGAATGTTATTAGGAATGTAAGTTAGGCTAGACTTTATTTATCAATTATTTGTTATTAATGTTTAATTATTCTTAATTATTTTCTAATTGCCAAGCAAACGAGTTGGATTTTCTATTCTTTTTCTATTTTGCATGATATTTTGATTATTTATTTATTGAATTAATAAGAGAAGTAATAAGATACTTCTTGCCTATCTAGTGGCACTCATTATCATATATTTTTGTTAATATGTGGATAATGTAGTGGGCTACAATATTGTTAATATTAATAATTAACCTTTCTGTGTGTGTATTTATATTGTAGCTGTTTATTGTCCCTAATTAAATAAAATAAAAATAACCGAACTCCACGCGGGCGAAGCCGCGGGCGGAAAGCTAGTAAATTATAAACTAGCGCATGACCGCAATCCCGCCTGATGATAAGCAGTGACGCAATCGTTGATGGTAAAGCGCGCTAGTTTATTAAGAGCCTATTCACTTTAGCCTTGAAGACACCCAAATTGTAGTCCGGCGGAAACACCGCCGCTGGCAAATTGTTCCAGTCCCCCGATGTACGTGGTTTTGCGGCTTTGTTTTGAATTAAGCCTTTATATAAAGAACAGTTATAAAACGTGGATCCACGCCCACACGCAGACATAGTAGCTTTTAATTGTTTCAGTAATTCGGCATTCAACCAAATACAGGATTAAATAAAACCTTTTTTCCTAATCGTGGTTTTAAACTCCACGTAATACGGGGTCACTTATGCTTATAATATAAGATACTAAATGCCCTGTACGTAGTACATTGCGCTGTGTAGATCATTTTTATGTTTATTCAAAAGTATAAGTCATTTATTCAAACTAAGCTGAACAGCACCTTTTTAACAACAAAATTTCATAACACTGTTTCCAACACGCCCGCTTCACAACTTTCTAATGTTTTCGCTAGGAAGCAGTAGGTAGCCGTTATCTCAGTATTCTTAAAAAATGTGCAAAGATTTTATGGTAAAAAAGCTTTAATACTACGACAGTAAAGTTTATTTTACGCTAAAACTTTAAACATAATACATTATGCATGTCGCAGACAGCGATGGCAGGGCGGTAGGGTCGTCAGCATATTAGTGTGGTGGTACGGGTTCCATTTCGTAGGTGAGTTTTGAATTAAAGCATGACGTGTATACCCTTCAGTCTTGACAATCACAATTTAAATAGGCAAACCGACAGTTTCGGCATAGAATAAAGAGGGGAAGTAGGTTATCTGCGACCCAATCCGCGATTTAATTGCCTACTGTCTTAGGGTTGACGACTGTCTGCGCTTCGTCGGTTACGGTTGTCGCCCAAACCGCTAACAAATATTTATAGACTAAGAGCTTATGTTTAAATTATTTGCTTAGTATTTAGTTTACATATACTAGTCAGTTATTTTTTTTTGTAATTTTTATTTTTAGTTTTGTACACATAAAGAACCATATTTATTTTTATTTTTAATTAATACAAATATAAATAATACAAACATAACATCTATTGAATCACACATTTAATACAAAATTACAAATTAGCTACAGAAAAATACCTACTTTCTTCGGTTTCGACTATTACGAAACGCGTTGTTATTAAACTTTAATGTGTAATCCGTATCCTTTTAAATAACTTTTAGAAATATAAAAGTCTTTTATTTGTTCATAAATAGACATACCAACTTTGCAGTTTATGTGATCATTTTTTAAAAGCTAATGTGCCGAAAAGCCGTGACGCGCGAACCTCGTTCCGTGCTAGCCGCGACTAGCGCAGTCATAGGCACTCTAATATTGTGTTTAGGTGTGCGTGCGGCGACGCATAGATACTATGGCGCACACATACAAGCCGCGCGCGGTCCGTTTGTATGAAGATAACGTACTTCCCTCTCTTTATTCTATGGTTTCGGTTCGGAGAAGTGCCTTGGTCCGCGTCTTGATGCAAAGTGTCCGTTCGACGAACCCCACTTTCCAAAGCGACTCTATCCATGTGCCGCCATCACAAAATAACCTCACAAGCGTTTGCCCCACACGGAGAAACTTTTCTTCAAATAATTTCGACGATCCACGGCATGTACATATCCAAAATTATACATACCTGCATAAATATATACATAGATACTGAACGTAATAGGTAAGCAAAGTCATCAGGCAAAAATTGTTTGTTGAACAAGATCATAACGACAAGTAGTGTTCCTTCACAAGTCTGAAATTCCTGCAATGACTGCGCGCGTTTTATTTCAATTGGCAATGCATTCTACAAACTAGGGGGAGTTATAGATAGCATGTCTAATAATAAGCGCTTATGCTTATGATAAAAATGTTTTATATATATCTCGTTATAAATACACAAAAGGTCATAAAAGGTTTCACGATTTAGATCTAAAATATCAAAAGAGTAACGACGGGCATTTGCGGCAATGTATCAATTTTAGTACCTGAGACGCTCGAACGGTGCGTTTCGAATAGGCACAAAAACAAATATCATTTCGCATAGTATATATACACATTTAAGACAGTCCAAACTGGACTGTCTTAGCAAGAGATAGGGATGTATGGGCATCTTTGGAGGAGGCCTTTACCCCAAACGGGGTTCTTGCTGATTAATTCTATTGCTATAGAAACAACATGTTTTCTTTTTGTAAAAAGTTAAATTAAAAACTAACAAAACTAACATTTTAAGTATTTGCTACAATTAGACTTACTAACCACGTACATATATTATCCTTTTTTTCTTATATAGTTATAGATACTTTTATACCGCATTTAAACTTGTAATATGTAAAAGCAAGAAATAAATGGCTTATTTATTTATTTATTTTATATACACATTTATTCCGTAGTACGTTTTTTTTTTAATTATAAACTAGCCCAATCCCACCTGCCGGTAAGCAGTGACGCAATCGTTGATGGTAAAGCGCGAAAAAAAACTGACTGAATAGAAAGGAAGACGGTTTTTGAGCGAGGTGATGCAATGCTAAACCCAACACAACACGACCAACGATGCCGCGCCAGAGGGAGATTGATCTGGAGACTCTCCACGACCAAACTCTAGACACAACAACATTTGGCGCATCGTACCCGGCACACATTGCAACACAACTGCTCAGACCCGTCCTCCGTATGGCTTCACCAGACATAATGCCGGAACACGACGAATCGCTTGGCGGTAAGACTTTGTCTGGTGGGTGGTAACTTCTGCTGGCAGCCGATGTTATGGAGTACCACCGAGATACTTCGACTTGTTTTTATCATCATCCTCATCATCATTATCGACCTTTTATCGTCCCACTGCTGGGCATAGGTCTCATACAGAGAAGGATTCAGCGTAATCACCACGCTTGCTCAATACGGGTTGGCGATTTCAGACTTAAAGTTCAGGTTTCCTCAAGATGTTTTCCTTCACCTTTTAATTGGTCGTTGGTGTCCAAAATATACTTAGAAAGTACACATAACTTAGAAAAGTTACATTGGTACTTGCCTGACCTGGAATCGAACCTGTACACTCATAGTTGAGAGGCTGGTGTTTTAACCACTAGGCCACTACGACTTTTTGTATAATATTCATAAAATAAATTTATACTCATAAGCTGTATAACAACCACTGTCATAAAAATCAATACCTATCTTATTAAGCACAGTAATACGTTTCAGCTATAAAATCGGTTGTTATCTCATGAAAGCTGTGAATCGGAGGAAATGACCTCCACTAGCACCCTCAAACAATTGATTAGCTACCTGTTACTCATTTGAAAGCGCCCCGTTCAATAGGAACTAATTTGACGGAGAAAGGCTTTCTTTTTAACCGACTTCAAAAAAGGACTTGGATGTTTAAGTTTTTTTTTTTTATCCATACTAATATTATAAATGCGAAAGTAACTCTGTCTGTCTGTCTGTCTGTCTGTTACGCTTTCCCGCTTAAACCTCTCAACCGATTTTGATGAAATTTGGCACAGACAATCTTTAGACCCCGAGAAAGAACATAGGCTACCTTTGATCCCGGAAAAATTTGATGTTCCCGAGGGAAATCTAAAAAGCGCGATATAACCGAACTCCACGCGGGCGAAGCCGCGGGCGGAAAGCTAGTCTATTATATTTATACTAGCGGCCGCCAGCGACTTCGTTCGCGTGGAGATAGTTATGCTCTGCTCCCATTGATCGCAGCGTGATGTTATATAGCCTAAAGCCTTCCTGGATTAATGGGCTGTCCAATGCAAAAAGAATTTTTCATATCGGACCAGTAGTTCCTGAGATTAGCGCGAACATACAAACAAACAAACTCTTCAGCTTTACATATATATTAGTATATATTAGTATAGATAAGATTTAAGTCGTGGTGGCCTAGTGGCTAAAACCTCAGCCTCTCAAGTATGAGTGTGCGGGTTCGATTCCAGTTCAGGCAAGTACCAATGTAACTTTTCTAAGTTATATGTACTTTATAAGTATATACTGGACACCAATGACTGATTAAAAGGTGAAGGAAATCATCTTGAGGGAACCAGGACTTTAAGTCTGAAATCGCCAACCCGCATTGAGTAAGTGTGGTGATTACGCTCAATCCTTCTCTGTATGAGAGGTAACCTGTGCCCAGCAGTGGGACGATAAAATGGATGATGATGATGATGATATTTATATATGGTTGGGTTACTTTACGTTGGTTATTTTTTACGAACATAAGCTAAACACAATCCATACTAATATTATAAATGCGAAAGTAACTCTGTCTGTCTGTCTGTCTGTTACGCTTTCCCGCTTAAACAGCTCAACCGATTATGATGAAATTTGGCACATACAGTCTTTAGACCCTGAGAAAGAACATAGGCTACCTTTTATCCCGGAAAAAATAGATGTTCCCGAGGGAAATCTAAAAAGCGCGATATAACCGAACTCCACGCGGGCGAAGCCGCGGGCGGAAAGCTAGTATCTTTATAAAACATTATTTCTCGTTTATGCGAAACCCTAAGCACGTGTCCAATATTATTAAGTAAAGCACTAGATTTTCGCCCGCGGCTTCGCCCGCATGGAGTTCAATTATATCGCGCTTTTAAGATTTCAGGGAACATTTCGGGAACATCAAATTTATCCGGGATAAAAGGTAGCCTATGTTCTTTCTCAGGGTCTAAAGATTATCTGTGCCAAATTTCATCAAAATCGGTTGAGTGGTTTAAGCGGGAAAGCGTAACAGACAGACAGACAGACAGAGTTACTTTCGCATTTATAATATTACTAGCTTTCCGCCCGCGGCTTCGCACGCGTGGAGGTCGGTTATATCGCGCTTTTTCAATTTCTCTCGGGAACATCAATTTTTCCGGGATAAAAGGTAGCCTATGTTCTTTCTCAGAGTCTAAAGATTGTCTGTGCCAAATTTCATCAAAATCGGTTGAGAGGTTTAGGCGGGAAAGCGTAACAGACAGACAGACAGACAGACAGGCAGAGTTACTTTCGCATTTATAATATTAGTATGGATTTATGTACAAGATTTCAAAAAGATATCATGAGATACCTCAAAGTTATGAGTTTGTTATCTTACCTGGTTGTCCTGGCAGAAGTATGGTCAACGCACTGGTCACCCGCCCGCAGTACCTATAGCCAATACTTAAAGTACTTCATAGATGAGAATGTTGTTTCTTTTATCCATACTTATCCATACTAATATTATAAATGCGAAAGTAACTCTGTCTGTCTGTCTGTCTGTCTGTTACGCTTTCCCGCCTAAACCTCTCAACCGATTTTGATGGAATTTGGCACAGACAATCTTTAGACCCTGAGAAAGAACATAGGCTACCTTTTATCCCGGAAAAATTTGATGTTCCCGAGGGAAATAAAAAGCGCGATATAACCGACCTCCACGCGGGCGAAGCCGCGGGCGGAAAGCTAGTCCATACTAATATTATAAATGCGAAAGTAACTTTGTCTGTCTGTCTGTCTGTCTGTCTGTCTGTCGGTCTGTCTGTCTGTCTGTCTGTCTGTCTGTCTGTCTGTCTGTCTGTTACGCTTTCCCGCTTAAACCTCTCAACCGATTTTTATGAAATTTGGCACAGACAATCTTTAGACCCTGAGAAAGAATATAGGCTACCTTTTATCCCGGAAAAATTTGATGTTCCCGAGGGAAATCTAAAAAGCGCGATATAACCGAACTCCACGCGGGCGAAGCCGCGGGCGGAAAGCTAGTAATGTTATAAATGCGAAAGTATGTCTGTCTGTCTGTCTGTTACGCTTTCCCGCTTAAACCACTCAACCGATTTTGATGAAATTTGGCACAGATAATCTTTAGACCCTGAGGAAGAACATAGGCTACCTTTTATCCCGGAAAAATTTGATGTTCCCGAAATGTTCCGTGAAATCTTGCGCGATATAATTGAACTCCATGCGGGCGAAGCCGCGGGCGGAACTAGCGCTTGACCGCAATCCCGCCTGGTGGTAACCGGTGACGCAATCGTTGATGGTAAAGCGCACTAGTATATTAAGAGCCTATTCACTCTAGCCTTGAAGACACTCAAATTGTAGTCCGACATCCACCCCCCAGGAGCCCTAAAATTGTTCCTACTAAATTCACAAAAAAGAAGAACTTTTCTTATGCCACTTTTTCCCACGCAGAATCCTAAAACCCTCACATTCCATAATGTACTTAAAATGTTCAAAATAAATAGGTAAACATCTATTTAATTGGTCATGTCTTTTAGCGAAGAGGTACTGATGCGTTCACTCGATGAATAGCTAATCTAAAAACTTTTAGTTTTCTGGGTTTTAACCTAAGCCGTTTAGACCTAAAGTCTATTCAAATTCTTTTTGTTCCAATTCAAACAAACATTAACTTTATTCCAATTTCGATTAAGTTCATTTCAGATTGACTGAGCTCTATTAAAAAAAATAAAAACGTTTGAAATCGTAACGTAAACTGAAACTAAAGTATTTCTTCATAAACTCATATTTTCTTACATTTTTTTTTAATTATTATAAACTAGCGCTTGAATTCAATCGCGCCTGATGTTAAGCAGTGATGCAATCGTTGATGGTAAAGCGCACTAGTTTATAACGCCCATTCACTTAAAAAACCTTAGAGAATAGGAAGGAAGACGGCAGTTGAGCGAGGTGGTGCAATGTTAGACCCAATAACACGACCAACGATGCTGCGCCAGAGAGAGATTGATGTGGAGACCCTCCACGACCAAACTCCCGGCACAACAACATTTGACGCATCGTACCCGGCACCCATCGCAACACAACTGCTCAGACCCGTCCTCCGTACGGCTTCATCAGACATCATGCCGGAACACGATGAATCGCTTGGCGGCAAGACAATAAAGCTCGAAAATAAAGCTCGAATGTAGATTAGGTTTAAAGCCAGTCTTTATTTGTTAATAAGCACAACGTAATGTAATGTACATATTCACTTAAACTCACAAATAAGTGTGAGTGTGTAGGCTGTCAAATAATAATAAATAATAAGATTTATTATTATTTGACAGCCTCCGTGGTGTAGCGGTAGAGTGCAAATATTTGTATGCATGAATATTTGCACTGGTCTGGTCGTGCCTCGGAAAGCACGTTAGGCCGTTGGTCCCGCTTGCCATACGAACATCTAGTGGCAGTCATTACGGGTTTTTGGAGCCCTCAAAAGTCCAACAATTGGTCTAACTGCAATGCTTCGATATCGCCTTCGGGTTGTGGAGGTCAGACGGCAGTCGCTTCACGGAAAATGTCAGAGATTAGCCAAAATCAGCAGTTAGACTGGTAAAGCGGACTCTAGACTCCAAAGCTGAAAAAGCTTCGGATGCGACTGGGATTAACGCTGAGATGATGATGATGATGACTCACACTTATTATTTATAGTCATACTTACATTCCATTAATTCCCACGGGTCATAATATGCATTCCATTACTATGAAGCGCTGTTCATCATATTTAACTACTACTACATACATACTTTTTTAATAATAATGGCGCGAAAAAAGCAAGTCCCTACAGGATCGCGCTGTCACCGATCGGAGGTCAGTGAACCAATGTTTTAAAGGATGTTTCTATTCCATTTCCAATTTTATGCGATTTAGTTTGTTTTAATATTTTCATTTTTTTTATTTTTGATGCTAGGTTTTTTTCTATGGTTTAGGATTATTCCTATGAACTAGCATTGGCCGTGTTTTCATTTATTGTCATATTATCAGCACCACTCTGTATATCTTACTTCCTCCTCCCCTTTCATTTCTTGTCATTACAAGACAACAATTAGCACATATTCTTACAATAAATAAAATCATCTAAAATTGGCATTTTAGTATCCGTGTAAATAACAGGCATACATAACGTTTAACTTAAAAATAATAAAATCAAATAAGAGTAATAAAAAGTGTCTTTCGTGACACCATATAAATTACAGAACATAAATATAAAGATTTTACAAAGGGTGGAACAATGGGCGGTGTTATCGCTAAGGGCGATCTTTTAAGACAATCCTTGGATGAAATATCAAGTAAAAGGAGCATTCAGCTTACTACCAAAATATTAAATACAACCTTTGCCAATACAAGGGAAGAAAAAACACCGATCTTTATTATAAACCTGTAGGCCAAATTGTCTTATTAAAAATACTAGCTGTTGCCCGCGAATCCGTCCGCGTGGACTTCAGTTTACAGCGCGCGGTGGTTCCCGTGAATTAAAAAGAGCTCAGTTGAGATAAAATAAGCGCCTGTTAAAATAATGGGAGCAATATGTAGTATGTCTGCGTTAGCTCCCGTTTTCGCAAATTTTTTTCAACATTTTTTGTTACTGCTCTGCTTCTATTGGTCATAGCGAGATTTTATATAGCCTATGTATTTTCTCAGGCTTTAGACTATCTGTGTACCAAATTTCATTACAATAGGATCAGTAGTTTTGGCGTGAAAGCCGGACAGATAGACAGACAGAGACACTTTCGCATTTATATAATACTAGCTTTCCGCCCGCGGCTTCACCCGCGTGGAGTTCGGTTATATCGCGCATTTTAGATTTCCCTCGGGAACATCATATTTTTCCGGGATAAAAGGTAGCCTATGTTCTTTCTCAGGGTCCAAAGATTGTCTGTGCCAAATTTCATCAAAATCGGTTGAGTGGTTTAAGCGGGAAAGCGTAACAGACAGACAGACAGACAGACAGACAGACAGACAGACAGACAGACAGACAGACCGACAGACAGACAGACAGAGTTACTTTCGCATTTATAATATTAGTATGGATTATAGTATGGATTCAACATCTTCATAGACAAGAACCGTAGAGGTATTTTTGACAGAATCGTATTTTTATGAACATTCAGTCATTGAAATCTTAGAAAGTTTTTGTTATCTGTCTCCCACCGAGTAAAGACTGCGACTAATTATGAAATTATGTCTGTGAAAGTTCTTAAAACCACAAGAATTGACTCTCTGTTCTGCTATTTTAGGGTTTTTATTGCCAGGTGACTGATTTATCCAAGTCCACTCATGCCTGTTCGTAGGTCCTCATACTCGTCATAAAACAGCTCCCGTCTCAGTGGCTGGAAATCGTTAAGCACTCTCCAGTGTTGCCATGTGTCCATAAGTACCTCCAACGCGTTGACCTTCGTTTTGATTTGGAGCGGTGCCATAGGGTTTCGAGTACCTAATGTTCCACCATTTTATTGTTGATATTACGCAGATATTTATGTAGTCTTGATTATTGCAACATTGAATCGACTAAGCGCTTTTAAAACAGATGTGGAGAGTGGTGGAGGCATTTTGTGGGACCGTCTTATGTAATTCTGATGTTCAGAAAGTATCGATTCTCAGCTTGAATACGGACTAATGACTTTTGATTTTTGAAATGCCTCATCCATAAAACAATGTTTTTTTAACTGCTAAATGGGCCCGCTATTAACCTCGATCAGGCTTAGGTTAATAACGGGCCCATTTAGCAGTTAAAAAAAAATAACCTCGACCAGGTGACAGCCTCCGTGGCGTAGCGGTAGCGAGCGCGGCCGTTGTGCAAGGAGGCACGGTTTCGATCCCCGCACAGTACCAATATTTGTATGCTTGAATATGAATATTTGCACTGGTCTGGTCGTGCCTCGGAAAGCACGTTAAGCCGTTGGTCCCGGTTTCCATACGAACATCTAGTGGCAGTCGTTACGGGTTGTTGCAGCCCTCCAAAGTCTAACAATTAGATATCGCCTTCGGGCTGTGGAGGTCAGACGGCAGTCGCTTCACGGAAAATATCGAAGTTTAGCCAAAATAAGCAGTTAGACTGGTAAAGCGGACCCCAGACTCCAAAGCTAAAAAAGCTTCGGATGCGACTGGGATTAACGCTGAGATGATGATGATGATGATGATTAACCTCGATCAGGTCTGATGGAAAGTGATGGATGATGTCAATGATGGAACAAGCGTACCCAGATGACTATTTACTTTTCTTTCATGGCAGACTAGTTAAATATGGTAGGTAACATACAATCCTGCATCTATTACCAAAGTTATTCTGACTTGAAAATATTGTAACTCTGTCTTCAAAACTAATCTTTCCCCCGAACTAGCTCCAAGGTAACCAATAACAGTTTTCGCCTATTTTTAGGTTTTCGTACCTCAATAAGAAAAAAGGACCCTTATAAGATCACTTCGTTATCCATCTGTCTGTCCATCGGTCAAGACCCCTTTTTCTCGGGAACGTGTTCGAGTTGTCAAGTGGAGATTTAATTTCAAATAACGGTTACAATTCTTTGAAGCAGTAAAAAATATCAATGTTCTGATTCAACGCAGTCAAAACATACAAGCTTTTAGAATAATGAAATTTGGCAATATCCTGAAGCAGTAAAGGAATCCATCTGAAAACCGTGTTTTTGTTTTCCATGTGATAAACTACTTCATCATGTGGTACCGGGTTTAGAATAGTACCAACCCATATCCTCTCGTGGGTGTCGTAAGAGGTGACTAAGGGAACTCTCACCATGGAAGCGGGCAGCAGCACTTTTCCTGTGGACTCACAAATTACTGCGATCCCCAACCTGCCTGCCAAGCGTAGGGATTATGGCGATGCCCCCCAATGGAATGGAAACCTTGGGGGAGGCCTTTGTCCAGCAGTAGATCTCTTTAAACTGGGAAGAAACTACTTATGTAGGCCATAACATCGGCTGTCCGCAGAAGTTACCACCCACCAGACAAGGTCTTGCCGCCAAGCGATTCGTTGTGTTCCGGCATAATGTCTGATGAAGCCGTACGGAGGACGGGTCGGGTACGATGCGCCAAATGTTGTTGTGTCGGGAGTTTGGTCATGGAGAGTCTCCAGATCAATCTCCCTCCAGCGCAGCATCGTTGGTCGTGTTGGTTTTGGGTTTAACATTGCATCACCTCGCTCAATTGCTGTCATCCTTCCTATTCCTAAGTTTTTTAAGTGAGGCTTAATAAACAAGTGCGCTTTACCATCAACGATTGCATCACAGCTTACCATCGGGCGGGATTGCAGTCAAGCACTAGTTTAAATTATTAAAAAAAAATATTTTTAACGAAATCTGAGTGCGTGTGTCCAAAACGCACTTGACGGTTTTTTTTGTGTCCAGATCCACATTTAACCATGAATTAGTAGTAACACATACATTATTATGTAGCGTCACAAACTTTTCCCATTTACCATAGTTTTGTCGACGTTAGCGACATAGTTTCACAAACTTTTCACCCCTAATTTTCAAACGGTCCCAAGCATTTCTCTATACAAACAAATCTGTACTTTATACACTTAAGTTAGGGTTCTAAATTGCCTATAACAAAAAGCAAAAGGGTCTTTTAGTAGCAAATTACGTTTTTACAGCACATAGCGAGATGAAAAGTTGTCGGGCTTGTGAAAAAGTGCTTTTTTTCGGCATTGTGAGATTGTGATTTTCGGCTTTGGACTCTCGTCCTCTTATCTAATGAGTGATAACAAAGATTGGACATACCGTCGTTTGTTTCTTGGTTTTATTGCGACGAAAATGAATGTAGTGATAAAGAGTGATGAGATGTCGGCGAAGTGTCGGCGAAGTGCCGGCAAACGTCGGTGTAAGGATGAATTGTCGGTGTAAATTGGGGGCGTAAGGTGCACTAAAACTGATTGCTTTTGGCACGGGTCGTTACGTTTTTATATTGATGATTCCGTGATTTTTATTAATTCTAAAGTGCGTACGTTTCTGTCGGCGGGGTGGGTTTTATTTCGAGGAACGATTGATTGATAATAATCACCCAGTTTGGCATTTATTGATTTGACGTAAATGTGATTTGCGTAGCGACATGTTTTTTTTTATTTTGTATCGCTAAGTATTCACAACTACACAATCAAAAAAAAAAATATTTCAGTTTATTCAAAAGATAACTGGGATCCACTGTGTTAGTAACAATAAGCTTAAACTATCATCATCATCAACCTTTTATAGTCCCACTGCTTGGCACAGGTCTTCTCTCGTACAGAGAAGGACCTTGACCTAACCCCACCTCATACCTAATCAATACAAACCTTTCCACAATTAATACACTCCACCCCTGCTCAGTATGCTGTTCGATCTCGCAACACATGGAGTTCAGTGAAGCTACTGAGCAGAACGGTGTCGGTTCTGTCGCCATTCATCCTCAGAATGCTATTAAGGCTCCCCCATACTCGTCGCATCGCCGACGCAACTTTTTTACGCATAATTGCATAGAAGTCATCTACGCTGGCGTCTGCAAACATATCGGATGCACTGCAATATCGAGAGAGCCGAAATAGGGCCCTGAACACATTGTTATATTGGACGCGCAAGGCATTGTAGGCTATCTGGGTAAAGTTCGCCCATAGGCTGCTCGTGTAAAACGTCTGCCAGATTTTTTTTTTCCAAATTATAAACTAGCGCATGACCGCAATCCCGCCTAATGGTAAATGCAAAAATGCAGTGATGCGATCGTTGATGGTAAAGCGCGCTAGTTTATAAAGAGCCTATTTACTCTAGCCTTGAAGACACTCAAAATTGTAGTGTGCCGAAAACACCGAAGCCGGCAAATTGTTCCAGTCCCTCGATGTACGCGGAATAAAAGAAGAAGCGGCGGTGTTTCCGTCGGACTACAATTTGAGTGTCTTCAAGGCTAGAGTGAATAGGCCCTTAATAAACTAGTGTGCTTTACCATCAACGATTGCGTCACTGCCTACCATCAGGCAGGATTGCGGTCAAGCGCTAGTTTATAATATGTAGTGGTGTTAACAACGTAAGGGTGGAAAGTCGACGTACGACGGGTCGTCCGATGGTGGAACGGAGATGGGGGACATAAATCATGCAATTAGAGTGAATGCCTTGAACATAGTTTTTATTGGACGTGCAGGAAGATCAGCAGACTAAATTAAACACTTAAATACATACAAACTACTACTACTACTTTTCTCGGTAATAGGCTATAATATCGGCTGCCGGCAGAAGTTACCACCCACCAGACAAAGTCTTGCCGCCAAGCGATTCGTCGTGTTCCGGCCTGATGTCTGGTGAAGCTGTACGGAGGACGGGTCTGAGCGGTTGTGTTGCGATGTGTGCCGGGTACGATGCGCCAAATGTTATTGTGTCGGTAGTTTGATTATGGAGGTTCTCCAGATTAATCTCCCTCCAGTGCAGCAGCGTTGGTCGTGTTGTTGGGTTTAACATTGCATCACCTCGCTCAACTGCCGTCTTCCTTCCTACTCACTAAGATTTTTAAGTGAATAGGCTTAATAAACTTGTGCGCTTTACCATCAACGATTGCATCACTGCTTACCATCAGGCGGGATTGTAGTCAAGCACTAGTTTATAATTATTAAAAAAAACAGCCTTTAATGTTTACACTGTTCACAGATCTCCTCTCGGTGAGAGGGGCGTTGGCCCAGTGCAGGTTGGTAGATAACGCATGTCTTTGGAGTGTTTAGCTCTAGGACATGACCTTGCGATGTTTTCCTTCACCGTTTTAAGAGCAGTGGTGATGAAATCATTTATACAAAGTAAAGCGTATAAGTATATCTGGGACACCAGTGACTGAAGGTGAAGGAAAAAATCTTGAAAAAACCTGGACTTTACGTCTGAAATCGCTAACCCGCATTGAGCAAGCATGGTGATTACGCTCAATCCTTCTCTGTATGAGAAGATACCTGTTCCCAAAAGTGGGACGATAGAAAGGTTGATGATGATGATGATGATGAAAACGCCTGATGGGGTTCAAATCTACAACTTGTAAGTCGTGACAGATACCACTAGGCCACCGCTGCTCTTAAATTAAACACAGAGAAAAAAATGATACAAAAAAAGTAACTAAAAGAATTATCAGTCAGAAAATTCTATGTAAAGCCAAAAGGCTATTTATTTCTTTTATTATTCTTATACAGGCCTCCTCTCAGGTTGCTGAGTGTATAACTACATGTCTTGGAAAGAAAAAAGAAAGAAGAAAATTACACTTTACAAAAAATAATTATAAAAAAGACATTAAATACAATATACACTCAAAAGTCTCGTACTCAAACGCCAAAAATTATAAACTATATTTTTCTGTTGTCATAGCCATGGTCAAACACAATACCATTTTATAGTGCCTGTCTGGGTTCAAACTCACGACCACTTGTAAGTTGAGGCCGATAACCACTGCTCTCAGGATGCCCGCCAAGTCTGTCCGTCCGTCCGCAAATAATCTCAGTAACCGTTAGCACTAGAAGGCTGAAATTTGCACCAATAAGTAATCAATCACGTCAACAAAGCGGAAAAAGTGTTTTATTAATAAAAATTAAATTAAATTTATTAATAAAATAAAATATTTAAGGGGGGCTCCCATACAACAAACGTGATTTTTTTCTCCTTATTAATAACGAAAATAGATAGACGCTTGAAATGTTCACAGTATATATGGTTATATATTAAAATTAAAAATAGATTTGAAATGTTAACAGTATATTTGGTTATATATTAAAATTACAAATAAATAATAAAATAAAATAAATATTGAAGAGGCCTCCCATACCACAAACGTGATATTTTTGCCGTTTTTAAAGATACGGAACCCTTCGTGCTCGAGTCCTACTCGCACTTGTTTCATTTTAATATAATATTTTGTAAAATAAACGAAGAATTGACTAAGGGATTATGTCAAACGAAGGCCCTTTCCACTTCACTGCTCGAAGATTGTTTTTCTCTTTTTTTTTCGCTTCTATTTGCTATCTAACTATACATAATAAAAAGTTAAAAAACTAAAACCCAACTACGACAAAAAACGACGCTGAAAAAGTATAAAACAAGATTTTCAGAATACTGAACTGAACAAAGTTGCTAATATAGTTGCAAGTAAATGGACACAGTAGACTCTACCAAGATGCCTTCGTTGTAAATTGACAATAATGTCTTACGATACTATTCTGAAGTATGCAATATTCACTATTTAGAGATAAATTTTCATGTTTGGAAAACCGCAGTCACACGTTATGAAAGTGCTACGGTAGGTATATGTAACGTGTGACTACGCCCTTCCAAACATGAAAATTTATCTCTAAATAGTGAATATTGCATACTTCAGAATAGTATCGTAAGACATTATAGTCAATTTACAACGAAGGCATCTTGGTAGAGTCTACTGTGTCCATTTACTTGCAACTATATTAGCAACTTTGTTCAGTTCAGTATTCTGAAAATCTTGTTTTATACTTTTTCAGCGTCGTTTTTTGTCGTAGTTGGGTTTTAGTTTTTTAACTTTTTATTATTTGTACTATTTTGGTGTTAAAGTGTATTTGTGGCGCATAATATTAATAAAAGTTAAATTGACGAACTAAAAACTAGGTAGTTAACATACGACATCTCTTTTGACTTATGTAAGGCATATAGTAATATGTAAAGATGTCCTATTTTACTATTTCGTAGCGCTTGGAGCGTAGCGCGTCTATCAACGGTTTTCCCGCATGAAGCTCCCGGTTTTTCGTAGTATCGACGCACATTTGCGTCGATGGCACCGAATGGGTCATGAATTAGTGGATGAGGCCGTTAGTATAAATAGATTGGATGTTTTTCTAACGGTGGTAGGCCATAACATCGGCTGTCGGCAGAAGTTACCACCCACCAAAGCCTTGCCGCCAAGCGATTCGTCGTGTTCCAGCATGATGTCTGGTGAAGCCGTACGGAGGACGCGTCTGAGCACTTTGTGTTGCGTTGTGTGGCGAGTACGATGCGCCAAATGTTGTTGTGTCGGGAGTTTGGTCGTGGAGAGTCTCCAGATCAATCTCCCTCTGGCGCAGCATGGTTGGTCGTGTTGGTCTTGGATTTAACATTGCATCACCTGGCTCAACTGCCGTCATCCTTGCTATTCCTAAGTTTTTTAAGTGAATAGGCTTAATAAACTAGTGCGCAGGCATCAAGGATTGCGTCACTGCTTACCATCAGGCGGGATTGCAGTCAAGCGCTAGTTTATAATTATTAAAAAAAAAAACTTATATTAAGAGGACCTGGGAAGATTTCTTAATCTATCTAATTCTGCTAACGATCGACTGTCATGTGGATTTTTAAGTAATTTATTATGATCCAAGGCACTTATAAATAATCCCTCTATGGTTTTAACTCTACTGAGAGCGACATAGGCCTGTCCTTTAGCAAACAATGACTTTCCTAGATCTGTAACTTTTTTATCTAGAGTACAACCTTGTAATTTATGTACAGTACAACCCCAAGAAAGAATCAGCGGGAGCATTTTACGCTGAATTTGCCCAGAACCCCTCAAGCCGTCAAATTCAGTGATTCAAGGCTCGATTTTGATAAGTCCGTTAGTATCTGCTTTTATGGATGCGTCGTCAAATTGTATGAGAACAGCGCTTGGCTGTTCTCCTGTTCCAATTGATCGCGCCGAAGAGCAGGCCATTCGAAGGCCTTCACCACTCCCATCGCTCCGTTTACCAAACCCTGGTTTACATTCAAATTTCTACGAAGCATTACTAGGGATTATGTCCAAACATAAAGTACTCGTGAAGCTCTTTTAGATGATACCAAATACGGTATATTTATTTTAATTTTGTATTAACATAGAACTTTTTGTCCGCTAGAGGGCGTAATACTAAATTTGGTGACAAGTTTATAGCTCATAACCAACAGAATATCAAGGCCCTTCTAATGGTTCTGCAGTGGTCTTATTCTGATAAGTAGTAAAGAAGCTATCTATGAACGAAAAGATGTGAATTATATGCAATCAGCCCATGAATACAGGTAAAGTCACAAGCAAGTGCTAGTAATATATATATATTCAAAATGTACAAGTTAAGCCCTTTCATATGATACCAAACACGGCATATTTATCTTAACTTTATTTTTTTACTCTGTATATTTTGTCTGCTAGAGGGCGCCACGTTAGATTTTGTGAAACTCCATATAGCTTATAACCAGCAGACAATTAAGACGCTTCTAATGATATGTCATTTATCGAATTCGAATAAGTAGTTTAGAAGTTACGAGGGAACAGATGAACATACATACATACATACATACATACATACATACATAGCCTGTCAAAACATAACCCTCCTTTTGCTTTGCCGTAGTCGGGTAAAAAATAACAAATTATTTCCACTAAATCTTTTAATCGCTTTTTTAAGAAATACAGAAGAGTTTAATTTAAAACCAGGTAAAGGAAACAGTTTTCTCGGGAAACCATAAATATGCTGTCAAAAACCATAATACCTCATTTTATCTTTTTCCATGTCGGGCAAAAATTTCTTGCCGACGACGATTTATGTTCTGAGAAATATTAATGGACACTGCACCTCTTTGGTCTTATGAAATTTTTGCAATATTTTTGTTACGAATGGCGAGAAGAGGATTAAAACTAGATACTCTGCGATCCTCAAGGAGAAAATAAAGAATTTCGGCTGCTATTGTAATATAGGTACTTGTGCCCTATTTAGTCCAAAGCCTAGAGCATAGGCGTAGTAGTTTTTTTTTTTTTCTGTATGTCTGATAATGTCGTGAATTGATTTGAATACCATTTAAATTGCTGTGTCTTTCCTCTTTTAATATTTGTGTAAGAATACTTTCCAATATTGTAGATAATAATGAGTTATGACTAAGATGACTTGGAATTGAATTTTTATTTGGATTTATAATTTGGAATATTTTAATAATGTATCGTGACTTATATGATCACTTTGTAGTTTGACTTCTAATTTGTATTTTATTATTGTATGCCTGAACGGCGGGACATAGCTGAACTTACTGTAATTATCTATGACCTGTATTTATGTTATGTATACCTATGACCCACAATAAAGATGATTTGATTTGATTTGATTTGTAGAGTAGCCAGCCTTTCGGTGTTCTATAGGATGCATTTTAGGGAGTGTGCGAGGTAATTGCATGAATTAATTCCTCCATCTCCGTTCCACCATCGGACAACTCGTCGTATAGCCGTACCGTTTCCACCCTAACGTTGTAAACACCACTACGATCCGGACGAAGCGTTTCGCCTCCTCCTTTATACCACGTACATCGCGGGACTGGAATAATTTGCCAGCGGCGGTGTTTCCGTCTGACTACAATTTGAGTGTCTTCAAGGCTAGAGTGAATAGGCTCTTATTAAACTAGTGCGCTTTACCGTCAACGATTGCGTCACTGTTTACCATCAGGCGGAATTGCGGTCAAGCGCAAGTTTATAATTAATTAAAAAAAAACTACATTTACAGTTTAAGTTCATGATCCTCCAACCTTTCTATCGTCCCACTGCTGAGCACAGGTCTCCTCTCATACAGAGAAGGATTCAGCGTAATCACCACGCTTGCTCAATCCGGGTTGGCGATTTCAGACTTAAGAGTAAAGTCCAGGTTTCCTCAAGATGATTTCCTTCACCTTGTAATCAGTCATTTGTGTCCAAGATATACTTAGAAAGTACATTTAACTTAGAAAAGTTAAATAGGTACTTGCCTGACCTGGAATCAAACCCGCACACTCATACTTGGGATGCTGGTGTTTTAACCACTAGACCACCATGACTTAGTTTAAATTACAGATACAGTTTATGTTATTTCAGGTTTAAAAAATCAACCTTATTACAGTAGTAATTAAGTCCAAAGTGATAAGCATTATTTAAAAAAACATTTAATAATATTTTTTTGTTGAAGTTGTAGCGTAAACAATACTTTATGGTGTACTAGCTTTCCGGCCCCGGCTTCGCCCGCGTGGAGTTCGGTTATATCGCGCTTTTTAGATTTCCCTCGGGACTATCAAATTTTTCCAGGATAAAAGGTAGCCTATGTCCTTTCTCAGGGTCTAAAGATTGCCTGTGCCAAATTTCATCAAAATCGGTTGAGTTGTTTAAGCAGGAAAGCGTAACAGACAGAGTTACTTCCGCATTTATAATATTAGTATGGTTATATTAAAGTTATTTTTCCAATGACTCATATTTAAAAAGTTAGGTTAGCGTGCTCATGGATTAGGTATAAAATGTACCAAAGTTGAGGTCATATTATTTTTAACGGTACTTTTTGTGTTCTCGAACGTTTTGTTTGAACTTGCGCAGGCAGAAATACGACGACAGGTCAAGCTACCCGAAACTGTCAAATATTCAAAATCAACCTTGAGCATTGATGCTTTAGAGATAAAGTTGAAAATCTAATAAAGAAATCTGACACTGTAGTAAGTTGATGTGCAGTTACCATGGCCCATATTATGAACTTTACTTTCATTTACTCAAAAAATAAGTTAAAGTTAATATGGAAGACATATTGGCCCAAAGCACACCGCTAGAGGCACGGCGGAGCGCAATTGAAGATAACAATCACTACATATTATTATAAAACAAAGTTACTTTCTCTTTCCCTATGTCCCTTTGTATGATTAAATCTTTAAAACTACGCAACGGATTTTGATGCAGTTTTTAATCGAGAGAGTGACTAAAGAGGATGGCTTATATGTATAATAACATCCATGAAATTGTGGAAAAATACTATTATTTTTGAGGTGTCTAATGCGATGTGGTAAATAATTACATTTTTTCCACGTTTGCAGTGAAACGCAGGCTGAACCCTATGAGGTTTATCAAAATAATTTACTAAATATTGTACACATTGAAAAGGCCTACAAAAAGTCCGCGATGGTATTTATGTCTATCTCTTATGGATATTCCACAATATTTTTTTTTTTCATTTACTTTTTACGGCAAATACCGGCTTATTTTCGAAGCGATTTTAACCAATACAGAATTAATCCTTATATCCAATTAAATACCTTAAATATATTGTTGATTGAATATAGATCTATATCGCCCTTTACAGCAGATGATTTAAATGAATATTTTCGAAGATATTACTGACTAGCTGCCGCCAGCGACTTCGTTCGCGTGGAGTTAGTTATGCTACGCTCCCATTGGTCGCAGCGTAATGTTATATAGCCTAAAGCCTTCCTGGATTAATGGACTATCCAACGCAAAAATAATTTTTAAAACGGGACCAGTAGTGCCCGAGATTAGCGCGCACAAACAAACAAACTCTTCAGCTTTATATATTAGTATAGATTTAAAATTTGCGGTGCGTCGCGTTTTCCGGCGGTACTGACTGGCCGCGGCCGGGGCATGGCGGGAGCAGCGGGCGTTATGTCATAGAATAAAGAGAGGGAAGTACGTTATCTTCATACAAACGGACCGCGCGCGGCTTGTATGTTTGCGCCATAGTATCTATGCGTCGCCGCACGCACACCTAAACACAATATTAGAGTGCCTATGACTGCGTTAGTCGCGGCTAGCACGGAACGAGGTTCGCGCGTCACGGCTTTTCGGCACATTAGCTTTTAAAAAATGATCACATAAACTGCAAAGTTGGTATGTCTATTTATGAACAAATAAAAGACTTATATTTTTCAAATTATATTTCTAAAAGTTATTTACAAGGATACGGATATATTACACATTAAAGTTTAATAACAACGCGTTTCGTAATAGTCGAAACCGAAGAAAGTAGGTATTTTTCTGTAGCTAATTTGTAATTTTGTATTAAATGTGTGATTCAATAGATGTTATGTTTGTATTATTTATATTTGTATTAATTAAAAATAAAAATAAATATGATTCTTTAAGTGTACAAAACTAAAAATAAAAATTACAAAAAAAAAAAAACTGACTAGTATATGTAAACTAAATACTAAGCAAATAATTTAAACATAAGCTCTTAGTCTATAAATATTTGTTAGCGGTTTGGGCGACAACCGTAACCGACGAAGCGCGGACAGTCGTCAACCCTAAGACAGTAGGCAATTAAATCGCGGATTGGGTCGCAGATAACCTACTTCCCCTCTTTATTCTATTGTTTATATTATATTGTTATGTTTTTATAAAACGTTCACTGTTTTTCTGTAGTGTATTTTGTATCAGCATTGCACACGTGCGAAGCCGGGGCGGGTCGCTAGTTTAATATAAATCTTAACTACCTTGACATGATCTACAAAAGAAAAGGCAAAGAAAGGCGCTCCGCTGCGCGCCTCCAGCGGTGTGCGCGGGGCCATTGCCGTAAGTTAGGAACAACTGTACTTAAAATTCATCGTAACACAAATAAAACTTCGTTACCTTACTTTTATTTACATACATTTTCAATTTACTTTTTACGTTAAACCTACATATTCTTAATTTATTATTTATGCACTTTTCAGCTGAAAGGACAGATTCAATCTTGTTCTATTTTAATTTTTCATTTAATGTATCCTTAATAATATTATAAATCGGAAAGTGAGTTTGTTTGTTTGTTTGTTTCGCTTTCACGTCGTAACTACTGAACCAATTGCTTTGAAATTTTTCAAACGTAAAGTTAGAAGTCCCGATTAAATAATAGGGTACTTTTTATCCCGGAAAAAATTGATATTGCCGAGGGATATCTAAAAAGCGCGATATAACCTTATACCACGCGGGCGAAGCCGCGGGCGGAAAGCTAGTTTTTTTTTATAAATTCAACTATTAATTATCACATTTTCATGTCATGCAAATAAAATAATATAATAATATTTGCCAAAAAATGTTAAAACATAGGTATAAGCTTATGGAAAATATCCTTAACTCTGTTAAAGCTTTAACGCTTTGTGCTGTGCTTTGTGTTTATAATCTTTTGTGTTTATTATGTTTTGTATTTATATTGTTTTACATGTGTAATTTTTTGCTTTTGTATTGTTTTGTGTGTGCTATGTTTTTGTATTTATATTGTTTAAGTATAATAATAATAATAATAAATTAATAAATAATAATGGCAACACTAAAGTCGACTAGTCAATTTCGTCAAGCTCCTGTTTATATTTTAATTTTATAAATACATTTACAAGCAATTTTCATCAACATTCATAGAAAATCAATAAGGAAAATTAATAGCTCAACAATAAACCCATTTTTTTTAAATAAATGTGTAATAATGTGAAATTAAATGCTTATAAAAAACTGCCGAAGCGGAGGTGACATGACAGCTGTCACCTCCGATAAAACTGGAAGACGAGGACGAAAAAAATGTTGACGAGACAAGCCGCACGAAGAGCACGCTCACCACCTCCGGACTCGTCGCCCAGCACCGCCTCGCCGCCGCCGGTCCCCAGCGCCAATGTTAGCGCTGTGACGATACCGGCCGCGGTAGTTGCGTCGAGCTCGAGCGACGAGTATTTCTCTCCGCCGACGTCGCCAAGACCTGTACGTCGGCAGGGGAGAGGCCGGCCACCGAAGAGCTTGGGACTTAGGGGCCATCCGGCCCCGAGCCGGGTCCCCGCTGCCGGTGGTTGTGTGCAGCGCATGAGATGGACTCAAACAATAAACGAGAACGTCATGCGCGCATATTACAGGGCTACAGAGGGGGGAACTAACCTCACTGCGTACCGTGAAAGGATGCTGTCTCTGTTTCAGGCACTGGAACCAACTGTCAACGTCTCGGCCCAACGACTGTCGGATCAGGTGCGGGTCATTCAACGCAATCACAGGTTGGACGATATCGCACTTGATAGGCTGCGCTCAGAGGTACTGAGCAACCAAATCACCCCGACTCTGACACAGACTGCGGCACAAACGTCAATCATCGATGCTGGTCCGCCGCGGTCCAATCGTGTTGAAGAAGAGGATGATAGGGTTGAAACAGTAAGTAGCCAGTACAACGACCGACTGAGGAACGCACTGGAGGATGCGTTCCGCGACTATAGATCCACTCCGACTGACCTTAGACCCCGGTTACCACGGCTACCTATGCATAAAAAAAATAGGGCGCTGGTGTGTGCTTTGGACTCGCTGCTCAAGAATTTCTTCGAGAGCAGCGAGGATCTCATTGATACACACTCGATCCTGTATTGCGCGGCTGTAGCGGCATGTCGATTAGCGAAAGTCAAGTTCCCGAATTGTGAGGAAGCTGCTCGACCTAAACCAGCCGTACCAGCCTGGCAACGCAGAATCGAGCGTCGTATCGATGGGACCAGGGTACTCATTGGCAAACTATACTGCTTCAGGGATGGCAATACTCGACCACGAGTGATGCGCTTTGTGAGACAGGCATTCTCGGGAACTGGTATCAGCCCTCGAGAATACATAAATCATCTCACAGAGCGCATCGACTTCCTGAAGCAGAAAGTTTGTGCATGGGCGAGCCGTATTCGGCGGTATAAGCGGCGAGTAGATCGATATACGCAGAATCGCATGTTCCAGAGCGATGAGAGGTGGGTATACAGAGCTTGGGAGCGACCTGAACAAAACGAGGCTGACGTGTGCCGCCCGGATGATGCCACCACAAGTGCATTCTGGCGCGGCATATGGTCGGTATCCGTTTGTCACACTGAGGGTAACTGGATACGGAATGTCGAACAAGTGTGTGAAACCATACCAGAAATGGATACCATTTTGATAACACCATCAGACGTAGCCGCAGCAGTCCGTTCGTTACCGAACTGGAAATCACCGGGACCGGACGGGCTGCATAACTTTTGGTTAAAATGGCTAAGTAGTTCACACACTTGTTTGGCATCTCAGTTCCAGTCATCCTTAGAGTCTGGTTCGCTGCCCCAGTTCTTAACAACTGGAATTACCCACCTGCTCCATAAATCAGGTAGCACCGCGGAATCCAAAAATTATAGGCCGATCACTTGTCTACCAACGGTCTATAAAGTTCTTACATCCATTTTGAAAGCTAAAATAAACAAACACCTTAACAGCAACTCCATCATGTCTGTCTCTCAAAATGGATGTAAGAGCGGGTCCCGTGGTACTAAGGAGCTACTCCTCATAGACATGGCCATCAGCCAACAGGTTCGTCGATCCCGCAAGGATCTCTCGACTTGCTGGATAGATTATAAGAAGGCCTACGATTCGGTGCCACATACATGGCTTATGAGGGTGCTGGAGTTGTACAAGATAAATGCAACTCTACGCACTTTCCTTAGGTCGTGTATGGGGCAATGGAAGACAGCCCTTCACTATCCAGGAAGTCGACAGATCCAGGGGAATGATGAACCTGTATGGATTAAGCGGGGAATATTCCAGGGCGACAGTCTGAGTCCAGTTTGGTTCTGCTTAGCTCTGAATCCTTTAAGCACACTGCTGGAGAATTCAGGGCTGGGTTATCGATTAAGGAGAGGTGGTCAGGTCATATCTCACCTCCTCTACATGGATGATTTGAAACTCTTTGCCCCCAATGAATTGCATCTGATGAAGCTACTGAATGTAACGGAAACTTTTAGTAGTGGCATCAGAATGGAATTTGGTGTGGACAAATGTGCAGTCATGCATGTAAAGCAGGGGGAGATTATGGAATCCGAGGGAATTACACTCCCAGATTCCATATACCTTAGATCCCTCTCCTCATTCGAGAGCTATAAATATTTGGGTATGTCGGAAGCGTTAGGTATCAGCGATGCTGACATGAAGCAATCGTTGAAGGAGCGCTTCTTTGGTCGCCTGAAGAAGGTATTAAATAGTCTTCTTTCAGGCGGAAATAAGGTGCGCGCCTTCAACGGGTGGGTCATGCCGGTTTTGATGTACTCTTTCGGCATACTTAAATGGACTCAGACCGAACTCGACGCCCTAGACAGAAGGGTCCGTACACTGCTGACAGCAAACAGGATGCATCACCCACGATCATCGGTGATGAGACTGTATATCCCGCGGAAGTGCGGGGGTCGAGGATTTTTAAATGCGAAGACCCTACACAACCGAGAGGTATGCAGTCTCAGAGAATATTTTTTACAAACCGTAGTGGGTATGCATCATGATGTGGTCAAAGTAGACAAGGGGCTCACCCCGCTATCCATGGCGAAAGAGAACTGGCACAAGCCTATAATACTGACCACAGATGACCGCAGGAAGGTATGGCAAAGCAAGGAACTTCACGGGCGATTTTATCGGGCTCTTCATGAGCCCGATGTAGACTTTTTAGCTTCCGTATCCTGGCTACGATTCAGTGACCTTTTCGGGGAAACTGAAGGTTTCGTCTGTGCAATTATGGACGAAGTTATCTTGACGAATAACTACCGGAGATATATTATGAAGGACGGGACGATTGACGTGTGTCGGGCATGTCACCATCCGGGTGAGTCCATCAGACATATTATCTCTGGTTGCTCTCGTCTGGCTAACAGCGAGTATTTGCACAGGCATAACCAAGTAGCTAGGATTATCCACCAGCAACTTGCTTTGAAATATAAACTTGTGGATTCTGAGGTACCGTATTATAAGTATGTGCCCGACCCAGTTCTTGAAAATGACCATGTCACGTTGTACTGGGATCGGTCTATCATTACTGACAGGACTATTGTTGCAAATAAGCCTGATATAGTAGTGATAGATCGATTAGCGCGCCTCGCAATGATTGTCGATGTTACCATTCCACATGACGGGAATCTCGTGAAAGCTGAGAAAGAGAAAAAAATGAAATATCTCGACTTGGCGCACGAGGTTGTTGACATGTGGAATGTGAACTCGGCTGTCATTGTACCGATTGTCGTATCGGCCAATGGTTTGATAGCCAAGAGCCTCGACCAACATCTATTGAGGCTCGCGTTAGGCAGTTGGATCAAAGGCCTGATTCAAAAGGCAGTACTCCTCGATACGGCCCGCATCGTGAGGAGGTTCCTGTCTCTGGAGCCCTAACCACCGGTAGCTTGGACCCCGCTCCCGCCATCGGTGGAACACTATTTTTTTATATTTTTAAATGTTTTTGTATGTTTTTTATATAAATATTTAAAAATGTAAAGCGATATGTAGACACGGAAAAATAAAGAGATAATAATAATAATATTTATTTATTTGCATAAACATGTGTGTACATACAGAAATTATTATTCGTATATGTAGGATGAAAAAATATAAATTGGCTCTACATAATTATTTGCCATTTGACAAGGCATGCAAATATTAAAAATAATAAAAAATTACTTATTGAAATAATATTTACATTAAAATTGTTCAATCACATCACAAAAAAGAAAAAAAAAGCAAAGTCATTAATAATAATAATTTTAACAATTTTCTAAACAACTGAAATTGAACCATTACAAAAATATAAAAAAAAATATTATGAATTTTGGAAAATTGAAACATTACTAGGTAGGGGAAACGGTACAGTTATTAGCCCCTATACAGTTATCAGCCATTTCAAATTTGATGGCTAAAAATAAGCAAAAACCTACCAAAACAGTATGTTTAACATTGCATTAATGGCAAAACTTTCGTCCTCCGTCAAACAGTTGCAACAAAATTCCGCTAGGTTGAGAGTTACCTTTTTGTCGTGTGAAATTTTGGCGGAGGTAAAGCATAAGTAGTATTCTTTAAGAAAATGCTAAGGCTGCTACTTTTTTTTGATGCAATATTTTATGGAGTAGGAGTACTAGTGCCGTTATTTAAATTGTATAAAATTATGTCTTTTTATGTGTTATAAACAGCTTTAGGGTGTAAAATAACGTTTTTTCGTTATAACTTCAAAATTTTGAACTGGCCAATAGCTGTCATTATTATTTGAATACTTTATAGTTATTGGCCTCCTATGCCAGTTACTATATTTAAAATAAAATAATTATCTAAGGTTTTTAATGAATAAATCTTCTTATTTCGTAACTATAAGTGTCATTTTTAATTACAAGAATTTTCGGATCATAAGGAATAGTTAATAGCCTAGGCCAATTACTGTGTAATACGAAAAAGTAACTTATAGAAAAAGTAGGCCAATAACTATAGTATTTTTTTTTTTTTTGGTTACTTAGAATAAATTATTTTCATTTTTATATCAGGTTCATGAGGTAAAAACAATGCTGAAGTTACCCCAATATACGAAAGAGGCCCTTGACGAGTGGCGAGAGGAGGCAAAACGCTGGGACATAATTCCGTTGCCACGAGAAATCGCTATATGGCGCACAGAGCTCCGGCGGTATCTCATGGCGACATGGAGAGTGCGATTGTCGCAACCCAATGCTGGGCACGCAACAATAGCATCCCCCTCTTTGAGGAGTAGCTAGAGAGGCGCCACGACGCCCTCAGCTTCTGCTTGACGCAGGTCCTCACCGGACACGGATGTTTCAGGAGGTTGTCCTCGTAGTGGCGATCTCTCGCGTCCGAGTATCTATTTATGTGTTGTAGAATTTAGTATCCTAACGTAGAAGTAAGTTTAAAATTGTTACTAACAAAATGAGTCACTGATACTCGAATAAATAAAAATTCATTATTATTATTAAAACATTTATGTTACTTTTTCAATATCTCATCTCAATCTTGAAAGAAAGTCAATATGAAATACTAGCGGCCGCCAGCGACTTCGTTCGCGTGGAGTTAATTATGCTCCGCTCCTATAGGTCGCAGCGTGATTTCATATAGCTAAAGCCTTCCTGGATTAATGGGCTATCCAACGCAAAAAATTTTTCAAATCGGACCAGTAGTTCCTGAGGTTAGCGCGTTCAAACAAACAAACTCTTCAGCTTTATATATATATATACAATATGTTAAGAAAACCCTGTCCGACCCGTAAGGATAATAAAGGTTAGGTAAACACATGGCCAAATAAAATATGAAATTTTACATAATCATCATAGTAACAATATTATTGAATTTTGAAATTATCTTTTTTCCCGCGAACTTCCCCAAAATTAGGTAAATTTTTAAAATGTGACAACACCATTTTCGGCGGTATCATCGTTTGATTTATTGTTGGATATTAAATGTATAAATTTATGTTCAATATTTGGCGGTCTCGTTTGTGATGCCGGCGCGCGGCGAGTTTGTCGGTGTCCTCAAAGGAAAATAGTAGGTGAAACTAGGGATGTACTATTTTTTGCGCAATAACGTTTTTTTATCGCTATTAATCGAAACTTGTATCTGGTTGAATGATTTGTTAAAAACACAGATTACCCAATGGTAAAAGTACTTTTGTTTGTTTATCGATTAATTACTAATAACATTATTATAACACAAGTATTAGTAAGCAGAAACGAGAAGGACTTATGAAACACAATTTTAGTAAAATTTTACAAATAGTTTTAACGGTCAATATCATCGATTTTGAGACAGAAACTGAAATTAAAAATTTGGCATGATTTTCATTTACAGCAGTGTACCTAACTAATTTAAGTTTTGTAAAAGTTCTAAACAATTCCATGCGATGTTGAATCTAGAATGAGAATGAGAAACTACAATACTAAATCGATAACAAAAATAGACGAGTAAATTGTTTCCATCGAAAATCAATATTTTGATTACTTACACATCCCTATTTACTCAAAGGATGCCGCGAGGCCAGCCCCGTAGGTACAATTCTAAAAAATAAAAATCATTTTTACTTTAAATTATCAGTTGGGCGTAAAGTCGTAAACATCGCTCTAGTGAAGACTATTCGTGTATTGTGTGATCATGTCGTTTCCTAACGTAGAGTAATGTAACATGCTGATGGAAAGTAGCAACTGCTGTTTTGTGATCAGGTGATTGTGGTCAATGTGGTTCCAGTATGACGGTGCGTCACCATATCTTTGTCCTGTACGTGAGAACCTCCATTATCAGTTCGGCGAGCAGTGGATTGGTAAGGGTGGACCAACTGTGGCCAGCGCGGATTTGACACCACTTGATTTTTATTTGTGTGCATGTCCGTGCTAATCTCGTGCGGCGGTGCCAGCTGGGCCTGTATCGTTATTAGTGAATGAAATTGGAACAACATCTCCGCCACAGCCAATATGCTCATCGAATGAAATGATACATTTGGAGAGTCAGACGACCTTCCTACTTAAAAAAAAAGTTCTTTTCACGAGCTGCCTAAGTATAATTATTTCTTTCGAGACTCGATAAACGTGAATAAATTACCTATACCTACATGCATGAGGTCAACTGAGGTTATGAACTGTGCCTGTGTTGCCATGAAATTACCTATTTATTTTATTTAAGTTATTTATTTTTTAGGGGGAATTTTTTTTTAAGTTTAGCCAGGTTTTGCAGGCATTAGTAGAATCAGTTATCGATACCTAACAATACCTTCACGGATCGGACAGGGTTTTCTTAACATATTGTATAGAGTTATAAAGTAGCGCTTGACCGCAATCCCGTCTGATGGTAAGCAGTGATGCGATCGTTGATTGTAAAGTGCACTAGTTTATTAAGAGCCTATTCACTCTAGCCTTGAAGACACTCAAATTGTAGTGTGACGGAAACACCGCCGCTGGCAAATATATAATATATATTAATAATAATATAGTCTTTATTTCAGACAGTATTTCATTACTTATTATACAGGATTACATACAGTTTTAACATACAGTATTATATTTCTTGTTTTTTTTTTCTTAATTTACCTAATCCTAATTCTATCCAACATTAATTTCTTTTATTTAGTATCTGATGGTTCACATCAACAGCTCTGTCTGTATGCCACTTATTGGCAAAGGCCTCCTCCAACCTTTTCCATTCTTTTCTGTCTTTGGCAGTTCTGGTCCATGTCCCCCAATATATATTAGTATAGATAAATAAAATTTGAATGTAGGTACATATATTACATTATTATGTAGAAATAGACCGTATGTAATAGGGCTCACTCGACCAGGATACGTTCCGCCCTTAATATATCGCTGCCCAATGCCTCATTAACTTTCAGAGTATACCCTGTCAAACCCGAAATGATATACAAAAAGTTCCAACCTTCGTTTACATGTGAATTCTTCTATCCATCCAAATGACATAAAAGGGATAGATTCCTATTCATAAAACAGATCATATAGTATTAAAAATCCTTCAGCCATGAACGAAATGCTCCAAGCGTTCATGAGCAAAGATTTAATTTTTCCTTTGTCTATTTTTACCAAATTAAACACTGTGCCCATGGACTCGGAATTAATACTATTATTTTTTTTACTGAATACTTTTGTTTTGCTCACAAAATTAAGTTGAATTGCACACTGTGCGGTGTTGTGCTAAACATTTATAACTACATTATTTTGCTCGTTTTGTCACAGTATGAAAATCATACAGTAGGTCGACGCCTTTGATCTCGTGTAAAATGCCGACATCGTCTAGACAGTAACGCATCGGCCAGGGTTGTAACAAACAAACAATATTTATGAAATTATTTATTAATTGCAGATCAACATCGATAGCTGTATTATATTTAATTAATTTGCTATTTTTACTAAGGGAACAACTCGAGACAGATTTAAGTTATTTAGATGGCATTTTCGTAACCAGCACCCCAATCGACCTCGGAATTACACCCATATCATATTAATATACATTTAAATTGGTGTTCGCCATCTTGGATTTCAGAAAGGATATCTTTTTAGTAACAAGCACTACAATTATATTTACTTAATTGACACCCATATTAAATTATAAAAAAAGACGCCCGCCATTTTGGATGTCAAAAAGGATGGCTTCTTCGTTACAAGCACCCCAATTATACTCAAAATTGACACTCATAAACAAATTATAAAACAAACAAATAAAAAAACAAACACGTGTTAGCCCTTAATGATAGATACCGAGCTACGAACATCGTTTTGTTCGCAACTCGGGTGCCGCTTACCCGCGTCTCGTCCCTCACACCCCGCACGATTGCTCTATCTAGACGTCTTCGTCGGACGACTCTATGATTTTTAGACTGTGGTTTTGTACAGTGTTCAATTAAGTCTGCTGGAGTGCACAGTGAGCAAAAGTTTGTTCTGTCGTGTAATTTGCATGTTTTGTGTTAGTTAACCTGGGTTGTAATAAACGTTTAAGGATACTTAAAATGGTAACGGTTTAACATTTAGCTGGCAAGTTTGTTATGATGTTTGCAATATGTGTGTTCAATGTGCAGTGTTAAGTATTAATCTCTCCAACAAAGGCTGCACCTAATACGAAGTTTGGAACGCGGATTTCTGTAGGAGTAAACTGGAAATTGTAACAACGCAAACGTCATTGTCTTGTGGATTCAGTTAGTATAATGAGCAATGAGAGAGTTTGAGCTAGTTTTCTTGATTTTCGAGAGTAATAATGGTAGCCCTGATTAACTCAGAACAATGTTTATTTTATTAGGTTAGTTTCTTATGGGTTATATGAGTTCATATCACATGGAACTGGTGAAGGGCGGGCGTTTTTGGGAACTGTTTTTAAATTTTGTCGTTCAAAGAGACGCAGCATGGGTAGGCCCCGATAAGGTGGACTGATGACCTGGTGAAGGCCGCGAGATACCGCTGGATGCGGGAGGCGAAGGACGGGTCGTTGTGGAGATTATTGGGGGAGGCCTATGTCCAGTAGCGGGCGTCTTTCGGCTGAAATGACAATAATATTCAAAAAGTGCTGATTCTCTGATTTTTTAATAGTTATAAACTAGTGCTTGACTGCAATCCCGCCTGATGGTAAGCAGTGATGCAATCGTTGATGGTAAAGCGCACTAGCTTATTAACCCTATTCACTCAAAAAAACTGAGTGAAAAAACTGAAACAACAAATTTCAATAATTCAAAAAGAGATGTGCTGCTACTAAAATAAATTAGCTTTGATATGACTATAATTTATTTGGATAAGTATTAATAATAAGTAACAAATACTGGGTTCCGATTTCGATTGGCATTTTAATTAACTTTTCACACATAAAAATGTACTCATAATGAGGAAACTATAGTAGGTAGACATATGGTGTCGTAGACTTTTTTGTAGAATTTTTTTACAAAACATTACTTTGATTACATTATTTTGATCTATCTCATAGGGTTCAGCCAGCGTTTGCAATGTAAGCTCAAAAATGGGTTTATTTCGCGACATGTGTTAAAAACCTCAAAAATTATCAGTGTTCCTCTTATATATTATGAATATTATATACATACTCCTCTTGAATCACTCTATCTATTAAAAAAAACCCTATCAAAATCACATTAATTTTTCGGTGGTAGGCTATAACATCGGCTGCCGGCAGAAGTTACCACCCACCAGACAAGGTCTTGCCGCCAAGCGATTTGTCGTGTTCTGGCATGATGTCTGGTGAAGCCGTACGGAGGACGGGTCTGAGCAGTTGTGCTGCGATGTGTGCCGGGTACGATGCGCCAAATGTTGTTGTGTCGGGAGTTTGGTCGTGGAGAGTCTCCAGATAAATCTCCCTTTGGCGCAGCATCGTTGGTAGTGTTGGTCTTGGGTTTAACATTGCATCACCTCGCTCAACTGCCGTCATTTTTCCTATTCCTAAGTTTTTTAAGTGAATAGGTTTAATAAACTAGTGCGCTTTACCAACAACGATTGCATCACTGCTTACTATCAGGCGGAATTGCAGTCAAACACTAGTTTATATTTATTTAAAAAAAAAAAACATAGGGAAAGTGACTTTGTTAAATAATACTAGCGGCTGCCAGCGACTTCGTTCGCGTGGAATTAGTCATGCTCAGCTCCTATTTGCAATATTTATGGCTGCGTTAGCTCCCGTTTTCGCAACATTTTTTGTTATTGCACTGCTCCTATTGGTCATAGCGGGATGTTATATAGCCTAAAACCTTCCTGGATTAATAGGCTATCCAACGGAAAAGAAGTTTTCAAATCGGAGCAGTAGTTCCTGAGATTAGCGCGCACAAACAAACAAACACACAATCATTTATGCATATCACAACATTTTCATGAGATTCTGTTTAGTTTTTCTATCATTTGGATAACTATTATTATAATACATCATTTATATTATTGCGGACTGTGTTTTGTAATTCTAGCATATGGCACTCGTGGGTTGCAGCTGAAAATCAGCGTCAGATGGTACACTTTGTGTTGTCATGTGACATTATGCTGAGCTGAGGCCCTTTTGGCATTACACGCCAAGTTTTATAGTTTTAAATTTATGTTTTTACTGTAATGTCAATAAATGCATTTTTCTTTCTTTCTTTTCAAACAAACTCTTCAGCTTTATATATTAGTATAGATGTAGTGATGATACCATACATTGTTCCCAGTGCAGTATCACAACAAAAATATGCACGGAATAGGTCGCAAGAGTCATTGAACTGCAGACTGCCAGTCGTTGGTAATAAAGTTTTCGTTGATTGAAAACCGTATGCTCCAGCGATCTGTAGCTTTATTAGGGGCCCGTGTGCGGATAGAAATTCCCCAAGGGAAAAAATTCACACGTAATGTAAATGTTGTGGGAAGAATGGGTTCAAAATATAAACATTATTTGTCCACGTGCTTTATAATCCTCAAAGTTGCGTTTAAAGAGAGAACGTTTATTTGTGACTAGCTGCGCGCCGCGGTTTCACCCGTGTAGGTTTCGATATGTTTTATTTATTTGCTCCGGTCCTATTGCTCGCAGCGTGATGTCAAATAGCCTAAAACCTTCCTGGATCAATGGGCTAACCAACGCAAAAAGAATTTTTCAAATCAGACCAGTAGTTCCTGAGATTAGCGCGTTCAAACAAACAAACAAGCAAACTCTTCAGTTTTATATATTAAGTATAAATTAGTATAGATAAACATGACAAAAAATAATACAAAAACATAAAAAAGATGGTTGAAGGAACATGCGTCATATCCAAGCAAAACAGCTATCGTTTACCTGTTGTACGAACAGCACATCAAGTTACTACAATTTGTCAGATTTATTTATTAGATTTTCAACGTTATATATAAAGCTTTAAGGCTCAAAGTTGACTGGGAATTTTTGACAGTTTAGGGGAGGTTGACCTGCTGTCGTCTGTACTCCAAAGATTCTGAAAAGCCTGCGGGGTATTTATGGCCTAGTCAAAGAAACGCCAAACTGAGAACAGGATATCATTAATTATAATGTACCTACTAGGCGAGTAATGGGTGAGTTGTCTCGTCGAATCCAGCTCGGCTGGGCAGCGTTCGGGAAGCTACGCTACATCATCTCGTGGTCCAAGATACCATAGTGTCTCAAGACTAAAGTCTTTGACCAGTGTGTGTTGCCAGTGATGACTTACGGAACTGAAACGTGGTCGCTCACAATGAGCCTCATACGAAGGCTCAGAGTCACACAAAGGGCAATGGAAAGAGCTATGCTCGGAGTTTCTCTGCGTGATCGAATCAGAAATGAGGGGATCCGCAGAAGAACCAAAGTCACCGACATAGCTCTGCGAGTCGCTAAACTTAAGTGGCAGTGGGCAGGGCACATTGCTCGTAGAACCGATAACCGATGAGGCAGTAAGGTTCTGGAGTGGCGGCCACGTGCTGGACGTAGCGTAGGGAGGCCCCCACCAAGGTGGACCGATGACCTGGTGAAGGTCGCGGGAAGCCGATAGATGCGGGCAGCACGAGACCGGTCATTGTGGAAAGCCTTGGGGGAGGCCTTTGTCCAGCAGTGGACCTCTATAGGCTGAAGAAGAAGGGGAGTAATGAAATTACGAAAAACGTTTTTTTATTGAATGGACTTGCTCTTGACCCGATCACGCTTGTTAGAAAGCGATGGGCAACTTCTATGATGGAATGAAGATACAAAGCAAAGCAAGGGTAATTGCTTTGAAGTTTTAAAATTGATTTGGGAACTTAATAAATAAAAAAAAAAACAAATTTTATTATTAGTCTTAGCCCGAAGCTGATGTGGACTATTATTTCCTTCTATTTATTTCTTGTTTTTTTTTTAACTTTAAGTTTGTTATACTGTAATAAATAAAAAAATTAAATTCCAATTTAATAAGAACATTTGTCATCATCATCATCTCAGCGTCAATCCCAGTCGCATCCGTAGCTTTTCAGCTTTGGAGTCTGGGGTCCGCTTTACCAGTTTAACTGCTGATTTTGGCTAAACTTCGATATTTTCCGTGAAGCGACTGCCGTCTGACCTCCACAACCCGAAGGCGATATCTAAGCATTGCAGTTAGACCAATTAGATTTTGAGGGCTCCAACCAACCCGTAACAACTGCCACTAGATGTTCGTATGGCAACCGGGACCAACGGCTTAACGTGCTTTCCGAGGCACGACCAGACCAATGCAAATATTCATATTCATGCATACAAATATTTGCACTGTGCGGGGATGGAACCCGCGCCTCCTTGCGCAACGGCCGCGTTCGCTACCGCTACGCCACGGAGGCTGTCAAGAACATTACCTATTGTAACTACGCCAATTTAAAAGTGAAAAAGGTAACATAATGGAAAATATGAACCAAGATCCTTTCGAGAGCACCTCTTTAATGTAATTTTTACGGACTTCTCACAGACAAAAGGAATGAGCTTAAATCACCGCGCTTAATCCTTGCGTGATTTCCCAGGACGATTTTTCTTCACAAAAATAGGCTATCTATGATAACTCTAAAGGGTTCCGTAGACAGGTCACGTGGTACGCGACGCGACTCTAATAGAACAATTTATATGTATATGGTGGAAATGAACCATATGTTCTAATTGGAAATGAGGAGATCCGCAGAAGTACAAGCAGAACCAATTCACTCAAAAAAACTGAGTCAATAGGAAGAAAGAAGGCAGCTGAGCGAGGTGATGCAATGTTAAACCCAACAAACCGACCAACGATGCTACGCTAGAGGGAGATTGATTTGGAGACCCTCCACAACCAAACCCCCGACAAAACAACATTTGGTGCATCTTATCCGGCACACATCGCAACACCCGCACGGGTCGCTCAGACCCGTCCTCCGTGCGGCTTCACCAGACATCATGCCGGAACATGACGAATCGCTTGGCGGCAAGACTTTGTCTGGTGGGTGGTAACTTCTGCCGGCAGCCAATATTATGGCCGACCACCGAGTATTTTGTCGATAACCCAATAATATACAATATGTAAAGAAAACCCTGTCCGACCCATAAGGATAATAGAGGTTAGGTAAACACTTGACCAAATGTAATATAAAATTTTACATAATCATCATAGTAACAGTAATAATGAATTTTGAAATAATCTTTTTTTCCCGGGAATTAATTCCAATTTCCCCGAAATGTGGTAATTTTTAAAAAAACTGACAACACCATTTGTGACGGAGCGAATAGCGATGCGACCTCGTGCCGCATACCCCGCCCCCCTTCACCCGCGCCTGTATGCCTATCGGGTTGCCTACCGCACATGCATTAAGTTACCTCGCTTTTTTGAAATAATATTTTTTTTGGGGATTTTTTTTTTAAGTTTAGTCCGGCTTTGTAGGCAATATTAGAATCAGTTAACTATACCTAACAGTACCTTCACGGATCGGACAGGGTTTTCTTTACATATTGTATAAACTCATAGATATTTCTGAATGATATTAAATCAATTTTTAAAATCAGCCGACCTAGAAAATCACTTAACTCAGCAAACAATTAGAAATTGCTACAATACATTAAACATGCGTAAATAATCCAATCACAGCCTCCCAGTAGTTACATAATAACAACCTTTAATGCCAAAGTCTGGCAACCTGCCAACCTGCCGGCCCTGAACTTGCAAGCATAGTTGGCACAATTTATGGCAGCATTGCGTAACCAGGAATGTAGGACGAAAAACATTCGTAAAAAGTGTCTGAGGATATAAGACTTGTGTTTGCGACAATTGACCGTATGAAGGATCAAATCGGATAGTATTGCCGTCTTTTACTTGGTAATAAAGAAAGAGAGGGATGGACAAAGCTTGCAGATGTGAAATTAAGTTCAATATCGCTCTATTGTGATAACACATTGACAATACCTACCAATCTTTCTTTTGATCACCGGTTTCTATTTTACTAAATTCCTGCTACTTGTTGAGAGTAAGCCTGTCAAAAAGCCAGCCTGCCGGTGTTCTATAGGATGCATTTTGGAGAGAATGCGAAGGAATTGCATGATTTCATTCCCCCATCTCCGTTCTATCATCGGACGACCCGTCGTACGGCGAGTTTCCACCCTTACGTTGTTGACACCACTACGATCCGATTCCGGACGAAGCGTTTCGCCTCGTCTTTTATACTGCGTATATCGAGGGACTGGAACAATTTGCCGGCGGCGGTGTTTCCGTCGGACTACAATTTCTAGAGTGAAGAGGCTCTTAATAAACTTGCGCGCTTTACCAACAACGATTGCATCACTGCTTACCATCATTCGGGGTTGCGGTCAAGCGCTACATTATACTTTATGAAAAAAAAAGGTTTTGCCAAAACCATAGTCGTCAGCGCTGTCTTCTGATTCAGTTGAAGATATTTCGTTTCCACAATCACATCGCTGTGCAAACGAATTAATGATAGACGTATTGATATTTGACAAAGGCTTTTGTTGATAAATAAAGGTCGGAAACCATTTGACGAAGCCGAAAAAGACTTATTGTTCCCGTCATTGTGATTTTTTTAGGAAAGCTTTAGACTATTAATAACAGTCGCATACCTATGACGATTAATCAGTAGCTACACCATGAGTTTGCACATCCAAAACTCGCTACCGTATCCACAAATAAACACTGATGGAGAATCAAATAAGGCCACTCCTATTTTTTGACTTGCTCTTTAATTACGATTTGTTTTAAAAATAACATAAGTAATACGTTTCGAATCAATATCATCCTTGCACGTTTGAAGCTGATATTTTAAACTGTATCATCATCATCATCAACCTTTTTATCGTCCCACTGTTAGTCGCTCAGTTAATAACATTTAAAGCCTTAGCGATGAAACTGTCGGCGGAACGATTGACCACGCGACGCGGTAAATCACGTGGTCAATCGTTCCCGCCATTGGTTGGTTTAGTATTCGATTTCGCTTCGCTATGAAGCGATGTTACTTTGGCTACAGGCCCAGGTCTCCTCTCATAGAGAGATGGACTGAGCGTTATCTCCACGCTTGCTCAATGCGGGTCCAGGTTTCTTCAAGATGTTTTCCTTCGCCTTTTAATCAGGCATTGGTATCCAAGATATATTTAGAAAGTACATATAACTTAGAAAAGGTACCTACTTTGATACTTGCCTGACCTGGAATCGAACCAGCACACTCATACTTCAGAGGCTGGTGTTTTAACAGCTAGGCCATCACGACTACTGAACTGTATATAATAATGTTTTTAACGGCAAGAGTACAATGGTTAGAGCGGTCGCAACTGGTGCAATCGTGTGCTCCTTCAATACCTTGTTGAACCACTTGCGGCACAGCAACGGCTTAGCTGAAGAGTTTAATAAAATAAATGCTTTCACCAACATTATTCTCTGAGTGAAAACCTTGGAAAATATTTTAATGGGAAAGGTCTCCAAAGCCTAGAGCACAGGCGTAGAGTAGCCAGCCTTTCGGTGTTCTATA
>JADWQK010000378.1:0-24649 GCA_017933935.1 Sesamia nonagrioides
AGAAACTTTTTGTAGTGCAATGTGTGTCACCATAGAAACAAAGCTGTTATCTTGTCTAGTCAGAAAATATAAAATATATTGAACATGAGATCGCGTTTTCTTCTATCTGATATTGTTTAAATCGAGATTAATCATCTCATAATAGGTTATGGGCCCCTTTGCTTTCACTTAAATATTTGTTGGAAACTAAGCATGGAGCTAAGTAAAATGCAAATACGTAAGCTTGATGGAAATAACTGGATACAATGGAAGTACCGCATGTCTGCTCTGTTAAGGGGCATGGACGGACTTTTGGACATTGTTCAGGGAAATACTCATAAACCGAAGAAGCCTGTAGCTGAGGGCAGTGATGTTGATTCTGCGTCCGCAGTGGCTTTGATGAACTACAACAAAGAGTTGTCGGAGTATGTTAAGCTGGAAAGTATTGCGTTACTTCTAATTACAAACAATATATCAGATGAAATTTTAGACAAGGTGATTCGATTCTCTCACCCTAAGGACGTATGGGATGAACTGCATAGACTCTATGACGGTGTCAATGAAGACAAGTTATACGAAGTATGCATGGAGTTCTTCAAATTTCAAAAGGATACTACTGATGACATGTCAACTCATGTATCAAGGTTGAAAAATATGTGGCATAAACTGAATCAGGAATTATTAAAAACTGAAGAAGGTAAGCAATTACCAGAAATACTTTTAATCTGCAAGATTTTAGATACACTGCCAGAAAGTTATTTTTCATTTAAATCGAGTTGGATGTTGATGTCCAAGAAAGACAGAACTGTAGAGAATATTACCAGCCAACTTTGTGCGCATGAAAAAGCTATAATAGGAAGCACGGAAGGCACGTCTAGCGAAGCGCTTCTCATGAAAACAAGGAAGAAAGGTGTTGAGAAAAAGAAGGAAGAGACATCAGGAAATAAAAAAGTTACCAAGTTCAGATGTCATATCTGTAAAGAGGTTGGTCACTTTAGGAAAGATTGTCCAAATAAAACTATTAAGGAAGATAGAAGGAATAGAATTGATGGCACCAATATGATGGTACTACTAAATCTGTCTGAAAATAATATCCAAGATCGTGAAGCATGGTTTGTTGATAACGGAGCAACTCACCACGTTACGATGAGAAGAGATTTATTTGAAAGTTTTGAGCCCTTCAGTATACCTCACACTCTTACTACGGCTGATGGAAACGTAATAGAAGCCATAGGAAAAGGAAAAATTAGAATAAAATCTAATGTTGGAAAAGAATTTTACCTTAGTGATGTCTGGTTTGTTCCTAGTATTAGCAAGAATCTTTTTTCAGTGCTAGCGGCACAGGACAAGAATACAAACAGTGTATTTGAGTCACGAGTAACTATATGCTGTATTAAAGTGAATGGAATAGTTACTGTGACAGGAACCAGAACTAGGTATGGTGGGCTATATAAGCTGAATTGCAAAGCAATTAAACCGAAGGTAGCTGCATCGATTAATGCAGTAGATGCCTTACAGCTGTACCATGAACGCATGGGCCACCAAGATAAAAGGCATGTGAAAAGTCTTATAGAACGAGAATTGAATATAAAGACAAAGGATAATGGCATATTGTGCGAAGGATGTATTTTTGGAAAAGCTCACAGACAGAAGTTTGGGAGTAGAGAAAAAGCTAAAATGCCTGGAGAACGCATACATTCAGATGTTTGCGGTCCTTTTCCGTTTTCAGTCTCGAAGTATCGATATTTCGTCCTTTTCAAAGATGAACACACTCGTTTTCACTACGTCTACTTCATGAAAACAAAATCTGAAGTACCTGAAAAGCTGAAGCAAATGCTGGCAGAAGCTAGAGTAGCAGGACACACAATTAGAGAATTCCTGAGTGATAACGGTGGAGAGTTCGACAATGAACAAGTTAGAAAAGAATTAGCGAAATACGGAATACACCAAAGACTAATAATGCCGTATACGCCTGAACAGAATGGGTGTAGCGAAAGAGAAAACCGTACGATCGTAGAGTCAGCAAGAGCTATGATGCATGCTCATGAAGAGTTGCCTCAACAATTGTGGGCGGAGTTGGTACAGACAGCTGTTTATGTTTTGAACAGGACGGGACCAACTTCCGTGGAACACAAGACTCCGTTCGAGCTTTGGTTTAGGAATAAACCTCGGATAAAGCACCTGAGAATAATTGGCTCAGTTTGCTATGCACATATTCCTAAGCAAAAACGAAAAAAGATGCATAAAAAAGCTACGAAATGCGTACTGGTTGGATATGATAATGACGACGGGTATAGACTATGGAACAAGGAATCCAAATACATAGTCAGGTCAAGGGATATCATATTTGACGAAAAGCCATTGGAAACGAAATTCCAAGAGCTAGATGAGGAGGTCACAGAAGTGGAAATTCCCGTTCCAGTAAGAAGGGAGTATGTAGTGACACCCAATAGGATCAACAATCAAGTTGTAACGATCGATAATGAGACTGATAGTCCGGTTATAGAAGAAGACAATTTTGATGATGCTTTATCGACTCATGAAGAATCTTTTGAACCAAGGGGAGGAAATGATGTTGATAATGATGATCTGGAGCAGATGGTTGGAAATGATGACGTTAATGAAGATGAAGATAATCTTGAGCAACTAATTAACGCACAGAGTGATCGAATTCTGCGAGACCGATCATTGATCAGACATCCGGTCAGGTTCAAAGATTATGTTATGGTTACAAACGGATTTGTCGAACCAACATGTTACAGAGAAGCAATATCCTGTAACGAAAGTGAACTTTGGAAGAAAGCCATGGAAAACGAGATAAATTCTCTTAACGAGAATGACACGTGGGTTTTAAAAAAGTTGCCAAAAAATAGAAAAGCGATACCATGTAAATGGGTTTTTCGCGTGAAGCTGAATGCTGATGGATCAGTCGACAAGTTCAAAGCAAGACTAGTGGCTAAGGGTTTTCGCCAGAAAAAAGGAGAGGACTATGATCAAACTTTTAGTCCTGTTGCGAAAATGACCACGGTGCGGACTGTGATTAGCGTAGCAGCAAGCGAAGGTATGAAGATGTGTCAGTTTGATGTGTCGACGGCATTTCTATATGGAACACTTTCAGAAGAAGAAATTTATATCAAGCAACCCGAAGGCTACGATGATGGTTCTGGAAGGGTATGCTTACTGAAGAAAAGTCTCTATGGGTTGAAACAAGCCCCGAGATGTTGGAATCAGAGAATTCTTAGTTTCTTCAAGGAAGCTGACTTTAAAATCAGTGAAGGGGACACTTGTTTATTTGTAAGAGAGAAAGACCACCGGAAATTGATTGTGGTTCTCTACGTTGATGACGGGCTAGTAGCTGGAACAGATCAAGAACTCATTGATGAATTTATTGAAGAGCTCAAGGAAAGGTTCAAGATAACAACTAAACCAGCTACCTATTTTCTAGGTATAGAGATTTCAACCAGAGAAGGTATTGGAACAGTAATACATCAAACATCTTATGTTAAGAAAGTTTTGAACAGGTTTGGAATGCAGGACTGCAAACCTGTGACTACACCAATTACCAAGGAGGACATAGTCTCTAAAAACGAGAACGATGAGTACGTTCTGAAAAACTATAGGCAAATAGTTGGAGCACTTGCATATTTAATGGTCGGAACAAGACCTGATATTGCATATGCAGTAAGTGTAGTGTCAAGGAGGCTGGAGAAACCGACTCAAGCGGATTGTGTCAGAGTAAAACGTATCATAAGATACCTTCAGTACACAATTGATCTCGGCATTATGTATAAAAGGAACTATAAAACTGGAATTATAGAATCATACAGTGATGCTGACCACGCAGGCGATATGGAAACTGGAAGATCGACTTCTGGAGTACTTTGCCTATATGCCGGAGGACCAATCTCCTGGATGAGTCAGAGACAGCAGAGTGTCGCTATTTCGACGACGGAAGCTGAAGTGATCGCTGCAAGTGAAGCTGCGAGAGAATGCGTATGGTTGACTCGGCTCTTAGGAAGTCTTGTACAACTGAAAAGTCTTCCTGTGTTACAAGTGGATAACGAAACAGCAATAAAATTAGCTGAGAATCCAGAGTTTCACCGACGCACCAAACACATCCGTACACGTCACTTCTTCGTAAGAGAGCTTGTGACTAATGGAGAGCTGCTAATAAAGAAGGTAACAAGCGAGCTTCAATTAGCGGATCTTCTAACTAAGCCATTGCCCAGGGCTAGGCTTCGTAAGCTTGTGGATATTATGGGACTACATTGAGAGAAGGTGTTAAAGTTTATGTATAGAAACTTTTTGTAGTGCAATGTGTGTCACCATAGAAACAAAGCTGTTATCTTGTCTAGTCAGAAAATATAAAATATATTGAACATGAGGTCGCGTTTTCTTCTATCTGATATTGTTTAAATCGAGATTAATCATCTCATAATAGTCTAGAGCCTGAGAAAGGACATAGGCCATATAATCAGTCAAATCAGTCTCGCGCGGCGCGTCGTAGCATGCGAACGTTAACAATGAGTGGTCAGGAGGGGGTAACTACCTCCAACAGTGTAAAGTGCGCGAATTGTAACTTAGTGATTAATGAAGCCTTATCATTTATTCAAAACAAATGTGATGTTATGGACGAAAATAGTCTAATACGTTTGTGTTCCACGGCGTTTAAACCCGAGGAAATAACTTTGGCAAAAAGTCTCTTGTATGAGGCGGTAAAAACTAAAACGACCAGAAGAAATGTAAGCCGTAAAAAGGAGGGTAAAACACAGCGAGAACTGGAGGATATTATACTGCTGATAAAAGAAGTAGACCCAGAGGAATTGCCTATTTTTGTAGCTCGTGACCTACACAAACTTCCCCCTGTAACATTTGACCACCTGGATGCAACACGACTACTACGGGATTTAATTGCTATGAAAAATGAAATTGAGATTATTAAAGAATCATATATATGTCCCATTGGATCAGTTCACCCAGTTGAGAAATGAAGTCGTTAATTTACAGCATACGTCGGTTGTTAATAATTATCACTGTGATAACTTTGTAAATAAAAAAACGGGGTGCAAGCAAGATTCCAGAAAGTTGCGAGTTTAATTATGACAGTGGTCCTGTTGGAATTATACATATTCCACCATCAGTGCAGTGCAGTAGGAAGAAACTTAATTCCAACCCAACGGACTTAGCTACCGTCAAAAACACAAAATCACAATCGCCGTGCATGCAGGAGCGGCTTTCGCCGTCCCTTTTGCACGATGGCACACAGCCGCCCGCCGAGTATCGTCCCGTCGCACTCACATTGCTTACCGCGGACAATAGATGCGCTGTACAACATCGAGATGACTCACCGGAGCAAGCGGCTAGTTATGTAGCGGTAGCGAGTCGTGTCAATACTAAGAATACAGAATCATGTTCGTCGCCGCGGACAGTTAATAGACAAAAGGACGATGAATGGCATACTGTACAAAGAAGAAGGCTGAAAAATCGCTTTTTAGGTGAACATGGAACGTGTCAAGACACGGATGGGAAATTCAAGGCTGCCGATACTAGTATACCTCTATTTATAAATTATGTACACAAGGAGACGTGTGAAAGTGACATAGTATCTTACATAAAGAATAAAATCAACGTGGACGTCACCTTACACAAAATGAAACCCAAACACCCAAAGGAATACAACTCATATAAGATTTTTGTACCAAAACATAAGCTGAGCTTATTTATGAATTCGAGTCTGTGGCCGGACGGTATAACTTTCCGACGTTTCATAGAATTCCGTAAGCGAGAAATAGACAGAGTAACATCTGATACCGCTCTTTAAAAATTAATTAATGGATAAGTCAACTAATACCGTCACCTTGATTAGTTTTAATTGTAAGTCCTTCGAGAGATCTAAGGAATGTGTCAAAACGCTTAGTCAGAAGGCAGACCTCATCGCGTTGCAAGAAACCTGGATGCTGCCTCACGAGATCCCAAAGCTACACGAAATTAACAGTGAATTTAGTTACTGTGGAAAATCAGCTGTGGATGTCTCAAGTGGAATATTGAGGGGGCGGCCCTATGGTGGAGTGGCGCTTCTGTGGAGAACCAGTAGGTTTAATTGTGTATCAGTAATAAAGTGTGATAGTGACCGATTAATTGCGATTAAGGTGTGTGCCTCAGACAGGTCAATTTTATATTTTTCTGTTTACATGCCTACAGACTCACCAGATAATCTAGTAGAATATATACAGTGCCTTACTGAAATTGTAGCTATAATCGAAAATAATGACGTAGAGACCGCTTACATATTAGGTGACTTTAATGCTCATCCTGGGGAGAGGTTTGGAAACGAGTTGTTAGGTTTTTGTGAGGAACAGAATTTGGTATGTGCTGATTTCAGATACTTTGGTGTGAACTCAGGTACGTACACTTTTGTTAGTGAAGCGCACGGCAGTCGTAGGTGGCTTGATCATTGCTTGGTCACTAAGTCAGGCATGAAGTCGGTAATATCAGTAAAGGTGCATAATGATGTTTATTGGTCGGACCACTGCCCGTTAGAAATTCTATGTGACTTTAAATCGGTATGCCAAACCACTGTACTGCCGCGCGCTAAAACAAATAAAGTCCTGTGGGGTGAAAGGAGCACGGACCAAACTGATAGGTATACTGAATTTTGTAACAATAAATTACGCAAAATTGAGTTTCCTTATGAATTTAGGAATTGTTGTGACAGTATGTGTAATAATAACGGCTTAGATCACACTATTGTAATTGATACTTTGTACGCAAAAATTATAACTGCAATGCAAGAGGCCGCTGTGCTCAGTTTTGAGGGTAGGGACCAAGCTGGAAGGCCCAAACGTGGCCGTTCAATCGTTGGATGGAATAAATATGTCCGCGATGCTCACTGGGACGCTAGACAAAAGTTTAAAAACTGGGTATTTTACGGCCGTCCGACTTCCGGGGGTATCTATAATGACATGTATGAGTCTAGGAAAGTGTTTAAAAAGAAACTGAAATATTGCCAAAATAACCAGGATTTAATTAAAATGAATAATTTAGCTACAAAGCACAAAGATAAAGATTTTAAAGGCTTTTGGCAGGAAACCAGAAAGTTAAACCCTAAGTCTAGCGTACCGGTGAGCGTGGAGGGTATAAGTGATCCTGAAAGTATAGCGAATATGTTCCGGCTACACTTTCAGGTGGAATCCCCACTCAAAGGAGTGCATAACGATGTCGAGGCCGTGGTGTCGAGGGTACCGGAGCGAATTACCGCAAAGTATATTGCTTTGATAATTAAAGGTATGACAAGGGGTAAGTCACCCGGACACGACGGCCTCAGCATCGAACACTTTCAGCATGCTGGGCAGCACCTGCCTAGAGTTTTGGGAATGCTATTCACATTTTGTATGAGACATTCATACTTACCGAAGGCATTGATGAAAACGGTCGTGGTACCTATAATTAAAAATAAAACTGGGGATCTCGCGGACAAATGCAATTACCGACCAATCTCGTTGGCGACTACTGCGGCGAAGGTTCTTGACTGTGTCTTGGAGAGACAACTTAAAAATCACCTCTAGCTGCACGACGCTCAGTTCGGTTTCCGAACCGGACTGTCGACTGAATGTGCTATAATGTCTCTCAAGCATACGGTTAGGTACTACACTGATAGGGGTACGCCAGTCTATGCCACTTTTCTAGATCTTTCCAGGGCATTTGATTTGGTTAGGTATGATATTATGTGGTCTAAATTAACTGAAGCGGGTGTGCCTGGGGAACTAGTAAACTTATTTAAGTACTGGTACGGCCACCAAACTAACCAGGTCAAATGGCTTGGAGAACTTTCGGACGAGTATGGGTTGGAATGTGGGGTGAGACAGGGTGGACTTACTTCACCTACACTATTCAACCTGTACATTAACCAGCTGATTGTTGATCTGAGTGGTACCGGGGTTGGTTGCTCGATTGACGGTTACATGGTCAACAGTATAAGCTACGCGGACGACATGGTGCTGCTCAGTCCATCAATCTCTGCGCTTAGGAGGTTATTAGATGTTTGTAAGAATTATGCGAAAACACATGGACTTCTATATAACGATAAAAAGAGTGAGTTGTTAATATTTAGGTCCCGGGGTCGAAATGTTTTATGTGCACCCCCTGTACTGCTTAACGGTGTCGCACTTAATAGAGTGAAGGAGTTCAAATACCTCGGCCATGTGATTACCGAGGATTTGAAGGATGACAAAGACATGGAAAGGGAAAGGAGGGCGCTGACGGTCCGCTGCAACATGCTGGCTCGCAGGTTCGCGCGATGCAACGTGGAAGTAAAAATAACGCTTTTCAAAGCATACTGTCGAAACTTATACACGTGCAATCTGTGGGTCAACTATACGCTGCGGGCCTTCAACGCGCTCCGAGTACAATACAACAATGCCTTTAGGGTGATGCTGGGGCTCCCACGGTACTGCAGCGCATCGGCCATGTTTGCACACGCCCGTACGGAAGGGTTTGGGGCGACAGTGCGGCGCCGCGTGGCCTCGCTCATGCGCAGGGTGAGGGGGAGCACCAACACCATCCTGTCGGTCATTGCTGACAAGCCAGACTGCCCCATTCAGCGGCATTGGGTACGATCGCATGTGCTTGTTCCAGGTGCCCCTGAAGGTGGCAGATTCATGAATTAGGTTTTTGTATTTCATACAAGTACAAATGTAGATACTAACATAGTTGTTTTAAGTCACAATGTTACTAACAAAATATGGGGAAACCTGAAATAAACAAATTTTATTTTTATTTTTATTTTTTTTTTATTTTATAATATCCCGCTATGACCAATAGGAGCAGAGCAATAACAAAAAATGTTGCGAAAACGGGAGCTAACGCGGACGTGTTAAATATTGCTCTCATTATTTCAACAGGCGCTTATTTTAAATCAACTGAGATCTTTTTAATTTACTGGAACCACCTCGCGCTGTAAACTGAAGTCCACGCGGACGGAGTCGCGGGCAACAGTTAGTAACAAATAAAGACAAAAAAGAAATGCAGGAAAAATGTTACAAAATATTTTGAATTAATATAAGTGTACAAACGTGAAATTTATACTCGTGGCAATTATTTTCCGAAGTAAAGTCTAATTGACAGGTACCTAAAGTTTCTGAATAAGTTCCAATGTTATTAAAGCCTTTTATCTTAACTATAAGATAATTCAGGCGCTTTGGTTAAACTTGACAGTTTGATCAAACTAATACTCGCTCCCGTATCGATAAGAAGACACAACGGATGAACAGAAAGCGAAGTAGTTTTAAATATGTGAGGCAGTGACACTTTCTTCGAGTATGAAGATATCTCATAAACAGGGATTTCAAGATTAGTTTTAATTTCCTCTTTAGGCTGCGGCACAGCGGATTCATTGTGAGAGGGAAGATTCGGACTCAGCGATACAGCGGCTCTATTAGAAGCGCGTTGAGGTAAAATGGTATTTTGACTCGACGGAACAGCGGTTCTCTGTGGAGTGTGTCGAGATGAGACAGAGGTTTGACTCAGCGAAACAGGGACTCCCTTTGGAGCATGCTGAGAGGAAGCGGACTTTTGACTCAACGATTCAGAGGCTCTTGAAAGAGTGTGTTGAGATGTAACAGGATTTGGACTCGACGAGACAGAGACTCTCGGAGGAGTATGTCGAGATGAAACAGAGGGACGACTCAGCGAAACAGGGACTCTCTTTGGATCATGCTGAGATGAAATATGTTTTTGACTCAACGATTCAGGGACTCTTGGAAGAGCGTGTTGAGATGAAATGTCATTTTTATGTGATTTATGTTTACGAGTGCCTAATTTATCCGGATAACGACGGCACGCTTTCGTAATCCGTGGGGTTAGTTTAAAGAGTTATTAGGGTCGTCATCATTTTCACACGGAATATAATAAGGCGTCGGTGATATCGGCGGCTCGAATGTAATATGATTCGTTGCAGGCTTGCAGCCGGTCTGTCGCGATTGTCGGAATTAGATATATTACGCCGTTCATTATTATTCGGAACAGCATTCTGAAAACTGTAGCTGAGAGCTTCGGCTCTCCAATAATTCAAAAATTTGTGGAAACTTTAATCATTACTAACACTAGGCAATAAGTTTTGTTTTTCTTTGTACATACTAACACTCTATGGATTTTTATGTCCGAAATAAACAATGATTTATTATTATTATTTATTATTATATTTTCTTTTACGACATTGAGTAATATCATGATTCATGACCCTTATTTTTACAATATTTACAGAAAAGTTGATTATTAGATGATGACGGTTTCATAGATGTTTTATATAGGAGGTTTTCTATCTTTTCTTCCTCGAGAGCCACGTTAATCGCATCATTAAGTGATTTTGGGCTTCTGCATCTGACATTATTACTAAGTCGGGAATGTAACCCTAAAGTAAAAGTAAATAAAGCCAAATCTTCGGTCATAGCTATACGACCGGGTATATCCCTTTTTAGGGATTCAGAATTATAAATTTCCGATTGAAGATCGGTAAGGCAACTTTCTACACGAAGTGCGAATTGCGCAACAGTTTCATTTGCCGATTGCCTGCACGACTGTAAATCTAGCAACAAATTATGATAATGTTTTCTCTGACCGAAGTTTTGTTTAAGGAAACATTTCAATTGGTCAAAACCCTCAAATATTTTAGTAGAGCATGCGATCTGAGCTTTGCCTTCTAGGCGCGATAAAATATATTTTGTTAATAAAACCGTTTGACTTGGTGATGCTAGATCTAAGGCGTTCTGGCAGTTGGTGATAAAAGCGGTAAGAGTTTCACGTTCTCCTTTATAAGGGCTAATAAAATCACAGAGCACATTGATAGGAAACTGTTCGCTCAACACAATTTTTGCCGTTTTCTTAGAAGTACTCATAGTAATTTCATTAGTTTCTGTAGACATTATGAACTTGAAAGAAAATTAAAAAGGTAACTGTATGATACAAGTATGGATAGAGTTTACGATATGTGATACCCTAGGTTATAGGAATGCCTACTCGTAATTTAAAATATTGTAGCGATAACAGTAAACTGATGTGTTTTACTCACAGACACAGGAACTGCACTGGATTAGCACGATTACAGGAGCAGGAGTACAGCGGTGCGATAATTCGCGGCCAGCAGCAACGGGGACGTCAGGGACAGCGGGGTGGCGGCGCACGACACCCGAGTGTGATCAACGCTTACACGTGGCAGCACCACGCGGCAGCACCGCGTGTCAGGGCGGCAAAGGCAATCACCTGCTCCTTGCGGCGATATCACGATAACAGGGCTTGCGTATTGTGAGCCCCCTGGATGTAGAAGAAGTGAGAGTTCTGGACGACCGGCAGGCTTACGCAAGATAATCGTAAGGCTTACTGTCGCGACTCGTCTTAAGGAGGTGACACTGAGTTTGTCGAGGTGTGTTTTCACTTAGCGAAAATCAGAACACCCCGGAGATGGATTAGCTTGTCGGTAACGTAAAGTTCACAATTCACATATGATCACTCACAGTTTTTAGGATAACCACGACCCGATAGGAGATACCAGCGGAACGGTTACGGCGATATCAACACTGGTATCCCACTTCTGACACAACTGTTACGGAGCGGGTCGGAAGATGGTTTTAAAAAAAAAAAACTATTTAATTAGCTAAAAGAAAGATATATTCAATTATCAAACACGTATTACAAGTATGTACGTACTATGCCCGACGGAAGTCCAATCCAAACTGATGGGAAAAACGGTTAGAATCGCTTGCGAGAATAACAACGGTTTCGTATTGCATTCACGTAAATGCAATGGGAAACTCAGCATTTTTAATTTATATTCTAAGTAATAGTTAATCCGATATAACAGAACCGTAAACTTGGCACGACTTTGTCTAGATTTCATTACTTTTAGGGTTCCGTACCTCAAAAGGAAAAAACGGAACCCTTATAGGATCACTTTGTTGTCGTCTGTCTGTCTGTCTGTCTGTCTGTCACCTCCCTTTATCTCAAGAACGCGTGGACGTATCAAGCTGAAATTCACATGAAATACTCGGGTCTATTGTCCCTTTAAGCTGTGAAAATATCAAACTTCTAAGCCAAGCCAATCAAAAGATACAGTCGATTATGTCGATATTTTCAACAAATTTTCGACACTCGCAAAGGAATCAAAACCTACAGGATACTTCCCGTAAACTCAGAATCTTGAAAATTGGCATGAAGCATTGTCATATAATGCAAATATAGGAAAAATTGCGAAAATCACATTTTTTTAGTTATATAATATAATAAACATATTTTAATAAAATGGAACTTACTACCTTATTTCTCACGAACGAATAAAGTTATCAAATTGAAATTTATACCAAATACCTAGGTCTATTGTCCCTTTATGCTGTGAAAATATCAAACTTCTAAGCCAAGCCAATCAAAAGATACAGCCGATATGTCGATATTTTCAACAAATTTTCGACACTCGTAAAGGAATCAAAACCTACAGGATACTTCCCGTAAACTGAGAATCTTGAAATTTGGCATGAAGAATTTTCATATAATGCAAATATAGGAAAAATTGCGAAAATCACATTTTTTCAGTTATATAATATAATAAACATATTTTAATAAAAAGGAACTTACTACCTTATTTCTCACGAACGAATAAAGTTATCAAATTGAAATTTATACCAAATACCTAGGTCTATTCTCCCTTTATGCTGTGAAAATATCAAACTTCTAAACCAATCCAATCAAAAGATACAGCCGATATGTCGATATTTTCAACAAATTTTCGACACTCGCAAAGGAATCAAAACCTACAGGATACTTCCCGTAAACTCAGAATCTTGAAATTTGGCATGAAGAATTGTCATATAATGCAAATATAGGAAAAATTGCGAAAATCACATTTTTTCAGTTATAATGATAATATAATAAACATATTTTAATAAAATGGAACTTACTACCTTATTTCTCACGAACTAATAAAGGTATCAAATTGAAATTTATACCAAATACCTAGGTCTATTGTCCCTTTAAGCAGTGAAAAATCAAACTTCTAAGTTAAAGCGATCAAAAGATACAGCAGTTTATACCGACACCTTAGACGAATTTCCGTCACACGCTAGGGAATCAAAACCTACAAGCAAAGACATTAAAATTATATTTACAATAGACAGGACATCACGAACAAAATCGTAAGCCAATACTTTTATCGACTTGGTTAAAAGTCGCTCAGTCTAGTCTGCGCGTCAGGACGTTATTTGTGTCCACCAAGAATAAACATTTTCTAAGGAAATATGCCATGTTGCGCTTTATGTTACTGTACATGTCGTTATAGTAAAACGACTGGACCTAACTTCGGAATGTTTTTCTATGAATTATTTATATTTCGTCTGCAATTCAAATTTAAAAAAAATCTTAGTTCTAGAAAATTTTCCATTATTGTAATAAGCGCCCTCTATTGTTGAGTAGTTTTACTATTTTCTTGTAGAGATGTAGTAATGTTGTTTATCGATTTAGTTATCGATAATACTTATTAAGATGAATACATTTTGTTGTATTTTATTGACATTTAAAATATAGCTAAATAAACTTAAAATATTACTGTATTTCAAGTTTATTTATTATTAACTCTATTTAAACATAATCATATCATATTAATAAACAAAATTGAATGAACAATTACTATAAATTCATTTATCTAGGTTTTTGTTATTTTTGGTTTCCGAATAAAAATAATGTCGTAGGGAAAAAGTGGATACGATTTGTCCAGATAGATCGTAGAGAAGAAAATTGGCTTCCGTCTCATTCGTCGAAATTATGCTCAATGCATTTTAAAAGAGAAGTTATCTACTTTGGAAAGACTTGTCGATCAAATTAAAAAAAAAAAGAATCGGTACCTTGTATTAGAAATGAAATAGTAAGTTATTAATTTCAGTACTTTTTTACTTAACCGTAAAAATTGGAATAAAATTTACGGTTAAGTGGATAAGTACATAGATTACATAACTTATTTATAATGAAATATATTCATAAAATATGTAGGTACGTATATGTAGTACAATGATTGCGAGCTACTTTGTGATTTTGAGGATTCCGTACCTAAAAGGTAAAACGAACCCTATTCATGAGACTTCTCTGTTCGTCTGTCCGTCTGTCACCAGGCTGTATCTCATAAACCGTAATAGTGAGACAGTTGTAATTTCCAGAGATTGTGTTAGTATTTCTGTTGCCGCTATAACAACAAGTACTAAGAATAAAAATAATAAAATATTTAAGGGGGCTCCCATACAACAAACGTGAATTTTTGCCGTTTTTTCCTCCATATTAATAACGGAAACAGATAGACGCTTAAAATGTTCACAGAATATTTGGTTATATATTCAAATTACAAATAAAAAATATTATTTAAAAACAAAAAACCCGCCTGCATAAAACTCTAACGAACTGAATAGGTAAAAACAAGTTGAACAATCGCAGTTGGGGGACTTCTTAGCTAGATAAACAAGTATTCCATAGAACAGTCCCCCAACTGCGATTGTTCAACTTGTTTCTACCTATTCAGTTCGTTAGAGTTTTATGCAGGCGGGTTTTCGTTTTAAATAATATTTTTATTTTACAGAATGTTTTGGGTTGTATGATATTTACACCATATGTTAATTTTTACGTTTTCTTTAAAAAAGCTGATAGATGACCATTTCTCCGCCGATAATAAAATAGAAGTATGTCAGTCATGTCTATGATACCTTTTTATACGTAGGAAATAAAAAGAACAGTGTCTGATATAGAATTTAAATAATGTTTTAAGAAAATGTAGGATTATGTCACTGTTTTTAAATCAATACGTAAAACATCCTAAAATCGTCACCCATGGATATAAAAAGTACTTAAATGAAGACATATCACTTTATACGTGGTTTTAGTCATTCGGGGTAGGACTTTAGTTCATGTAATGTAAATAAAGACATGTCTTTTAAAATTATCAGGTTTGCGCTTTATTAATTAAACAGGGCTTTTAAATTCAACATTATTTATTATTAAAAAACAATATTCTTAGTATCTAAATAATACGTACCTATAGGCTCACTGAAATAGGAACCAAACATAATAAATCACTGTTGTCTAATATTAGTAATAATTGATCATTTTAGTTCTAAGTATGTGGCTCAGCTTAATCATGTCTAGTAATGTATTTGGTACCTAGTATTTTATTACCATCATAGTTTTATTAAGTAGATATCTCAGTTTAATTAACTACCTATTAACCTAATAAGTAAAATTTAATAATCATCACAGCATTGTTTGGGTACCTACATATAGGTATGCCTCATCTTTAACACCTATTTGGTAACATTTAATAATCATCATAGCTTTATTCAGACTGATTCATCTTATTACTAATGAAGTTCCCTTAGTAGTTAAATAACAATTAACAAAATGCATAAAAAAGTAAAGATAAATTTAATAATCTTCTTCGTCATTGCTCTGTTCTTCCTCATTATGCTTATGGTTTCTATAGAAGTCATGATCCTTATTTAGAATAATCAATGTATCACATAAATTAATCAGGTCTCTATATTTAACTTCAGAGATAGGAATAGGATTATTGTACAACTTTTCTAGATTTGGTTCTTGTTCTTTCTTTTTCTCCCTCTAGTCAATTTCAAATCATTGCTACAGTTAAGTTTTCTTAAATTTTCTTCAGAAATTTGTACTTAAATTCTATTACGTCTGGATTATTCCCTTGCACGTTACTTCTCTTACCTTATTCCAAGAAATTTTCTCTGAATTTGTATCTTTTAACCAGTTTTTAGTATGCATCCAAGCTTTAAAATACATTAGTCTTGGTCTACTTCTACAGCTGTATATGGACTATGGTGGACTATTCTGTTTAGGCCAAAGAACCAGTCTTCTGTGTTCAATTCATCATCTTCTTCTTCTTCTTCCTCAGCCTATAGACGTCCACTGCTGGACAAAGGCCTCCCCCAAGGCTTTCCACGATGACCGGTCTTGTGCTGCCCGCATCCATCGGCTTCCCACGACCTTCACCAGGTCATCGGTCCACCTTGTTGGGGGTCTCCCTACGCTGCGTCTTCCAGTACGTGGCCGCCACTCCAGAACCTTGCTGCCCCATCGGCCATCGGTTCTACGAGCAATGTGCCCTGCCCACTGCCACCTAAGTTTAGCGACTCGCAGAGCTATGTCGGTGACTTTGGTTCTTCTGCGGATCTCCTCATTTCTGATTCGATCACGCAGAGAAACTCCTAGCATAGCTCTTTCCATTGCCCTTTGTGTGACTCTGAGCCTTCGCATGAGGCCCATTGTGAGCGACCACGTTTCAGTTCCGTAAGTCATCACTGGCAACACACACTGGTCAAAGACTTTCGTCTTGAGACACTGTGGTATCTTGGACGACGAGAAGATGTAGCGTAGCTTCCCGAACGCTGCCCAATCGAGCTGGATTCGCCGAGACACCTCTTTCTCGAAGTTGGACCTACCTAGTTGGACTTTCTGTCCCAGGTATATATACTCGTCAACAACTTCGAGTGCAGAGCAACCAACTACAATTGGAGTGGGTGCGACATGAGAGTTCGACATGATCTTCGTCTTATCCATGTTCATTTTAGACCCACTTGTTGGGAAGCTCTGCTGAGGTCATTGAGCATTTTGCCCAAGTCTTCCAGGGTCTCAGCCATGACCACGATATCATCTGCGAAACGGAGATTAGTGATGTACTCGCCGTTGATGTTGATGCTAAGTCCTTTCCAGTCCAGGAGCTTGAAGACATCTTCCAACGCAGCAGTGAACAATTTAGGAGATATGACATCTCCTTGTCTCACTCCACGCTGCAGTTGGATCGGTTTCGAGTCCTGATTCTGGAGACGGACTGACATGGTGGCGTTTTTGTACAAACACTTTATCACCTCAATGTATCGATGGTCAATTTGGCACCGCTGGAGAGACTGTAGCACCGCCCAAGTCTCAATCGAATCGAAGGCCTTCTCATAGTCCACAAACGCCAAGCATAGTGGCTTGTTATACTCCTCGGACTTCTGTATAACTTGCCGCAGCGTATGAATGTGGTCTATGGTGCTAAAGCCTTTTCGGAAGCCTGCTTGTTCGGGAGGCTGGAAGTCGTCGAACCTGCGAGCGAGACGATTCGTGATGACCCTAGAAAACAGCTTGTAGACATGGCTCAGGAGGGATATCGGTCTGTAGTTTTTCAGGAGGGTATTGTCACCTTTTTTGAAAAAACAAAACCACCACGCTCCTGTGCCACGCCTTAGGCGTTTCGCCTTTAAGAATGACGGAATTAAATAGCTTCTGAAGCGCTTTAAGAACCGGTTTGCCACCCGCTTTCAGAAGCTCAGCTGTAATTCCATCATCTCCAGCCGCCTTATCGTTCTTGAGCTGTTTCAGGGCCATACCAATCTCGTACAGGCTGACGTCCGGGATATCGTCGGTGTAGTGTCGGGTTAGTCTGGCTCTAGGATCATTAGCCAGGCTTACAACAGGTGCGTGTGTTGATGTGTATAACTCTCCGTAGAATTTCTCCATCTCACCCAAAAGTTCGGGCTTGGAAGTGACGATCCTACCATCCCCAGTCTTCAGCTTCGCAAGTAGACTCTGTCCAACAGACAATTCTCGTGCGAACACTTTGGAGCCTTTGTTCCGCTTTGTTCTTTGTTCAATTCATCTGGTGTGTAAATTAGTTTATTTTTTTTGCGTGAATTTTTATTAATGCGTGAACGCTATCTGCCTCATTTTGAGTGTGGTCAGTGGTGTAGCCCTTTTCTGGGAATCGAAGGGACACATTTACCTTATATCTATCGCTCGCATATAAGTACATAAAATAACAATGCGATTGCGGTTCTGACAGCACAGTTGTCTGACCAGAATTCAAAATCTTTAACACCAGCTGTAACCTTGTTATCAACAAAAGAAAACAAACAACTAGCCACTTCATTGGCGCCACGTTTAGCAACGGTTGCGTTGGTGGTCCCTGTTTGGTGGTCTAACCGGTGCCGCGGTGTGATTCATCACATATTCTTACCAAACGGGATGAGCATTACTGCAGATGTGTACTGTGAAGAACTGAACACAATGATGGAGAAACTGGCACATCTCCAACCAGCATTGGTCAATCGCTCCTCTCCGCTGCTCCTGCATGACAACACGCGACCTCATACCGCACAACAGACGGTCTTTAAGTTGCAAAAAATGGGGTTGGAGGCTCTTAATCATCCGCCCTACTCACCAGACCTTTCGCCTACAGACTACTACTTTTTCCAGAATTTGAATAGATTTTTTTTTAAATTAAATTATAAACTAGCGCTTGACCGCAATCCCGCCTGATGGTAAGCAGTGACGCAGTCGTTGATGGTAAAGCGCACTATTAGTTTATTAAGAGCCTATTCACTCTAGCCTTGAAGACACTCAAATTGTAGTCCGACGGAAACACCGCCGCTGGCAAACTGTTGCAGTCCTTCGATGTACGCGGTATAAAAGAGGAGGCGAAACGCTTCGTCCGGATCGTAGTGGTATTAACAACGTAAGGGTGGAAACTTGCCGTACGACGGGTCGTCCGATGGTGGAACGGAGATGGGGGAATTAAATCTTGCAATTCCCTTGCACACTCCCCAAAATGCATCCTATAGAAGACCGAAAGGCTAGCTACTCTACGCCTGTGCTCGAGGCTTTGGAGACCGTCTCGAGTTAAGTCAGGGTTACCAATCAGCCTCTTCGCCCGCCTCTCCACTGAATCCAAAGTGGCCAGGTGACACTTAGCAGCACCAGTCCAAATGTGGCTGCAGTACTCCACACGAACCGACCTGTGCTTTGTACAACATTAAAAGCTGCCCTGGTGTGAAGTACCGCCGGACCCTTGCAATAACGCCAAGTTCCTTGGCAGCCACCTTGGCTTTGGACTCAATGAACCGCCCAAAGTTTAGGGTGGAGGAAATCTTAACTCCCAAAAGCTGAAGGCGATCGGAACACTCTAAGGATACATTTCGAAAAGTAGGAGCCAAGGTGAACGGGCTCCTTTTGGGGGTGAAAAGACACAGTGGTTTTGGCGGTATTGAATGCTACAAGTTTGGCATTGCCCCATTCGGAGACTGCCACTTGCCTCTCGTCCAGCTGATTTCTTTAAGAATCAATAAACTGCCACTGTGTTGGCAAAAATACATTGATTGCATGGGTAATTACTTCAATTAATACAAAAGATTTTTTTTTCCTATTAAACGGCAATTTTATATTTAAAGACTTTTTTATATGAAATATATTTAGAATCAATATTTTTATTGTAATCAGTGATTAAAATCCTTAATTTTGATACCCAACTCGATATGCTTGGTAGAAATTTATTTCTTTATATCTCACAATATGGCGTCATACATCCGCCATTTTGGATTTTTTAAAATGTCACCTATCTAGTAGCAGTTGGGCAATTAAGTCAAATCTAACGATACCTCAAATGTGAAAATCCGTTCAGCGGTTCTAGAGATACTAGGTAATAAAGAATAATACATACAAGATAGGAGCTAAAAACATAACCCTCCTGGCAGTCGGGTAAAAATGCCAAGCCTCGCTGGAGCTGCTGGTTTACCTCTAAAAAAACCGGTCAAATGCGAGTCGGACTCGCACACCGAGGGTTCCGCCGTACAAACGTAGCGGTTTACAATTTATGACGTACTAGCTTTCCGCCAGGGGCTTCGCCCGCGTGGAGTTCGGTTATATCGCGCTGTTTAAATTCCCCTCGGGAACATCAAATTTTTCCGGGATAAAAGGTAGCCTATGTTCTTTCTCAGGGTCTAAGAATTGTCTGTGCCAAACTTCATTAAAATCGGTTGAGAGGTTTAGGCGGGAAAGCGTAACAGACAGACAGAGTTACTTTCGCATTTATAATACTAGCATTGATTTAGAATTTTTCACAGTTTAGAGGCAATTAGATTTAAGAAGTGTTTGATATGAATTTCAACTTATATCTCTACGCGTTCATGTGAAAAAGGGTAGGTAGTAAGTTTATAATTATTAAAAAAATATTTTATGTCATGTAAGCAAAAATAATATTTTAATATTTTATGTACATAACTTCAAATTCATCATTTTCACAATTTTTCCTTTATCTGTCTGTACTATAATATAACGTTGCTTCGTGCCGAATTTCAAGATTCTGAGTTCACGGGAAGTACCTTGTAGGCAAAGAGATTTAAGATATATAGAGAGGGCATGTGTCAAAATGGCATAGAAAAACTGTGATCCCATGGCTCAGTTCCGCCATCTTGTACAATATAGCAAAATTAGATCGACAATTGGAGACATCAAATAGTTAAAATGAAATAAGTTTATATAAAATATATTCAGCTATTGCCCGGTAGGTGGCCGGTGTAGTCTATGTTGCCAGATCCGATTTAATACCCTAGTATAGTTCAAATCGGGTAAATAAATATTGAAAAGTAAATAAATTAAGTGAAACTTGTCTTGTACAAACAAAAACTGTTTTAGAATTTTATTCGCTACTATTCATTTACCGTGACACCGTCTATTGGCATTTTAGATGTTTTATGCTTACGAATTATTTTAACGCTCAGTTTATTGCGATTTTTGAGTGTAATAGACCTTTTAGGCCATAAAGCGCATTTTGTTTTGCAATTTTCGTTTGCATTTCGTTTTTAGCAAAATTATTCTTTTTACACGTTTGTTTGCAAATATTTTTAAATGGCAATGCAAAAACTGTGGTAGGGTTTGTATCATTTCGATATAAAGTTATCGATAATATTCAAAGAAGTTACTACGACGATGTTTTTTCGCATTATGATAGCTTGAAACGAAAAATTAGGAAGCAGAATAATTATGGGTAATTTCAAGTTTACAAGTTTCTTATTTATATAATTCTTTTAATATAATAGGCGTTAAAGTTTAAAATTGCCGATTAGTACTGAAAATCTAAATAATTGCTTATTTTTTAATTTTTAAATAATTCATTTATAATCAATATATAGGAAGGTCGTTTATGCCTTTGTTATTGAACTCTGAGGATCTAGACTGCACAAACTGTGTGAAAGCAGAACTGCCTCCTGGAAGGAAAACTTCTTGTCACGTAGATAATTTTCCAAATCACGACAAAAATGGTAATCCGCTGGAGCAAGACCTTTACAAGATTCGTACGCCATTATCTTTAAAAACGGCAAAAAAATCACGGTTATTGTATGGGAGCCCGCCTTCAGGATTTATTTTATTTTAATTATTTATTACCCGACTGCCAGGAGGGTTATGTTTTTAGCTCCTATCTTGTATGTATTATTCTTTATTACCTAGTATCTCTAGAACCGCTGAACGGATTTTCACATTTGAGGTATCGTTAGATTTGACTTAATTGCCCAACTGCTACTAGATAGGTGACATTTTAAAAAATCCAAAATGGCGGATGTATGACGCCATATTGTGAGATATAAAGAAATAAATTTCTACCAAGCATATCGAGTTGGGTATCAAAATTAAGGATTTTAATCACTGATTACAATAAAAATATTGATTCTAAATATATTTCATATAAAAAAGTCTTTAAATATAAAATTGCCGTTTAATAGGAAAAAAAAATCTTTTGTATTAATTGAAGTAATTACCCATGCAATCAATGTATTTTTGCCAACACAGTGGCAGTTTATTGATTCTTAAAGAAACTAGCTGGACGAGAGGCAAGTGGCAGTCTCCGAATGGGGCAAAGCCAAACTTGTAGCATTCAATACCGCCAAAACACAGGCGTGTCTTTTCACCCCCAAAAGGAGCCCGTTCACCTTGGCTCCTACTTTTCAAAATGTATCCTTGGACTGTACCGACCGCCTTCAGCTTTTGGGAGTTGAGATTTCCTCCACCCTAAACTTTGGGCGGTTCATTGAGTCCAAAGCCAAGGTGGCTGCCAAGGAACTTGGCGTTATCGCAAGGATCCGGCGGTACTTCACACCAGGGCAGCTTTTAATGTTGTACAAAGCACAGGTCGGTTCGTGTGGAGTACTGCAGCCACATTTGAGCTGGTGCTGCTAAGAGTCACCTGGCCACTTTGGATTCAGTGGAGAGGCGGGCGAAGAGGCTGATTGGTAACCCTGACTTAACTCGAGACGGTCTCCAAAGCCTAGAGCACAGGTGTAGAGTAGCTAGCCTTTCGGTCTTCTATAGGATGCATTTTGGGGAGTGTGCGAGGGAATTGCAAGATTTAATTCCCCCATCTCCGTTCCACCATCGGACGACCCGTCGTACGGCAAGTTTCCACCCTTACGTTGTTAATACCACTACGATCCGGACGAAGCGTTTCGCCTCCTCTTTTATACCGCGTACATCGAAGGACTGCAACAGTTTGCCAGCGGCGGTGTTTCCGTCGGACTACAATTTGAGTGTCTTCAAGGCTAGAGTGAATAGGCTCTTAATAAACTAATAGTGCGCTTTACCATCAACGACTGCGTCACTGCTTACCATCAGGCGGGATTGCGGTCAAGCGCTAGTTTATAATTTAATTTAAAAAAAAATCTATTCAAATTCTGGAAAAAGTAGTAGTCTGTAGGCGAAAGGTCTGGTGAGTAGGGCGGATGATTAAGAGCCTCCAACCCCATTTTTTGCAACTTAAAGACCGTCTGTTGTGCGGTATGAGGTCGCGTGTTGTCATGCAGGAGCAGCGGAGAGGAGCGATTGACCAATGCTGGTTGGAGATGTGCCAGTTTCTCCATCATTGTGTTCAGTTCTTCACAGTACACATCTGCAGTAATGCTCATCCCGTTTGGTAAGAATATGTGATGAATCACACCGCGGCACCGGTTAGACCACCAAACAGGGACCACCAACGCAACCGTTGCTAAACGTGGCGCCAATGAAGTGGCTAGTTGTTTGTTTTCTTTTGTTGATAACAAGGTTACAGCTGGTGTTAAAGATTTTGAATTCTGGTCAGACAACTGTGCTGTCAGAACCGCAATCGCATTGTTATTTTATGTACTTATATGCGAGCGATAGATATAAGGTAAATGTGTCCCTTCGATTCCCAGAAAAGGGCTACACCACTGACCACACTCAAAATGAGGCAGATAGCGTTCACGCATTAATAAAAATTCACGCAAAAAAAATAAACTAATTTACACACCAGATGAATTGAACACAGAAGACTGGTTCTTTGGCCTAAACAGAATAGTCCACCATAGTCCATATACAGCTGTAGAAGTAGACCAAGACTAATGTATTTTAAAGCTTGGATGCATACTAAAAACTGGTTAAAAGATACAAATTCAGAGAAAATTTCTTGGAATAAGGTAAGAGAAGTAACGTGCAAGCGAATAATCCAGACGTAATAGAATTTAAGTACAAATTTCTGAAGAAAATTTAAGAAAACTTAACTGTAGCAATGATTTGAAATTGACTAGAGGGAGAAAAAGAAAGAACAAGAACCAAATCTAGAAAAGTTGTACAATAATCCTATTCCTATCGCTGAAGTTAAATATAGAGACCTGATTAATTTATGTGATACATTGATTATTCTAAATAAGGATCATGACTTCTATAGAAACCATAAGCATAATGAGGAAGAACAGAGCAATGACGAAGAAGATTATTAAATTTATCTTTACTTTTTTATGCATTTTGTTAATTGTTATTTAACTACTAAGGGAACTTCATTAGTAATAAGATGAATCAGTCTGAATAAAGCTATGATGATTGTTAAATGTTACCAATTAGGTGTTAAAGATGAGGCATACCTATATGTAGGTACTCAAACAATGCTGTGATGATTATTAAATTTTACTTATTAGGTTAATAGGTAGTTAATTAAACTGAGATATCTACTTAATAAAACTATGATGGTAATAAAATACTAGGTACCAAATACATTACTAGACATGATTAAGCTGAGCCACATACTTAGAACTAAAATGATCAATTATTACTAATATTAGACAACAGTGATTTATTATGTTTGGTTCCTATTTCAGTGAGCCTATAGGTACGTATTATTTAGATACTAAGAATATTGTTTTTTAATAATAAATAATGTTGAATTTAAAAGCCCTGTTTAATTAATAAAGCGCAAACCTGATAATTTTAAAAGACATGTCTTTATTTACATTACATGAACTAAAGTCCTACCCCGAATGACTAAAACCACGTATAAAGTGATATGTCTTCATTTAAGTACTTTTTATATCCATGGGTGACGATTTTAGGATGTTTTACGTATTGATTTAAAAACAGTGACATAATCCTACATTTTCTTAAAACATTATTTAAATTCTATATCAGACACTGTTCTTTTTATTTCCTACGTATAAAAAGGTATCATAGACATGACTGACATAGGTACTTCTATTTTATTATGGGCGAAGAAACGGTCATCTATCAGTTTTTTCAAGAAAACGTAAAAATTAACATATGGTGTAAATATCATACAACCCAAATTCTGTAAAATAAAAAATATTAAAACGAAAACCCGCCTGCATAAAACTCTAACGAACTGAATAGGTAGAAACAAGTTGAACAATCGCAGTTGGGGGACTGTTCTATGGAATACTTGTTTATCTAGCTACGAAGTCTGAGCCAGAGGTTCTTAATTAGGGGCCTGAAAATGCAGCGAAATGGTTCGGGTAAAGATGGTACGGCAGTGTTTGCTTCGCGCTCGACTTGGCGAGGGCACTGCCGTGCCCTCAGA
>JADWQK010002138.1:0-45419 GCA_017933935.1 Sesamia nonagrioides
GTATAGAAAAGTGAACTGGACACCTATAATTTAGTAAACAAACATTCGTGCGGTGCAGTGGTATTGCAATTGTAAAAATTATTATTGTAACTGTACTTAGTTATTAGTATCGCGCAGCACCAGCATTTACTCATTTATTTATTTACATTTATTTCACCCTTATAGTATATTAACTATAACTTATTTGATATTTCCTTGTGTTTGTTGACCCCCCCCCCAACCAACCTTCCCCCTCCCTCAAACGTGGTACGTCGTACGTCGTCCGTCGCCTCAGACGTCTATTGACGCGTTCAGCTCCGAATATCCAGTGCGTAGAAGATGGGAGGCACTAGCTCGGGCCAAAGTGGCGTATTGCTGAAGTGGACACAAGTCGCTCCAGGGCAGGCAACCCCACCAGAGGATATGCAGTGGCTCAAGCCAACCTACAAAGGAAGAAACTGGCAACCACCGAACTCTTTTTAGAGGCCAGTGAGCGAGGAATCGCATGGGCACTGATCCAGGAACCATATGTGCAAGGGGCGAGAGGTATGAAGAGCTACCGTGGTGCGAGAATCTACCACTGCGAGGTTGAAGGGAGTGGGAGGATGAAGGCGGCTATCGCCCTCCTTGATGATGACTTAGACGTCATCCCCTGCCCGAAACTCACCACTAATAATATCGTTGTGGTGAGGATCCGGACCAAAGCCTGGGAAATCGCAGTAGTCTCTTACTACTTCGAGCCAGACCAACCCATAAGGCCATACTTGGATCAGCTGACCAAAATCAGGGAGGCGATGGGCACAGGAAACCTGCTGATTGGCGGAGACGCGAACGCAAAGAGTACCTGGTGGGGTAGCACCATAGAGGACCTCAGGGGAGAAGAGATGTCCGGGACCCTAGAAGAGGCAAAGCTTCAGGTACTGAACACTGGCACCACGCCCACCTTTGACACGATAAGAGGGGGTAAACGGTTCATGAGCCACGTAGACGTCACGGCATGTACGCTGGACCTTTTTGGCATTGTGGACGAATGGCGAGTGGAAACTTCAATCACGAGCTCAGACCACAATACTATATTATTTAAATTTATGTTAAATAAGCACAACGAGGAAATTCAACACAAAAAAAGCAAATTGGGATAAATTTAAAAAAGAATTACAAGAGTTTAAATTAGAAAATAACATAAAATTAGAAAGCATTGTGTTGCATTAAATGATAAACAGGAACTGAAAGAAATCATAATTAAATATACAGATGGGATAGATAAAGCTTGTAATAGCACAATACCGAAAGCCAAGAAAAATATAAAACTTACCTTTCAGTGGTGGTCTGAGGAGCTCACCGTGATGAAGAAGGAAGTCGCCAGGCGGAAAAACCGCATCCGCTGTGCTGCACCGGTCCGCAGAGCGATGGTCGTCAACGCGTACCTGAAAGCTAAAGAAGACTATGAGTGCCAAGCCAAGAAAGCCCAAACTGCAAGTTGGAAACAGTTTTGCGATAAACAAGATCGCGAAGGAATGTGGGAGGGAATCTACAGGGTTATCGGGAGAACCACGAAGAGACACGAAGACTTGACCCTTCAAAAGGACGGTGCATTCCTAAACCCAAGAGAGTCGGCAGCCCTACTCGCGGACACTTTCTATCCGAGGGATATGCCAGATGAGGACAACGCAGATAAGACGGCTTACTAGAGAGGCAGCTAGACGAGTAAACGAGTGGGGGTATGGTGAATATCATGACCCACCATTTACGCCACTAGAGCTAAAAACCACCGTGCGAGGTTTTAATCCAAAGAAGGCTCCCGGTGCGGATGGTTTCACGGCTGATATCTGCTGTCGGGCTATCTACCAGGACCAGGACACTTTCCTTGTCCTGTACAATAAATGCCTAGAACTGGCACATTTCCCGGACATCTGGAAAGAGGCAACGGTGGTAGTAGTAAAACCGGGCAAGGATAACTATTTGAGCCCCAAGTCCTATAGGCCCATAGGTCTGCTACCGGTCTTGGGGAAGGTCCTGGAGAGGATGGTAGTAGCACGGATTCAATGGCAGCTCATCCCGCGGATTAGTACTCACCAGTTTGGTTTTATGCCCCAGAAGAGCACCGAGGACGCCCTCTATACGCTAATAAGGCATGTACAGGATAAGTTGAGGCTGAAGATGCTAATTGTCCTGGTGTCTTTGGATATAGATCGGGCCTTTGATAGCGCCTGGTGGCCGGCCATCCAAGTCAGGCTGACTGAGGAGAAGTGCCCAGTCAATATCAGGAGGCTACTAGACAGTTATCTTGTAGAGTTAGTCAGCATACAAGTTAGGGTCAGATATGCACAATGAGGAATGCACAAGAAATACCAACAAAGGTTGCGTCCAAGGGTCAATAGGCGGGCCCATCCTGTGGAACCTTCTGCTAGACCCTCTACTACAGGACCTACATAAAATGGGTTATTTCGTGCAAGCGTTCGCTGACGACATTGTGCTTGTCGTTGACGGTGACACAGCGTTGGAAGTCGCTAGAAGTGCCAATGCAGCGCTCGCCCATGTTCAGAGCTGGGGTGTCAGAAACAAGATGAAGTTTGCACCACACAAAACTTGTGCCATGGTAATTACTAACAAGATGAAGTATGACACACCAGCGCTTAGCATGGCCGGGATCGACATTGGCATGGTCACAAAAGTGAAGCTTTTGGAGCTGATTATAGACCAAAAGCTGAACGGCTGACATATATAAGCGGTTGTCATGTGCGACAAAGGTCAGCTGGGGACTCGACCAGGACATTATACGCACAATCTACACGGCCACGATCGAGCCTATCATCATGTATGCGACTGGCGCCTGGGCTCCAGCTACGAAAAAGCTAGGTATACGAAGGAAGCTAGGCTCAGTTCAACAAGGATTCGTCCAGAAGCTCTGCAAATCTTACCGTACAGTCTCTCTAGACGCAGCTCTGGTTTTGTCTGGGATACTTCCTCTAGACCTCCGCATACAAGTGGCAGCTGCCTTGTATGAGGCAAGGAGAGGGTCGTCTCAGCACAAACCGGGAGACTGGGACGTGGAGTGTATGGTGAGGTTTGCAGAAGCCCCTCACCCAGCTCAGCAAATGGATCTGGAGTTCACTTGTCTGGCAGACCAACAGCTTGTAGACACTAATAACGTGCAGGCAGTGCGAACGACGACTGCAGGATTGAGGGGAAGGTGGGAGCCGCATTATCCCTGTGGAATAATGTTGGGGAAATCTAGAGCCTCAAACTTAGCCTCGCCGCGTACTGCATAGTCTACCAGGCAGAACTACTAGCCATTTGCAGAGCGACCGACGTCATCCTCAAACGCAAGGAGGCGAGCTATGTATTGTACAGTCACTCAATGTCCGCACTGCAGACACTCACAAGCCATGGCTCGCTTCATCCCCTGGCAGTGCAGGCGCGCAGAAACCTAGCTCAGGCCTTGACACAGAACAAAGCTGTGTCCTTGTTCTGGGTAAAGGCCCACGCAGGCTTGCCGGGAAATGAGCGCGCGGACGAACTGGCCAAGGTGGCAGCACTGTCGTTCCGGAGGAAGCCGGACTATGACCGGTGTCCGATTTCATTCATCAGACGCCAGGTCCGAATGGAATCGCTTGATGAATGGAATTGGAGATATGTGTCTGGAGCGACGGCCTCGGTGACGAAAATGTTCTTTCCGGATGCCATAGTGATTACCGTATAGTGAGACAGGTTCGCCCAACGGGTACGCTCACGCAGGTATTGACGGGGCACGGTGAATTCTCCGAATACTTATATCGTTTTAAGGGTAAGGGGAGTCCATCGTGCGTCTGTGATCCAGGCGTGAGCGAATTCATACCGCACTTGATTGTGGAATGTCCAGCTTATGCCGCAGTGCGGTATGATCTGGAGCAGCAGCTTGACGTGAACCTGAGGAAAAACAACATTGCAGAAGTCATGCGAGGAAAAAATAGAAAATTGTTCTTAAACTATTGTGGAAAAATAGCCGAAACCGTAATTAATAGAAATAAATTAGTATAGTGATACTATGCTTAGTAGATATTGTATATATTTATGTTAAGCATTGCATTTCGCAGTGTTGTGCATTTCGATGTAGCCTATCGAAATGAGTTGATGAGAGATGTAGTTGAGTGCGTGGGTAGATGGCGCTGCCAGCACGTAAACATCGGCTCTGTGTTTGAAAAAATAAAATAAATCTGTTATCGTGTTACTTACATTGAAAGTTGCGTAAATGTGCTGTACTATACAAGAAGTGTTCATAAAACTGTTATCCACCTAAACTATAGTGTAAATGACAATAAATAAATTCCTTTTTCTTTTTTTGCTATGATCATTGGAAGATAGGACAATGTTATGCTAAGCGGTGTATTGTTGAATAATTAAGAACTCTAACATTTGTGTGCAAAATAATAGTGATGATTGTCTAAAATCAATAGAGGAGTGAGACAGGTTAAGTGACTCAGAGTGATAGTGCAAAATTACAAATTATTATTTTTTTTTTTTTTCTATCTACCCTCTCACTACATTGTTTATACATATAAATATGCCAGTACCGGAACTGTATTTCACCAACGTTTGCAAGATGCTAATAGCCCATCTTTAGAAGCGGCTGGGTCCTATAGTGCGCGGTGTGGCGCGGGTTCGAATCTCACTATCAACATTGACTTTTTGGACTGTTTTTTATTTTATTTTTTTTTTTTACATAACGTTTTTGTCCGCTCTTCGCTTTGTTTTTTTATTTTTATATATCATTATTATTAAACAACCAAACCACAATGGCATTTATTGGTGAATGTTCTGGATGTTATAATGATCTCGATAACGACCAATATCTGGGATGCTTCAGATGTAAAGCTAAATACGACCTTGTTTGTGCAAATGTGGCCTCCTCTGATTATAAGCTAATGGGTGCGAGCAATAAAGCGTCATGGAAGTGTCCTGAATGCTGCAGCAAGGAGCCAAAAACGGGCAACATTAATACTCCTGTGCGTACAACTCCATGCTCCGACGTAAAAAGTCAAGAGGAAGATGTGCAGGGACAATCCAATGTCACTCTTCGCAAAAAGTCCACGAAGTCACCGCCGAAACCTTCGCAGAGGCCACTGCAGAAACAGAAATTACCGCCAAAGCCAACGCAGAAAGCAGTAACGCAACCGTCTCAGAAGTCGCCGCCGAAATTGCAATCGCAGCTATCTCTTGAGCAATCACCACAACACCTGGTACCTAGTTATGTTACTGAAATAAAACTACGTGAGATTCTGCAACAGGAAATTTCTACCGCCTTGAACACCACCATTAAAGAAATTGTGGCGAACGAGTTTAAAAATTTGCTCGACAAAATAGATGGCTTCCGAGATTCTCTTGAATTTATGAGCACAAAGTACGAAGAAATGAAAGCTAAATTCGAAAGTGAAACTGCAATTGTCACCGAACTAAAATGTGATAACGAGAGGCTTAAAACAACCATGAGAGATCTCACTGCTAGGCTGAACGTTGTTGAACAACATATGAGAGAATCAAACATTGAAATAAATGGTATCCCGGAAAGTCGATCTGAGAATTTGGTCACCACCGTCATTCAACTATCCAAAGTCATTGAAAATCCGCTTACTAACGAAGATATCCAACATGCTGTCAGAGTTGCTAAAATTAACAATGACAATCCACGTCCTCGGCCAATCATTGTTAAGCTACGTAGTCCTCGTTCCCGGGACGGCATCTTAGCCGCGGTCAGTAAATTCAATCGTAAGGATCCCGAGAAAAAGCTTTGTACACAGCACCTTGGAATTGGAGGAACTGTAAGCCCTGTCTACGTTTCGGAGCATTTATCTCCAGCACTTAAATCGCTCCACGCTGCAACTCGTATAAAAGCCCGGGAAATGTTTTATAAATTTGTATGGGTTCGCAATGGACGAATTTTTGCTAGGAAAACAGTGGAACATCAAGCTATTGTAATTAAAAATGTTGATAGTCTTAAGCTTTTAGTATAAGTTGTGAATGTATTTAGCTATTAATGAATTGGTGTATTTGATGATCGCAATGCTTGACATATACTACCAGAACGTGCAGGGCCTTAGAACTAAGACTAGCGAGGTTTCAAAGAATATTCTGTTGTCGAATTATAAGATTATTGCATTTACTGAAACCTGGCTCAAAGCAAATATTTCAAATCATGAATTGATCGATGATAGATACGTTGTTTATCGCAGGGACCGATCAAGCAGGAGTAATTCTAAAAAGGACGGCGGTGGGGTGCTTTTGGCCGTTTCTAGGGACATACCGTCTGCTCGTGTTAAGAGTTGGGAAACAAGTGTGGAGGACTTGTGGGTCACTTTGGAGATTGGCATGGGCTCAAGTACTAGGAAGCTTGCTATATGCGTTGTATATCTACCTCCACCAGTTAAAACCGAAACCCTAAAATATTTTTTGGATAACGCAGATAATATTGCCGATCGGGCCGATGACCTTGTTATTTTAGGTGATTTTAACTTGGGTTTCATTAATTGGGACCCTTATAAAGATGGTAATTATATGGTACCGTCTAACCATGACTCTCCTCTGGGACATTCTATTACCGACTTTATTTTCATTAACAGTCTCTTTCAAGTCAATCCGATTGCAAATAGTGACGGCAGGTTTTCGGATTTAGTTATAACTAGCTGCCAAGATGCATATGTCGTAAGCCCTTCGAGCGAGCTGAGCAAATGTTATAAGCAGCATCCTAATATCCTGTTGACTTTACCTTACAACAAAGTTGTCTATCTCAAGCCCAAATGCAAGTCTAGATATAACTACTATAGAGCAGATTATCCATCCATTGTTAAAAATCTAATAGGTGTTGATTGGCAAACAAAGTTATCGGGCTGTGAAAATGTTGATTCAATGCTGCTACATTTCTACAAAGTGGTGAATGATCTCCTAGAGGAATTTGTGCCGAAACAAACCCTTAATAAATCTAAGTTCCCTCCATGGTTTAGCACTTCATTCATCAAACTATTGCAAGAAAAGGAAAAAATCCGGAAGAGGTTCAATAAATATAGAAACCCTAGAGACGAAATTGAATACCACCTGCTCCGGTCTAGGTGTCACGCAATGTACGATAAATGCTACTCAGAGTATAGGAATAAAATCGAAGCCAATATCCCAAAGAACCCTAAGCTTTTCTGGAGCTTTATTAAACATAAAAGAGGTGGTGCCTCGTTCATACCTGCAACTATGAACCTGAAAGATCAGGTAGTAAAAACAGGCCCAGACATTGTGAATCTTTTTGCAGAACATTTTGCCTCAGTTTACTTGCCCAACGCAACACCTTCGAATAACTCTACGCTTATGAAGGCTCGACTCTGCGAAGGGTGCTGGTCCGGATGGGATCCCGCCGGTATTTGTGAAAAGATGCGGCTCTGCGTTAGCTCTGCCTTTGTCCTTAATATTTAACCGATCATTGGCGGATGGGACATTTCCGTCTGAGTGGAAGAGAGCGCGCATTGTACCTGTCTTTAAGAAAGGGGAAAATTCTGACATTAAAAACTATCGCCCTATTTCTATTCTGTCTTGCTTTTCCAAACTATTTGAATCGATTGTCTATCCTGTGATCTTTCGGCTTGTAGACAGTAGCATCTCGGATTCACAGCACGGTTTTAGACGTGGTCGCTCAGTCGTCACTAACTTGGTCCCTTACATTTCCAATGTGTCTAATGAAGTTGACTCAGGCAGGCAGGTTGACGCCATCTACACTGACTTCAGCAGTGCTTTTGACCGAGTTAACCATTCCATTCTTTTGGAGAAATTATATGGATTCGGTGTGGATGGCCCACTTTTGAAATGGTTCGAGTCTTATTTGCAACAGAGACCTCAGTCGGTGTCTGTAAATGGATTTGAATCGAAAACTTATTTTGCAGATACCGGTGTGCCCCAGGGATCGCATTTGGGACCCCTTCTCTTTTTAATCTTCATCAACGACATAGTCGATAAAATAAGACACTGTAAGGTGTCACTGTTTGCCGATGACCTAAAGATATATAAAACCATAAATTCTGTTATCGACTCCCGCCAATTGCAAAGTGACTTAGATGCGATACTACAATGGTGTCGTTGTAACAGTATGACACTTAACGCAAATAAGTGCTTTCACATTAAATTCACTAGAAAAAGAAAGCAACTTGGTACGGCATACAATCTTGATGGTATGGCACTGGCAGAAGTTAACGAAGTCCGAGATCTTGGGGTGCTAGTTGACAGTCAACTTAAATTCACCTCGCACATTAACAAGTCTGTCACAAAAGCGGCTCAAATGCTCGGATTTTTAAAGCGTAACTCGGGGGGATTTAAACATCTGCGCACCAAAATCTTGCTTTACCAAACCTTGGTGCGCAGTCATCTTGAGTTTGCCAGCGTTGTATGGAATCCGTATTATGCCGTGCATTCGCAGCGCGTTGAGAGCATACAAAGAGCATTCACTCGGCATCTTGCTTTTAATTCTAGTGGTTTTTCCCACAGACACTCTTACAAAGAGCGTCTAATTGAGTTTCGTATGCATTCTCTTCGTGAACGGAGACTTTTATCAGGCATGTCCTTCTTTCATAAAATAGTGAGCGGTCAATATCAGGGTGGCTACTTTCTAGAGAACCTACCTTTAAAGATTCCCCGTACCTATCCTCGCGGGACACTCAAACATATTTTTTACACCCCACCTGTAAAATCTAACTTGGGACGGCAAGCACCTCTCCGTAGAATAATTGATGTGTATCATTCCCTAATCACGGTAATACCCGATCTTGATGTGTTCCACGATACGTTGCGTATATTTAAAAACAAAATAATAATGCACCTTAATTTTAATTGTTAATCATTTTTTGTAATTATTTTTTGTTTTATAGCTTGACTAATTCTTACTTGGTATATTGTAATAATAATAATAATAATAATAATCATTTATTTGCATAAAACATGGTATATAAAGATGATATGGTTACATTACAAAGATCATACATGTTTTGCTTATATTTATAGCATGCAAAATTTATAATATTCTAGATTGGTTTATATTCTAAGTATTCCTTGTCCGTATTGACATTTCTTCTTTTTTTTATATGACATTTATATTTATTGGACATTCTTATTATTATTTCAACAATCATTATTGTATTGTTTGCTAAATTTTCAAGTGTATTTTTATTAGGTATTATTTTATTTAGTTTTTATTGTATTATATCTTCGAGCCGATGAACTGCCAATGTTATGTACGCCATTATTGTCGCATGCATCAGGCCATAAATTGAATAGTATAAATTATTGTGAATGTTTAATGTTTGTGATGTGGCAGTACTTTTTAAATAAATAAATAAATAAATAAATAAAAGCATAGGGAAATAGACATTGCAAATAATTAATAATAAGTAATAATAGTTAAGAAATTAAAATTTATGTTATGTAGTAAAAATAATGCGTTGTAGTGCGCATAGTAAGTTATAAATAAATAATGTAGTACATAATTATTTCCCCAAGCAATAAATAAGTAAATAAATAAGTAGAAACAATAAAATGGGAGTCCCACCCATTGAACTAAAAGACGATGAATGACAGAAAGATAATTAGGTATGCGGAATAAAAGTGCGAGAGGAATAATAGCGAGAACTGGTATGAAAGGGTATAGTTATAAAAAAGGCTCCAATAACGTTGGAGGTAGCTAGTAAAAAAAAAAATATTATTGTAGTTTATTACTTTCACTACTATCATCACAAATACAATTATTGAATTGTAATAAATAATTCTTATTTTAATCAAATTATCCCATGAAATTCTATCAATTTTCTGCCAAACATGACAGATAAAAAATCGTAGTTTTGACAAGTTTTTTTTCTAAAAATTCAATTTTTTAGTCAACTATTTTGATTATAATCTGTGCCGAACGCATAGTTTCACCTCTACTTCGTATCGTTAGTTCGCTACTAATCATCTGCTAACTAGCTTCACATACACAAACATCCAGACCCGGAACAACTACTTGTAGGTCATAAAAATATTTTATGAATAGAAAAGTTAAACATTGATTAAGAGCTAACTGAATGGTTAGCTAAATAGTCGCTAATGAGTGATTAACGAGTATTATTTTTAAATACCGTGATTCACCACCCAATAAATAATCATTTAATCATTTTTACACCATGTTATATTTTTTCTCAAATACATTTAGGGATTGTTGCCAAGTGGTTACCGAGCGGTTTCGATAGATCATAGACATAGTACTTGCGCCGCGTTCCACAGCTGACGCCAGAGGTCAACGAACCGCGCTCGCCCGCCCGTGCTGAGCTTTGACCATATTTTGGTTGGGACAACTAAGTAGAATAGCAAGCTCATAACTTTGTGGTTTTACAATATATCTTTTTGAAATGTTGTACATAGATTGTTTACTTAAAAATACTGGACACGTGTTTCGGGTTTCGGATAAACAAAAAATAATGTTGTATAGGTACGTTCGTCCGTGACGTCACGTCCCAACTAATATTTATAATGTAAAGTGTCTGTAGGAAAAAAGGCTACACTTTTAGAACCATAATTCAAAAGAATTAGAAGAAAAATCCTGAGCTGTCGTGTCGGTATTAAGGGAAGATGCAATAAGTTTTATATTCTAGGGTTGACATGACACACTACACTTGTTTTTGGCGAAGCGTGCATCTTGTCACTGGTGTGAGGTGTGATTCCATTGGTCCAACGTTGGCTGGAGGCGTGCTGATGAGTTGTGATCAATATTATTGTCAACACATGACAAACTCGGCTCGGCCAGCGCACTGGTTCCACTTCCGCTTACATCTCCACTAACTAGAAGGTTAATGTTAAGTAGCCAACTCTTGACTCAACTGTGAACAAGTCGCACATTTCAAAGTCTTGAAAGTTCATTCAGTGTCGCACAATACAGCGACACTATTTTGGTTTTAAATATGTTTCTTGTAATTGTACTATTTTAAATGTTTCTGGTAATTATATGTATAATTTTAACTATGTTTCTTGTTATTGTACTATGTTTGTCATGCTAATGAGTTTAACCTAAATAGCAATAAATATAAGTGCGGAGGCTGGGGGGCGGGGGGACGCTTAGCGACGCGCTGTTTGCCGAGAGCGCGTCATCTTGTTGGGCTTATTGTGTCAGCGACGCGACGCGCTGTTTGCCAAGAGCGCGTCATCCTGTCGTGCTTGTTGTGTCGCCTGTTGCCGCTGGCCGCTGGCCGCTGGTACTAGGCTGTTAACACTTTCAGTGTGTGCGAGCGTCGCTTACTTTACTTGTAGTATGTACTTTTGGAAGTAATTTCCTTCTTTATTTGTAGCATCTCGGCGTTCTGCCACGTAGCACACTCAAACTGCATTAGAGATAATTTCAGTACATATCAAGAAAGTTAAGTTGAGTTAAGAATCTAATACGATTGAACATAAATGTTGAGACAAGTAGACTTACTTGTATGGCACCATAGTTCTATGTACGTCGGTACAGTTGGGTGGAGAGAGTACAGTGGCGAGTGGGGCGCCGCCTCGCACGACAGCGCCGTAAATATGTCAAGTATGTGCACACCGTTAGCTTGCTGTGCGGCCGCGGGGCCGGCTGCGCCGTGCCGCCCGCTACGCGCAATGGAACGCCGCGCGCCTCGTTCTTTCATGATACACTTCGCCTGAAATAATTATGGAATATATTTGTGTCCGCATCGCCACTGTCCGCCACGCGCGGCACGCTATAGCCGGCAGTCGATCGCAAACGCGGTTCGCAGACACTTGTGTTGTTCGGATTAATATGTATATCTTGATTAATGAGTTCGAACGAATTTAAAACCAAACAAATTTTGGTATTAATATCTAGTTAATAATGATTGTTTAACGAAGCACGCGATGTGTGCCGTGTGAAGTCGTCTCATCTATCGGCGCCGCGGCGCGGACAGGTGAGCCTTTGTATCATTATTTAGTTCTTCATGAGTATCCTCTAAGCTTATGCTTAATTGAGTGTCCTCAATAGTCAGTTGAGTGGTGACACTGCGCAGCACACTGCATAGCGCTTATTTGTGAAGCTAAGCACAGACGACAGCACATGAAGCTACTACAATCTGTCAGATTTCTTTATTAGATTTTCAGCTTTATCTCTAAAGCTTAATAAGCTCAAGGTTGATTGGGAATATTTGACAGTTTCGGGTAATCTCAGTTTTTCCCCAATTTAACAACAGAATAAAATACACTCCTTTTTGTGTCAATGAAATAAAAAACATAATTTTTTTGATTATTGGATTAGAATCTGGTAGGATTATAAATATGGCGTACCTCAGGGTAGCGTGCTCGGAACTACTCTATTCTTTCTGTATATCAATGACCTTCCCAGTCAAATAGACCATCCTATAGTACTGTATATGACGATAGCCCGCCGTGGACATTGGCATGGGTTAAGTGTTTGTTTACTATTATACACATAACCCGCACTAATATATTATATTAGTGTGAGTTATGTGTTTATTTACCGACTATTAATATTGTAGGATATAACTGGTTTTTGTCGCAAATAAATTAAATAAAAATAGCACTGTAGTAATTAAATGTGACCATCCTATCATTTATGAAAATTAAATAAATATGACATTAAATACAATTATAACCTGGTTTGTCAAAAATAAAAATCATTAAGTACATTCATTACCTATAAAACAAAAATAATATATTTGTACTTACCAGAATTCCTTGTAATTTATTAATTAGGGTCTCAAATAGAGGTAACTATTGTCACTTAATTTCTCGGCTTTACAATAGATAGTTTGATCATTGATCTCCGAAGTATGAAAAAAAACCGGCCAAGTGCGAGTCGGACTCGCGCATGAATGGTTCCGTACCATTATCTTTAAAAACGGCAAAAAAATCACATTTGTTGTATGAGAGTACCCCTTAAATATTTTATTTTTTTTATTTTTAGTATTAGTTATAGGCATAGCAGCAACAGAAATACATAGGGCGGGTTGTTTCAAACGGTTGGTTATCGTAACATACGTACGTCAAAAAGTTACGTCCGTTAACGCAACTTTGATGATGTTTAACGTTCGTTAAATGCCGGGGCTACATTAGCAGGCGAAGATTCGTGTCCCGTTGGCGCGCAAAATATCTGTTGTCCTTGTCAGACATACACGATGTTCTGCTCATTGGCGGGCGAAGATTCAGAAATCGGCCTACGGCGAATATTCGTTGTTTAGTTGTGCGGCCGAGACGATGGAGGAAGCAGTGGCTTTGCATTATATGTCAATAAATTATTATTTATTACATGTTGTACCCGGCCACATACATCGCCCCAGCAAATTTTATCTAGGCGACGGTCATGTGCTGTAGTTTATCTAACTTTCTTGGTATTATTGTTTATTGTTGTGGGAAATAACTTCGTGCCATTTTATAAATTAAGTCCGTTTATACTAGAAAACTGTGTACCTGGCTATAGAAAAGCTATACTTTGACGAAAAATGGATACATTTTATTTTTATTTTATATATATGGGACAAAAAACAATTATATGTTACAATATTAATAGCCGGCTAAGGTATAATTCATAGTAACCAAACATAAACATTGTCGTCCTCCGTGGCGCAGCGGTCAACACGCCTGCTTGCGACGTGGAGGCCCCGGGTTCGAACCCCGGCCAGGTCATGATGGAAAACGATCATTTCCTGATTGGCCTGGGCCTTGGATGTTTATCTATATATGTATCTATTATAAATATAGTATCGTTGAGTTAGTATCCCATAACACAAGTCTCAATCTTACTTTGGGACTAGCTCAGTCTGTGTGATTTGTCCGTATATATTTATTTATTATTTATATAACCCCCACCATACACACCAAAGTAAGTAAATTACTACACTCACTCGTACTACTACACACACTTAAACATAGTTACTATGTTTAAGGCCTTAATAAGTAGGTATATGTTAAACATTGCAATCTAACAAAACACGTATATTCTATAATGTAAACATATTTTTTTTAGAGAACGGAAAAAAAATAAAACATGACGTGTAAAAGTGATCAGTGATCCTACTTGCTTAATAAACGATTTCATTTCATTTCACTAACTTCACAAAAAATGAGAAAGATCGCTTTCAATCTTCGCTTGAAAAATATAAAGATGTGTTGTTCTGTAAAGAAACAGACAACAACAGTAATATAAAAAAAAAAACAGAACTTGGGCTGCTAAAGACCTTTCTTTTTCTTTTTACGGTACTTGTATCATCATCAGATGAACTACCTACTATCGTCAATTAGAGACCAAACTCGCGAATACAAAAGGGAGTTTATGTTGTTTTCACTAATTGACACCACGGCGGACTAAACACAACTTGACATAAGTTACGTTAACCAGTGCTCAGAGCATCGGTTAAAGTAATCGTATTTTTTTGCGTGCGTTGACGTTTACGTATTGTGAAACAACTCATTTTTTGACTTGACGATGGTTAGCACCATTTTTAACTTTTACGCATGCGTTAAGTGAACGCGAAACAACCCGTCAGTTTATCGTAATCGTATCTTTTTTTGCGTGCGTTAACGTTTACGTATTGTGAAACAACTCATTTTTTGACTTGACGATGGTTAGCACCATTTTTAACTTTTACGCATGCGTTAAGTGAACGTGAAACAACCCGTCAGTTTATCGTAATCGTATCTTTTTTTGCGTGCGTTAACGTTTACGTATTGTGAAACAACTCATTTTTTGACTTGACGATGGTTAGCACCATTTTTAACTTTTACGCATGCGTTAAGTGAACGTGAAACAACCCGCCCTTAATCTCTGAAAATTCCAATTGTCTCGCTATTACGGTTCATGAGATACAGCCTGGTGACAGACGGACGGAAGGAAGGACGGACAGACAAACGTATAGCGAGTCTCATGAATAAAAATCATTATAAATGACGTACAGTGACATATGTGACATCACAATATGTAGTCTACGTGACGTATGTGACATCACAATATGTAGTGATGACCATTTTAATTTTATTTTGAACTAGCTTTCCGCCCGCGGCTACGCCCGCGTGGAGTTTGGTTATATCGCGCTTTTTAGATTTCCCTCGGGAACATCATATTTTTCCGGGATAAAAGGTAGCCTATGTTCTTTCTCGGGGTCCAAAGATTGTCTGTGCCAAATTTCATCAAAATCGGTTGAGAGGTTTAAGCGGGAAAGCGTAACAGACAGACAGACAGATAGACAGACAGACCGACCGACAGAGTTACTTTCGCATTTATAATATTAGTATGGATTGTGTTACATTGATTTTTTTATGACATCTGGCAATTTTTTTTTTTTTTTTTTTTTATAAATTATAAACCAGCGCTTGACCGCAATCCTGCCTGATGGTAAGCAGTGACGCAATCGTTGATGGTAAAGCGCACTAGTTTATTAAGAGCCTATTCACTCTAGCCTTGAAGACACTCAAATTGTAGTCCGACGGAAACACCGCCGCGGGCAAATTGTTCCAGTCCCTCGATGTACGCGGTATAAAGGAGGAGGCGAAGCGCTTCGTCCGGATCGTAATGGTGTTAACAACGTAAGGTGGAAACCAGCCGTACGACGGGTCGTCCGCTGGTGGAACGGAGATGGGGGAATTAAATCATGCAATTCCTCGCACACTCCCCGAAATGCATCCTATAGAACACCGAAAGGCTGGCTACTCTACGCCTGTGCTCTAGGCTTTGGAGACCAACTCGAGTTAGATCAGGGTCACCAATCAGCCTCTTTGCACGTCTCTCCACTGAATCCAAAGTGGCCAGGTGACACTTGGCAGCACCAGCCCAAATGTGGCTGCAGTACTCCACACACGAACGGACCTGTGCTTTGTATAACATTAGAAGCTGCCCAGGTGTGAAGTACTGCCGGACCTTTGCGATAACGCCAAGTTTCCTGGCAGCCACCCTGGCCTTGGACTCAATGAACCGCCCAAAGTTAAGGTTCGAGGAAATCTCAACTCCCAAGAGCTGAAGGCGGTCGGAACACTCCAAGGACACATTCCGAAAAGTAGGGGCCAAGGTGAACGGTGAATTTATTGTAAACGCGCGGAGCCTTACCTACAACGCTCTTTTTCACTAAGGCAGTCTTACAAAGCTGATTTCTTAAAACGTTTGCATATTAACTACGAATCGTAACATCTCGTAACATTGTTTCAAACAACCTTATGTTTGTTTTGACAAAAACACTGACTTAGTAAATGTATAATTATGGTAAGATTGGTATTTTCAGAGCCTTAAATAAATTTATATGGCTATCATACATTATCAGAACACACATTGATCTTATACATCTTTTTTGTGCTTTAAAAATGATGGATTTATTAGAAGAGTTCCCTCAAAATAGAATGCCTTATCGCAAAATTGAGGCTACTAAGCCATGGTATTATGTGGTAGGTAGCACACCCATGTTGATTTTCCTAGCAATTTGGAAAAGTGCGTAAGCTGATTTATTTATTTTCTTACTTAGGTCCACTTTAGCTACTATAACTTCTTCAATGTCACAGTTACTTACTAAGCATATCTCATAATTATTAACTTTTGGTCCTGCAGTTCTTTGATGTTAATGCATTATTTTCGTTTTTTTTAAGTTTATAACTTATTTATTTTAACCAAGTAATTATGTCTGATAGTGTACTATTTATGGCATCTTGATACATTTTACTATAGCAGTAAAGTCATTTCCAAATGCCACCATTTTATGTTGAGTCAGGCACCTTTGGCAATCATTTATATAGATTATGAAAAGAAGTGGCCCAAGGACGCTACACTGTGCGACACCTAATTTATAGTAAGAAACTCTTTTCGTTTTGTTGTTTTTTTTCATACTCTTGCATTTTCTGTACATTGCATTATGTTGGAGAAATATAATGTTTTAAAATATAACCTGGTAATTGGTATATCGTAGCTATGGGGTTTTAAAATATAACCTGGTATACCGTAGCTATGGACTTTTAAAATATAACCTGGTATACCGTAGCTATGGAGTGATAAAATATATAACCTGGTATACCGTAGCAGCCATGGAGTTTTAAAATATAACCTGGTATACCGCAGCTATGGAGTTTCAAAATATAACCTGGTATACCGTAGCTAAGGAGTTTTGAAATATAATCTGTTATACCGTAGTTACGGAGTTTTAAAATATAACCTGGTATACCGTAGCTATGGAGTGATAAATATAACCCGGTATACCGTAGCTATGGAGTTTTAAAATATAACCTGGTATACCGTAGCTATGGAGTTTTAAAATATAACCTGGTATACCGTAATTACGGAGTTTTAAAATATAACCTGGTATACCGCAGCTATGGAGTTTTAAAATATAACCTGGTATACCGTAGCTAGAGAGTTTTGATATATAACCTGGTATACCGTAGCTATGGAGTTTTTCTAATGAAACGTCGTGCTTTACGTTTTCAAAGGATTTAGTGATATCTGTGAAAATAGTACATATAGGAGCTTTTTAATGTACTGCCATGGAGAAAATATAGAGTGTACTGCTAACATTATACAAAAATATCCGTTTTGATTGTGGTATAATTTCTAAAGTAATTTTGTTAATATTGATTTTGCCTTGCATAGTAAGTAATATTTATTGAGAGCAATATAGAGACTTAAGTGCATATCCTGAGCCAATGACCTTGAGAATTTGTTCCCTCTTCACCGCGCCGCACCTCTACAATACTTCGTAAAATATTACTAGCGCCGTCTGGCGAACGAAGTACTTACAAATACAAGTTAAATTCATAGACCACAGAAGTAACAGACATGGCACTTTTATTTTTGTTTATTGGTGCGCCCAAATACTTTTGGTTATTATAAACTCAAACAAATGTTGACGATACATCGTAATAAAAATTAAACGGTGTTTATTTTTTAACTGACTTCCCAAAAAGGTGGTTCTTAATTCGATTTATGTGTGCTCACTGATAACTTTATCGTTAATGAACCGATTTTGACCATTCTTTTTTTATATGAAAGGGTATGCTGCCTAGGTAATCCTATTGCTACCACGTCAGTATCGATGATGGAAATTCTGAGAAATTTAGACCAATTCTCGAAAATTGTAGGCACGCTTCCGGTGAAAACTTGATACTCGTGTGTATATCGGGTGAAAACCGTGAAGAATTGGGCCTGACTTGATGATGGAGATGATAGAGAATCAGGGGAAATTCACATCGGAAGCAACTGTCACGTGTTTGGGCTTATTTAATTTGTATTTATTAGACATTTACAACTAAATATGTTATGACTGTAACCTCAGGGTTGAAAGTTAGTTTATAGATTGAAAGTTAGCTAAGTCAGATGGTCAAAGGGATAGAAAAATAATAGAATAAAGTTTAATTTATCATTATTTATTATTTTAAGGGAAAATGTAATCAGGGTCAAATAAATTACTGCTGAACTGATACCTACGTACAAAAAAAAGATCTGATGTTTTTTTTGGGCTGAGGTAAGACTGAATTTATATTATTATTCTCGTTTAATAAAACAAATACTTAAATTGTATGTCAGTTACAAAAATTCTGATAAATTTGTATCTTACTTTGTTAAAACAATAGCATCCTTTCGCAGAAATAAAATAATCTATTGAATATCAAAATAAATAACAAATACACATACTATAATATTATTTACACAAAGCTTCCTTTAGCAAAAAAATAATAAACATCTGACTAATACAATATCCGGTCAGACTGGACGCTGACGCCAGCATATTTGGAAAAGGCCTGCAAGTAAACGACGTAATTTCATTTGCTTTAATTCCTATAAGACCATAATGATAATTCATACTAAAATCAAAATCAAAATTGTTTATTTCAAATTAACCAACAGTTGGTGCTTTTGAATAGTCAATGTCGGTCAGTCCAAGAAAAGTGAAGCTAAATTGCACGTTCCAAAGCGTAGATCTCTATGGAGAAGAACGTGCAAAAAACTCCATGGACACTCTTTTAAAATCATAATATGGATTACATGTCTTCGTTACATATTTCTGTTGCTTCTATCATGTGAGCAAAATGTATAATTATAAAAAATAACGAAAAGATAGAAAATTAATTAAACTCACTGGCAGCTAAGAGATGACCAGTCTCCACTGACGGCCCCCGTTCACGAGCATGACGCGCGCATGAGCCCCACTTAGCTCAACCATTTTGAAGGGAACCAAATGACCCAACAACACGCACCACTATCAGCAAGACATGTGAGTGAGCATGACAAATTCTCAACTGCCATGCTCGTAATAAATTAAGAAAATTTAGGAAATGCTAATGCATTGCTAGAAATAACGCAATGTAATAACACAACTAAAATTCAGTCTCTTGATTTTAATTGATTGTTGCATAAGCACGACGAGTAGGCAGCGTTTATCCTATGTTAAAGTTCAGTGTTCTGAATTTTTGAGGAATTCCCTCGACTGTTTATGGTCTTCATCATCAGATATACTTCAGACCTTCATTTTTACCCATAGGGGTGCAAAGTTCTCATCCATATAAATGAATTAAGTCCAACCACAAAGTAGCTACTGTAAACCCTTGAGGAGTTCCCTCAACTGTCCTTCGTCTTCATCATCAGAGCTTTAATGATAGTCATAACTCATTAAGACCTTACCCTCACCAAATGACCTTGAGCATTTGCTCCCTCTTCACCGCGCCCCACCTCTACAATAATACTTCGCAAAATATTACTAGCGCCGTCTGGCGGACGAAGTACTTACAAATACAAGTTAAATTCATAGACCACAGAAGTAACAGACATGGCACTTTTATTTTTGTTTATTGGTGCGCCCAAATACTTTTGGTTATTATAGACTGAAACAAATGTTGACGATACTTCATAATAAAAATTTTGCGTATTTTATTTTTTAACCGACTTCCCAAAAGTGTGGTTCTCAATTCGATTTATGTGTGCTCGCTGATAACTTTATCGATAATGAACCGATTTTGACCATTCTTTTTTTTATATGAAAGGGTATGCTGCCTATGTAATCTCATTGTTACCACGTAAGTGTCGATAATGGAAATTCTAAGAAATTTAGGCCAATTATCGAAAATTGTAGGCACGCTTCGGGTGAAAACTTGATACTCGTATTTATATCGGATGATACTATAAAACCGTGAAGATTTGGGCCTGACCTGATGATGGAGATGACAGAGAATCAAGGGAATCCACATCGGAAGCAACTATCATGTGTTTGGGCTTACTTAATTTGTATTGATTAGACCTTTACAACTAAATATGTTATGACTGTAACTTCAGGGTTGGAAGTTAGTTTTGTAGATTGAAAGTTAGCTAAGTCAGATGGTCAAAGGGATAGAAAAATAATATAATAAAGGTTAATTTATCATTATTTATTATTTTAAGGGAAAACGTAATCAGGGTCAAATAAATTTCTGCAGACAGGAAACCTACATAAAAAAAAGATTTGATGTTTTTTTTTGGGCTCAGGCAAGACTGAAATTATATTATTATTCTCGTTTAATAAAACAAATACGTAAATTGTAAAAAATAAAACTATCGTATATAAAAAAAAACAAATACATATACTATAATATTATTTACACAAAGCTTCCTTTTGCAGAAAAATAATAAACATCTGACTAATACAATATCCGGTCAGACTGGACGCTGACGGCAGCATATTTGGAAAAGGCCTGCAAGCAAATGACGTATTTAGTTTGCTTTAATTCCTATAAGACCACAATGAAAGTATGACCATTTCTAGAAATAACGCAATGAAATAACACAACTTAAATTCAGTCTCTTGATTTTAATTGATTTTTGCATAAGCATGACGAGTATGTGTGTGTGTGTGTGTGTGTGTGTGTGTGTGTGTGTGTGGTGGGTGTGTGTGTTAAAAGTACAGTGTTGTAAATTGTTGAGGAATTCCCTCGACTGTCTATGGTCTCTATCATCAGATCCATTGCAGACCTTCATTTTAACTTATTTGGGTGTAAAGTTTTCATCAATATAAATGATTTAAGTTCAAATACAAGGTAACTGTTGTAAACCTTTGAGGACTTCCCTTTGTCTTCATCATCAGAGCTTTAATGACAATCACAACTCATTTAGGTGTAAAGTTCTTATCAATATAAATGTATTAAGCACAAACACGAGGCAGCTGATGTGAATCGTTAAGGAGATCGCTCGGCTGTCTCCCGGCTCCATCATCAACTCCGAACTTTACTAAATTGTAGTGCGTTAGAACACTTAATGAAAAAAACATAGAAATACCCTATTATTTTATACTAGCGGCCGCCAGCGACTTAGTTCGCGTGGAGTTAGTTATGCTCTGCTCCTATTAGTCGCAGCGTGATGTTTTATAGCCTTAAGCCTTTCTAGATTAATGGGCTATCCAACGCAAAAAGAACTTTTCAAATCGGACACGTACAAACAAACAAACAAACTCTTCAGCTTTATATATTAGTATAGATGTTCGCAAGTACCAAATTTTGCATGGAAAAACGCATAGTACTATACATTGAATCTATGCTCACGCGCAGGGCTGCAGATCTGCATTTTTTTTTTTTTATAAATTATAAACTAGCGCTTGACCGCAATCCCGCCTGATGGTAAGCAGTGACACAATCGTTGATGGTAAAGCGCAATAGTTTAATAAGAGCCTATTCACTCTAGCCTTGAAGACACTCAAATTGCAGTCCGACGGAAACACCGCCGCTGGCAAATTGTTCCAGTCCCGCGATGTACGCGGTATAAAGGAGGAGGCGAAATGCTTCGTCCGGATCGTAGTGGTGTTAACAACGTGCATCTATACCGTAAGGGTGCATAGGGGTATCTGCATGATAATGCAGATAAAAAACGCAATCCTGCGCGTGGCTGCGGGGCAAATCGCAAATGCGTGCACACCTAGTTCCGCAGTATGTAGTTAGTAGGAAATTTTTTATTAGTTATTTATGAAATAGTATTCTTTTTTCAGCCAATTAACGTACATATACATTTGTATAAGTATTTTCTTTTTATAGTTTATTTATTTTTTACTAGTAACGTTATCAAGAGTGGGAAAAATGGTGACGATTTACCGACTAAACTATATTTATAGTTTTATTTTTGACTTTGATAAAGAGATAGAAGCTATACAATAGCTTAAAATTGACGTCATTTTTGTGATCAGCGCCCCGAAAACACCCTTCACGACACCCATGTCAAAATATCATAAAATTGGTGTCGGCCATCTTGGATTAAAAAATGACGTCATTTTCGTGATCAGCACCCCCGAAAACCCCATTCACGACACCCATATCAATATATCGTAAAATTGGTGTCGGCCATCTTGGAATTAAAAAATGACGTCATTTTCGTGATCAGCACCCCCGAAATCCCCTTTCGCGACACCCAAGTCAAAATATAATGAAATTTGATATCGGCCATCTTGGATTTAAAAAATGACGTCACTTTCGCGATCAGCACCCCCAAAAACCCCTTTCACGACACCCATGTCAAAATATCATAAAATTGGTGTCGGCCATCTTGGATTTCAAAAATGACGTCATTTTTGTGACCTGCACTCCCGAAAACCCAAGACACCCATGTCGAAATACCCGAAACTCATCGAAATAACAAATTTACGTATTTTTAATAAGTTGACGTATTTTGAATAAGTTGAGTATAATAAGTTGAAATTTCTTTTGGATAAAGAGTAGATAGCTCTGGAAAACTACATAAAAACGGCTTGCGCTGTGTTTTGCTAACGGAAGCCCCTTAAAAATAATAAAATTCATTTCTCTTATTGACTGTTATTCTCAAACTAGGCGAGCATGTTTGGGAATAACAGTTAATTTTTTTCGCCGCTAGAGGGCGCTACGACTTGTTTACTTTTTGCATCGCTCCGTTTTGAATATTTAAATAAAATAGTAAAAGTGCAATTATTAGAATTTCCTGACTCTGGCTTAAAGTTTAGACGTTGCTCGGTGTAATATTTTGTGAACTGTGTAATTGTTCACCGTGGAAGATAACTCAACTGTGTGAAGTGTATAACTGCTATGCAGTGTACTTGGTTTGTGAAGTAGCACAATTTGGTCGGTAATAAGGCCAGTGTTGGACTAGATCCATCTTTGAGAAGATTTTGCAGTGTCTGTACAGTATCGGGGTATTGCAGTGAAGTGATCTTTCATATTTTTAAAAAACCTACGACACTCAAAACTGCATAGTCATTGACAAGTGGGTAGATTTACTGACACTGAACTCGGCGCCATCTATTGGATTATTGGGGAACCGCGAAGTAAAACGCGCTTACCTACTTGGAGTGCAGTGATTGTTTGACCGAAATCGACTGATCGATAGAGAATTCGTAGCTGGGATCTTACTGTAGGGGGCGTTAGTTGCACCCAGCTCCCTTTTACTATTACTAAGGTTCTTTTAATCAGTGGTATCATCACTCGAAGTGAGTTCAATTAAGATGGAGTGCTGTAGTGATACCTCGGTTTCATCAGCTAATACTCTTCTTTGTTCTGAATGCAGCGGGAAGTACCATTATGAGTGCTTGAGTTTAACGTCGGACCAGTTTGTAGCTTTAAAAGACGATTACAAGGCTCTCTGGAAGTGTCCTAGATGTTGTAACGTAACAAGGCGGACCAGATCGAATATTAACACTCCCGTACGCAGTTACACTGAGCTTCCAGCTGATGACAACACCATGGATATGTCTTGTGACGACTTAAGCCGCAGTAATCTCAGTTCGTCAGCCGGTCTTTGCGGTAATAGGACGCTGATCAAAGAGGAGTCGTCGCGGCCACTTATATCTGCAGACTTTGAAGCATTCACTATGAACCTACAAGCCACTCTTAGCCAGTGGCGGAGTGATATGAACAAGGACATCCTTCAAATACGTGACGATATCAGGTCCACCATGACCGGCATCCGGAAAGATATGCAAGAGCTGCGTACAGAGCAAACCCTCTTAAAACAACAAGTGTCCACCTTTCGTGATGACATTGTGGAGCTGCAGGCTGGTTTTCAAAACCAGATAGCGGAACATGACACCCTCAAAAAACGTGTTGATGAGTTGAGCTGTGGCGCCTCATCGCCTCAGCTTGAGTCAACAATTTGCAGTTTAGAAACCAAGATTGATGTTCTCGAGCAGCAGGCTCGGCAATGTAATGTCGAGATATGTAACCTACCTGAAAGGCGTAATGAAAATTTATCATCGATCATGCAAGCCATAGGGAACGTGCTAAAATCTCCAATTGCTCTCAATCACATTGTCGCTGTTCATAGAGTGCCTCACGCTCATCAACAGAGTACAAGGCCAAAGAATATAATTTTGAAGTTCACCTCTCGCCTGCAGAGAGACAATTTGCTCAGTGCATATCGTAAAATAAACTCGCTGAAAACTGAGCAAATTGGTATGTCTGGTACTAGTACGTCTATTTATATTAATGAGCACTTAACCTTAAAGAGGAAGCAGTTGTTTCGTAGAACCCGAGAAATCGCAAACAACCATAATTATAAATATGTATGGGTTAGAAATGGTACCATATTGGTGCGCGAGCGCGATGGTGAAACCGCCTTTGCAATACGTGGAGATGGTGATCTTCTTAAAATCAAAAAGAAGTCTGCTGACTAAATGCTTCCTCTTTATCGTCTTTACCGTCTTCAATGCTATAACTGTGAAATTTTATTTACATGTATTAACATATCCATTATTTGAATTGAATTTATTTTATAATTTTAGTGTTTTGCATGATCCTTTAAATGTTTTAATCTTATCATTTCTAAATTATTCATTAATGAAATTTGCCACTCAATGGTATTCCAATATATACTATTATTTGCGTTCCTTTATACTGTGTTTCCGTGACATCAAAATACTGGTATTTCTCTCGGAGTATGACAAGATATATCTTTGTGTGAATATGTTTGCAGCCTGCTATGATTTTATGCGACTGAACCTTGTGTGCACAATACTTGTTGTCTTATACATATTTATGTTAAGACCTCTTTTTAATGGATAATAACGATGTATCTATTTATTACCAAAATTGTAGAGGGGTGAGGACCAAATTGCAAACCTTGTATCTGGGTATTCTATCGTTTACCTTCGACATAATCATATTGACTGAGACGTGGCTTACACCTGACATTGCTAGCGATGAGTTTGTGGATCCTCGATATATTGTGTATCGCTGTGATCGAGATCGCGATACAACTTGTAAACGTGATGGTGGTGGGGTTCTGGTCGCCGTCTCGCGTGCACTTCGGTCTTGTTTGCTTCACACTCCGGGTCAACCGCCATGCATCGATCATCTTGCGATTGGTTTTCCGAGTAAGGAAAACAGCTCTAAAATGCATGTGGTTAGTGCTGTGTACATGCCGCCCTGGGTGACTACCGATATATATAAAACTCACTTTGATACACTCCAGGATATGTTAATTGAACCTTATGTCGAAAATATATTCATTATAGGTGACTACAACCTTCCTGAAATTACTTGGAAAATTGGGACGGGGTATTGTGATGCCAGGGTGCATCTGCCTAATGGTATGTCATACTCCGGAGCGTCCCCAGTATGTACACAACTGGCGCAACTCATGTCAACCCTGAGTGCATACCAAGTTAATAATATACTTAATGCTAATGGGAAGATCTTGGATCTGTTTATCTCTAACACCACCAGCACTATCAGCCAACCTCTTGACTCACTAGTGCCTACAGACACACATCATCCTCCGTTTGTTGCCACAGTGACCACAAATGTATCCACAAAAGCTCTGAGAAGAAAATCGCTAAGAATATATGACTTTCGCAAATGTAACTATGATGCGATTAATGAACAAATTAATGAGATTGAGTGGGGGAACCTGCTCGAGAGCCTTCCTGCGCAGGAGGCCGTGCAATGTTTTTATGATATCCTCAATAGTATTACTGAACGCAATGTACCACGCATTAAGTCCCGGACACTTGATTTTCCGGTGTGGTTCTCAGCACAATTAATAAAAATATACAAAAGAAAACAACGTCTCTGGATTAAATGGAAGAAGTTTGGGAACATCAAAGACTACAATGAGTTTTCGGAGTGCAGAGTTGCGTTTAAAGTTGCTTGTAATACCTGTTACTTAAACTATATTAAGTCAGTTGAAGAAAGACTTACCACAAATATCAAGTACTTCTGGACATATATATCAAATCGCAAGAATAAATCAAGTATCCCATCAACTATGCACTATCAGAATCTTAAGTCAAGTGCCCCAGAAGAGATTTGTGATATGTTTTCAAACTTTTTCCAGTCTGTGTTTGAGAGGGGTTCACCCTCATTGTCTGCGTGGACCCCGCCTACACACTGTAATGCTAATGTAAGTCTAATCAATGACTTGCATATTGAAGAGGACAAAATACATAAAGAGTTGCAACTACTAGATCCATCTAAAGGAGCTGGTCCCGACGGATACCCTGCTCTCTTTTTTAAGGCCACCGCTAGCAGTGTCTGCAAGCCACTCTTTATAATTTATAATAAATGTTTAGTTGAGGGTCACTTCCCGGATGTTTGGAAACGGGCTAACATTACGCCTGTACACAAAAATGGCTCGAAACATGACGTAGAGCAGTACCGCCCTATCTCAATACTGTCGGCCTTGTCTAAACTTTTTGAGAGACTCGTACACAATGAAATCTATCCACTCTTACACAGCATCATCATCCCAGAACAACATGGGTTTGTTAAGCGACGTTCAACTGTTACAAATTTATTAATTTTTTCTAATTATCTTTTTGAAAACATGGACAGACGAGTACAAGTTGATGCGGTTTATACTGATTTCAAAAAAGCTTTTGATAAGGTCGACCATGTACTCCTATTAAATAAGATTGCGTTTAATGGTATACGCGGAAATTTGCTTCGCTGGTTCTCATCCTATATTACAAATAGAACTCAAAGGATTGTCGTGAATGGTCATCAGTCTGATGCAGTGCTTGTAACTTCGGGTGTTCCACAGGGTTCAATCCTAGGACCATTATTGTTTATTCTATATATAAATGACATAAACAAATGTTTTAAAAACACTAAATTTCTCGTATACGCTGATGACCTAAAAGCTTATAGATCTATACAGACTGTAGAGGATTGTCGCCTCTTCCAAGAAGATCTGGACAGGCTCGCTGACTACTGTCTTCAAAATAAGTTACACCTTAGTCTTACCAAGTGCAATTGCATAAATTTCACAAAGAATAAAAGAATTATAAACTTTCAATACTCATTGCACGGCACAGCGCTCAGTAATGTAAATATGGTTAAGGATCTTGGTGTGTTGATTGATGATAAGCTATCCCTAAACCAACATGTTGAGAGTATTGTTCATAAAGCATTTAAAATGTATGGTTTCGTTATGAGATCTTCTACTGATTTCAAGCGGGTTTCTACATACCTTCACCTTTATAAAACTATTGTACGATCACAATTGGAATATGCTGTCCCTGTCTGGAATCCGTTTTACCAGAAGTACATAGATTTAATTGAAAGGGTCCAGCGTAAGTTTCTACGAGCCATGCACTATAGGTGCCATAAAACGTATTTGTCCTACCAACAATTACTGCATAAATATGGACAAGTTAGCCTAGAATCTAGGCGAATATATCTTGAAGCCTCTATATTGTATGGTATTGTTCGTGGAGATTTTGATTGTATCGATCTCACAAGCAAATTATATTATGTAGTCCCACGTACTGTTAACATGCGTAGTACCCGAGCGGATGCCTTATTTGCTGTCAAGGGCTGTCGAAGTAATTCTGGGTTGCGCTGCCCCATCCGTCGTATGGTTGAATCTTATAATTGTAATTTTGTAACAATTGATATCTTTGTGTGCTCAAAATTTAAATTTAAATGTAATGTTATGAATATTATTACCGATAATCATAAGAATGTTATTAGGAATGTAAGTTAGGCTAGACTTTATTTATCAATTATTTGTTATTAATGTTTAATTATTCTTAATTATTTTCTAATTGCCAAGCAATCGAGTTGGATTTTCTATTCTTTTTCTATTTTGCATGATATTTTGATTATTTATTTATTGAATTAATAAGAGAAGTAATAAGATACTTCTTGCCTATCTAGTGGCACTCATTATCATATATTTTTGTTAATATGTGGATAATGTAGTGGGCTACAATATTGTTAATATTAATAATTAACCTTTCTGTGTGTGTATTTATATTGTAGCTGTTTATTGTCCCTAATTAAATAAAATAAAAATAAAAATAATTAAGTTTGCTTTAAATTAGTGTATTTTGTGTCAGTTTTACTATTATTCTCAATGCCATCTATAAAATACACATTAGAGGCATTTGCAATGTCAATAGGTTTTGAAAAGGCAAGTCACATTTATAAATTGTCATTATTTGTTCTCGAGGACTTATTTAGAGATCTTATTTAGGAGTTATTTATTTTGCGACGATTATATTACATATTTTACTATCAAAATTCATCGATATGCACGTCTGTGCATATACTTTGAATTCCTATCAATTGTTAAACATCACTTTAGCATATTTTCTACGATGCGCTCCGTTTAGTGCGCTGTATGGCGGTGCTGTATATTAATGAGCCGCATTTTGCGCTGTATACGGTAAAGCTGTGCGCTCGGCGCGTGTTTGACGCACACTATGTTGTCTATGTAGGTAGGATCAATGGAATACCTGCCCTGTTGCTCAGGAAAAATATGCTTACCTTAAATACCTCAAAGACCAACTACATGTGTTTTGCAATTAACGGTAAGATGCAACCTCGCCCTGGCTATAGTCTTAAAATACATAATTGCGTCAGTATTAACAATAACTGTGATTGCCCTATAATAAACAAAACGGATACCACAAAATACTTGGGAATTATGTTTGACGAAAGACTGTCTTGGCATTCTCAGATTGATCTAATCGTTGGTAGAATTAGGAAGTTGATATGGATTTTTAAAATCCTTAGACACTCGGCTAGCGTTGAACCACTTAAAAAGGTCTATGTTGCCCTGGCTCAGTCGATCATGATCTACTGCATTCCAGTGTGGTGCAGCGCATCAAAAATTAAATTCCTGGAGGAGGAGCGTGCTCAAAGAATACTCCTAAAAGTAATGTTTTTTAAAAAACTATATTTCCTACAACCACTCTTTATTCAGAAGCCAACCTTTTAAGACAAACAAATCCAGACAAATCTCAAAGTCTCTGACTCGCGATATACGCCAATTTAATACAAATTGTATTAAAGAGGCTATGGAGCGGAACAAAGGCTCCAAAGTGTTCGCACGAGAATTGTCTGTTGGACAGAGTCTACTTGCGAAACTGAAGACTGGGGATGGTAGGATCGTCACTTCCAAGCCCGAGCTTTTGGGTGAGATTAAGAAATTCTATAGAGAGTTATACACATCAACACACGCACCTGTTGTAAGCCTGGCTAATGATCCTAGAGCCAGACTAACCCGACACTCCACCATAATCCCAGCGTTAATGCCAGTCGCATCCGAAGCCTTTTTTCAGCTTTGGAGTCTGGGGTCCGCTTTTACCAGTCAAAATGCTGATATGGCTAAACTTCGACATTTTCCGTGAAGCGTAACGACTGCCTCTAGATGTTCGTATGGCAACCGGGACCAACGGCTTAACGTGCTTTCCGAGGCGAGGTGCGGGATCGAACCCGCGCCACCTTGCGCAGCGGCCGCGTCTGCTACCGCTACGCCACGGAGGCTGTCCGACGATATCCCGGACATATTGCTCCCATTATTTTAACAGGCGTTTATTTTGTATCAACTGAGCTCTTTCGGTTCGAAGCTTAGACGGGGAAACCACGTGGCACAGCTAGTTAATAATAATAGGTCCCCGCAAATCGATCGATAGGTTAAGTTACGATTGACGCGGTTGGTCTCTGGATGGGTGACCATCTTTACATACCGAGAAGAAGTCAGAAGCGCGAAAGACTGACAACTAGTCTTACCAAGGGGTATCGTATTACCCAGTGACTGGGTTGTGCGGTTAGATAGGCAGTCACTCCATGAAAATGCTGGTATTTAGCTGCATCCAGTTAGACTAGAAGCCGACCCTAACATAATCGGAAAAAGGAAAGGCAGATGATAACTTAATTCCTCCATCTCCGTTCCACCATTGAACGACCCGTCGTATGGCTAGTATACACCCTTATGTTGTTGACACCACTACGATCCGGACGAAGTGTTTCGCAACAATTTAAGTGTTGTCAAGGCTAGAGTGCGTAGGCTCTTAACAAAGTAGCGCGCTTTCATCATCATCATCATCAACCTTTTATCGTCCCACGGCTGGGCACAGGTCTCCTCTCATACAGAGAAGATTGAGCGTAATCACCACGCTTGCTCAATGCGGGTTGGCGATTTCAGACTTAAAGTCCAGGTTTCTTCAAAATGTTTTCCTTCATCTTGGTCACCTTGGTGTCCAAGATATACTTAGAAAGTACATATAACTTATATAGATAACCCGACACTACACCGACGATATCCCGGACGTCAGCCTCTACGAGATTGGTATTGCCCTGAAACAGCTCAAGAACGATAAGGCGGCTGGAGATGATGGAATTACGGCTGAGCTTCTAAAAGCGGGCGGCAAACCGGTTCTTAAAGCGCTTCAGAAGCTATTTAATTCCGTCATTCTTAAAGGCGAAACGCCTAAGGCGTGGCACAGGAGCGTGGTGGTTTTGTTTTTCAAAAAAGGTGACAATACCCTCCTGAAAAACTACAGACCGATATCCCTCCTGAGCCATGTCTATAAGCTGTTTTCTAGGGTCATCACGAATCGTCTCGCTCGCAGGTTCGACGACTTCCAGCCTCCCGAAAAAGCAGGCTTCCGAAAAGGCTTTCGCACCATAGACCACATTCATCCGCTGCGGCAAGTTATACAGAAGTCCGAGGAGTATAACAAACCACTATGCTTGGCGTTTGTGGACTATGAGAAGGCCTTCGATTCGATTGAGATTTGGGCGGTGCTACAGTCTCTTCAACGGTGCCAAATTGACCATCGATACATTGAGATGATAAAGTGTTTGTACAAAAACGCCCCCATGTCATTCCGTCTCCAGGATCACGACTCGAAACCGATCCAACTGCAGCGTGGAGTGAGACAAGGAGATGTCATATCTCCTAAATTGTTCACTGCTGCGTTGGAAGATGTCTTCAAGCTCCTGGTCTGGAAAGGCTTGGCATCAACATCAACGGCGAGTACATCACTAATCTCCGTTTCGCAGATGATATCGTGGTCATGGCTGAGACCCTAGAAGACTTGGGCAAAATGCTCAATGACCTCAGCAGAGCTTCCCAACAAGTGGGTCTAAAAATGAACATGGATAAGACGAAGATCATGTCGAACTCTCATGTCGCACCTTCTCCAATTGTAGTTGGTTGCTCTGCACTCGTAGTTGTTGACGAGTATGTATACCTGGGACAAACAGTCTAACTAGGTAGGTCCAACTTCGAGAAAGAGGTGTCTCGGCGAATCCAGCTCAGTTGGGGAGCGTTCGGGAAGCTACGCTACATCTTATTGTCGTCCAAGATACCACAGTGTCTCAAGACTAAAGTCTTTGACCAGTGTGTGTTGCCAGTGCTGACTTACGGAACTGAAACGTGGTCGCTCACAATGGGCCTCATACGAAGGCTCAGAGTCACACAAAGGGCAATGGAAAGAGCTATGCTAGGAGTTTCTCTGCGTAATCGAATCAGAAATGAGGAGATCCGCAGAAGAACCAAGGTCACCGACATAGCTCTGCGAGTCGCTAAACTTAAGTGGCAGTGCGCAGGGCACATTGCTCGTAGAACCGATGGCCGATGGGGCAGTAAGGTTCTGGAGTGGCGGCCACGTACTGGAAGACGCAGCGTAGGGAGGCCCCCAACAAGGTGGACCGATGACCTGGTGAAGGTCGCGGGAAGCCGATGGATGCGGGCAGCACAAGATCGGTCAGCGTGGAAAGCCTTGGGGGAGGCCTTTGTCCAACAGTGGACATCTATAGGCTGAAGAAGAAGAAGAAGAACCTTTTAAGAACTTTACAATCACTGTATTTCCAGTCAGGTGCTTACAATATGTCACTACGAAATTAAAACAAATACTTTTATTTTCCATACGTCTTGACTTGCAACCTTTTTTTCTTGTCGTCTGTCACTTCCATTGACAGCCGTTCAATCATGGCCGCTTCTTTTTCAAATCATCGTTTAGTTACTTACAAAGAGATTTAAGAAAAATAGAGCGGGCATGTATCAAAATCGCTTAGAAAAACTGTGATCCCATGGCCCAGTTCCGCCATCTAGTACAATGTAGCAAAATTAGATCGACAATTGGAGACATCACATAGTAAAAACGAAAAAAGTTTATATAAAATGTATTCAGCTATTGCCCGGTAGATGTCCAGTGTGGTCTATGTTGCCAGATCCGATTTAATACCCTAGTATAGTTCAAATCGGGTAAACAAATATTGAAAAGTAAACAAATTAAGTGAAACTTGTCTTGTACAAACATCAAAAACTGTTTTAGAATTTTATTCGCTACTATTAATTTTCCGTGACACCGTCTATTGGCATTTTAGATGTGTTATGATTACGAATTATTATAACAATCAGTTTATTGCGATTTTTGAGTGTAATAGACTTTTTACGCTATAAAGCGCATTTTGTTTTGCAATTTTCGTTTGCATTTCATTTTTAGCAAAATTATTCTTTTTACACGTTTGTTTGCAAATATTTTTAAATGGCAATGTAAAAAACTGTGGTAGGGTTTGTATCAATTCGATATAAAGTTATCGATAATATTCAAATAAGTTACTACGACGATGTTTTTTCGCATTATGATAGCTTGAAGCAAAAACAAAAAAATTGTAAGAAGCAGATAAATTATAGGTAATTTTGAGTTTACAAGTTTCTTATTTATACAATATGTAAAGAAAACCCTGTCCGACCCATAAGGATAATAAAGGTTAGGTAAACACTTGACCAAATATAATATAAAATTTTAAATAATCATCACAGTAACAATAATAATGAATTTTGAAATAATCTTTTTTTCCCGGGTATTAATTCCAATTTCCCCGAAATTTGGTAATTTTTAAAAAACTGACAACACTATTTGTGACGGAGCGAATAGCGATGCGACCACGTGCCGCATGCCCCGCCCCCCTTCACCCGCGCATACATGCGCGGGTGAAGGGGGGCGGGGCTATCCGGTTGCCTACCGCACATGCATTAAGTTACCTCGCTTTTTCGAAATAATATTTATTTTTTTTGGGGGATTTTTTTTTAAGTTTTGCCTGTCTTTGTGGGCATTATTAGAATCAGTTATCGATACCTAACAATACCTTCACGGATCGGACAGGGTTTTCTTTACATATTGTATAATTCTTTTAATATAATAGGCGTTAAAGGTTAAAATTATCGATTAGTACTGAAAATGTAAATAATTGTTTATTTTTTTAATTTTTAACTAATTCATTTATAATCAATATATAGGAAGGTCGTTTATACCTTTGCGGTGGAACTCTGATCGGATCTAGACTGCACAAACTGTGTGAAAGCAGAACAGCCTACTGGGAAGAAAACTTCTTATCACGTAGATAATTGTCCAAATCACGACAAAAATGGTAGTCTGCTGGAGCAAGACCTTTACCAGATAATGGTACGCCATTATCTTTAAAAACGGCAAAAAAAAACACGGTTATTGTATGGGAGCCCGCCTTCAGTATTTATTTTATTTTCATTATTTATTTGTAATTTGAATATATAACCAAATATTCTGTGAACATTTTAAGTGTCTATCTGTTTCCGTTATTAATATGGAGCAAAAACGGCAAAAAAAAAAGTTTGTTGTATGGGCCCCCATTAAATAATAAAATATTTAAGGGACCCTTCAATATTTTATTATTTTTATTCTTAGTACTTGTTGTTACAGCGGCAACAGAAATACTAACACAATCTCTGGAAATTTCAACTGTCTCGCTATTACGGTTTATGAGATACAGCCTGGTGACAGACGGACAGACGAACAGCGAAGTCTCATGAATAGGGTTCGTTTTACCTTTTAGGTACGGAATCCTAAAAATCACAAAGTAGCTCGCAATCTTTGTACTACATACAATATGTAAAGAAAACCCTGTCCGATCCGTGAAGGTATTGTTAGGTATCGATAACTGATTCTATTAATGCCTACAAAGCCGGCCAAAACTTAAAAAAAAAATCCCCCTAAAAAATAAGTATTATTTCGCAAAAAGAGGTAACTTAAAAAATGTGCGGTAGGCCATACAGGCGCGGGCGAAGGGGGGCAGGGCACGCGGTCGCATCGCTATTCGCTCAGAATTATACCGTCAAAAATAATGTTGTCACTTTTTAAAAAGTACCAAATTTTGGGGAAGTTGGAATTAATTCGCGGGAAAAAAAAAGATTATTTCAAAATTCACTAGTATTGTTACTATGATGATTATGTAAAATTTCATATTATGTTATTTGGTCATGTGTTTACCTAACCTTTATTATCCTTACGGGTCGGACAGGGTTTTCTTAACATATTGTATACGTACCTACATATTTTATGAATATATTTCATTATAAATAAGTTATATAATTTATGTACTTATCCACTTAACAGTAAATTTTATCCCAATTTTTACGGTTAAGTGGAAAAGACAAATTAATAACTTACTGTTTAATTTCTAATACAAGGTAACGATTTTTTTTTTTAATTTGATCGACAAGTTTTTCCAAAGTAGATGTCTTCTCTTTTAGAATACATTGAGCATAATTTTGACGAAGCAGACGGAAGCCAATTTCCTTCTCTACGGTCTATCTGGACAAATCGTATCCACTTTTCCCCTACAACATTATTTTTATTCGGAAACCTAAAATGACAAAAACCTAGGTAAATGAATAGTAATTGTTCATTCAATTTTGTTTATTAATATGACATGATTTTGTTTAAATAGAGTTAATAATAAATACACTAGAAATATAGCAATATTTTAAGTTTATTTAGCTATATTTGAAATGTCAATAAAATATAACAAAATGTTTTCAACTTAATAAGTATTATCGATAACTAAATCGATAAACAACATTACTACATCTCTACAAGAAAATAGTAAAACTACTCAACAATAGAGGGCGCTTATTACAATAATGGAAAAGTTTCTAGAACAATTTAAGAATTTATTTAAAGGAGACGGGCGAATGTTCATACAAAGTTGGGCCTGATTGGACAGCCACGATTATTGCATTAAATCATTTCAATATTATTACTATTTAAAAAATAAAACTTTATTTAGCATGGCAGAATCGGAGAAAAAAGAAATAGGGTATTATTAGCTTGCACAAAACTAACCTCATTTGCTTTTTTATAAGTTTTCTTACAAGCTGTCAGCGCTCTTATGGTATATTTAAGTAATTATTCAGACTTTTTTGTAGACTAGATTTTATCAGAATGTATTTTTATGACATTAACAAATCGTGAGTGTGGTTTCCAAAGGGCCGGCGGCGCTTAACTGCATATTAAATGTTACAAAGAAGGAGGTTAAAAAAGAATTAGGAAAACCATTTTTACAATCTGATTATAGAAAAGAGTAAGCAAGAATAAAAATCACATTTCTCTTACATCGATTTATTAATCACATCCAATTCATCATATACAATTAATGCTGGCAAAGGATGCGAAGCTCGTGAGGGAGTAGGACTCTCAGCGCCCTCACGCCTCTAGCCGAAGCAAAAGACGCCCTGGTCGGCAGACAATATCGAACTCCCGGCCATCATAGGCGCTGGTATGCGGGTTAAACAAAAAAAAAAAAAGAATTAATAAATAATTTATTTAAAATAGCCTGAGCATCAGCACTTTTTGAACATCGTTATTACATAAGACAGTCCCCCAAAACGCCCACCCATTGACACTTCCTAGTGCTTTCGCTGGAAAAGCAGCGGAACAAACTCCCCAGCAACACAGCAGTCTGTTTATATATAAAAAAACTTGAGTTTATACAATACTATGTAGGTATAGCAATGAAAACGAGAAAACACAACAAGAATAAATTATTTATTATATACCAGCTAGTCACGCCAAAATACCAGTCCCTTTACCTTAGACCAAGCAATTACAGTAATATTGTTTTATAGCCTCTCTTCCATTAAAAGAACTATCAACTAAAATATAAGTTAAATATGTTTTTGAACTAACATGTCTTGATTTAATTCGACCTCTCAATAGCCAGCAAGAATGAGTGTATTTTGACAGTTCTCTTAGTAAGTTACTGTCCATATTTCGACACACTTCTATTTCAGATCTACCATCTTCTCGTATATGCTCAGTGAGCACACACACACACGGCTAGGTCATATTATGGTGAGCAGTGCTCACTGTTTAATTTGGTAAATACCTAAAGATACTTTTATTAAATCACTATGTGTGAGCTGTGGAAAATCAATTAAGTTATCATTTTGAACATTTATTCTAGAAAAATCAGCCCTACGTCGGTTTATATTATAAATGTATTTATCCTGGGGGTAAACTGTTGAGTGCCCTGTGACACAGCTACGTCGGTGGTAGACTGTGAAGTTGTACCATCATATTCACTTGTTAAATCTACTGCTGCTGAAGATCCAGATGATCCAGTCATAAAATGATGAGCATTTCTATCAGCTCTCACCCAGCAATGATGACATATGAGAGCTCGAGCTCTTGAAATCTGGAAAAAAAATTATATCATGAGTCTCTTTCTAAAAAAAGTAATACATACATCACTCGGTAGTCTGTAAGCAATTCTGTAAGACCTAACTTCTTTGCTAGATACTAATTTAAATGTCCATGCTAGTAATAATTAATTATTGTTGATACACTGTTTGTTCCGTTCCTACAGACAAACCATGAAAATGGTTTTGTGCTTTTATCTCAATGTATTGTGCACTAGGTTAAGAAAATAAATAATAATAATAACGCAAATCTCTTCAAATCTACACCTTCAGGAAATAAAGGCTGCAATATAATTATTTGTGTTTTTTTACAATGCCTAGATATACATACTACACTAACATTTCCATATATTTTTTTCTCATGAATGTGACACTAATTTACAAAAATGATTCTTTAAAGCTGACTGCTATTTCAGAGATTAGTGTGAAAAAATAAAAAAATAACATAGTAGTATACATAGATTACCCTGTGGTAGTATAAAATACAAAACAACTAAACCTAATAAAAACTTACAGTCCGGGGCAATATCCATTCAGAAATGACTGCATGAATTCTTCTTTCACGTTGGGTGTTAGTGTGCAATGATTGAGATCTTGCCCGCAACACTGAACACACACTTGGAGATGTCCAATCATTGGAGATGGAAGTTGCTCATCTGTGCCAAAGGCATTCACAGCTAAATCTCTGCATCCTTGGTAAATGTGATAAGATCTATTAACCTAGAACAATATTAGATTATTATTTACAGCTTCCACAAATAATAATTACAGAATTATGATGCAGAACATTGTTTATATTCTTTGCACAAAATAAAAACAGTGATAAAACTGTATCTTTCAGAATTGCATCACTTCTTACTGAGATCATGCTGATACTAGGATTATAGTACTTATATTGATGTTTTCATAAAAGGTCATTCAATTTTAATATTGTTTCATTGATTTTGTTGAATTCTTACAAGTAAGTTATCTAAAAAGAACTATGTTCCGTAATTGATAATCAAACCGTAAATCTTACTTGGAATTCGAATAAATCAAGTGCATTATAGTGTATATTGTGTAGTATTTGTGTAGTATATTGGAATATTATTAATGAAACTTACTTCAATAATATACCTATGTAAAGGTATCCTGGTTGGACTCTACTCGAAAAATATCACAACGTGAAGTTTTAATTAAATACATACGTTTTAAATAAATACTTACCACTTGAGGTGCAATCCATTGCTCTTTAACTGAAAGAATGCTTTCCGCTTTTATTTGTCGTAACTCGATAGGATACAATGAAGACGTTGCACGTTGGTCACTCATTGTGTTGTTTCGAAATAAGTCGAGTAAGGAAGATATCAAAGTCCGTTGTGAGAAATGCGTGGATCATCCGACAAAATAATAACCGTCAGAATCCTAAATACGTTGCCAAAGACGCAAAATAATATAAAACGACAAAAAAATACAACAAAATACAATATCCACTACGGCAAGTTCAAACCCGGAAGGGAATAATTTTTGACGTTTGGCGTCACGTTGTCACGAGTTTACTTTGTTGCCTGTATAATAAAAAAGTTGAATTGATTATTAAATCGATCTGTTGATCAATTTCTTTTAAGATGTTTTTGTAAATAAGTAAATAATAGGTAATATAATTAAGACCTTATATTAAAAGATTTTCTAAAACGAATCTATAGAAATGTACTGATTCATTTTTAATTTTATTTTTGTAATAATTTAATTTATCGATTTGAACTTATTAATGATTCGCATTTCATCTGGTAACATTGTTGAAAAGTGAAAGTAAAGAAAGTCAGTATTATTTCATTAAATATTATCTTTTTTATTCTGACGAATCCAGAATTAGTAATAAATGATTGAAAACAAAAAAATAAATGAAAATTATTGACAAATAACTCATTTGTGTACAGTTCAGGCCCAATTTCGCCCGTCTCCTTTGAAATACAGACGAAATATAAATAATTCATAGAATAAGATTTTAAAGTTAGGTCCAGTCGTTTTACCATAACAATATGTACAGTAATACAAAGCGCAACATAACATATTTCCTTAGAAAATATTTATTTTTGGTGGACACAAATTACGTCTTGACGCGCATACTAGACTGAGCGACTTTTGACCAGTTTGCCAGAAGTATTGGATTACGATTTTGTTCTTGATGTCCTGTCTATTGTAAATATAATTTTAATGTCTTTGGTTACTTATTACAATAATAGAATCAATTATATAATCTTCAGCATATACTGTACAAACATTTAAATATTTTAATAATTGTAGTAATAGTATTGTTTTTATTTAAAAGATCTTAACAGTATGATCGTATGGCAGCGCCATCTACCATTTTTTTAACAATTTTTTTTCAATTTTTACTGTCCGTACGGGTCTTTCGCTTTTACCGTTTGACTGCGGGTAATGCGGTGATGCTGTCTCATGTCGTATTTCCCATTCGCGCATAAACTTTTTAAACTCCTGTGAGCTGTATCACTAACTGTGTAACACGTCCATTATCACTCACCAGTTCCGCCGGTATACCGTGCCGCGCGAACTGTTCCTTCAAAAAATTAATAACCTGTCTAGAGCTGACAGTCGACAACTGCCCGACCTCAACATAATTAGAAAAGTAATCGACTAAAGGCTAGTTTGTGCCACGGCAGTGCCGGTGCACTGTGCTGCAGCAGCGGCTGGCGGCGGGAGCGAGCCGCGTGCAGCGCGCATGCTGCACACGATCGCACCACACGTTCTACGTCCTCACACATTCCTGGCCAGAACAATACTACGCGCGCGCGCCGTTTGCATCTTTCTATGCCTAAATGTCCTTCATGGACTTGTGAAAGCATGTTTTCTCGTAATACACGCGGTATAAACACGTAGTCTTCTTTGAAAATTATTCCTTCAATGCAGTGTAGCTGCTCACGATAAGGCCAGACAACATTTACTCTCTTGTTCACATCACGCCTATGTTTAGGCCATCCGTTTCTAATATACCTAATTAGCCATCTGCAGTCACTATCTGACTCCATTTCTTTTTTAATAGCTTCCATATTTGATTGACTGAAAGGCACATGCGTTATCATAAAGCAAGTTTGTATTTCAACTTCAGCAGACACTCGATAATGCATAGTTTCCTCTAGTGGAGCCGGTGGCAGCGTGTCCGCAATATTAATATACTTGCCCGGCGTATATACCACCTTAAAGTCGTATCCATGCACTCTCATCATCATTCGTTGTAACATTTGTAACCGAGCGGGTACCGAAACTAATGGCTTGTTAAATAAGGCTTCCAGCGGCTTATGGTCAGTACGCACGGTGACATCAGACCTGCCATAATATACTGTCTGAACCGCTCGACCCCAAGCACAATAGCCAGCATTTCTTTTTCTATCTGTTCATACCTGGTCTGGGTGTCCGTGAGCGTAAGCGAGGCGAACTCCACCGGGCGGCCCGTCTGCAGCAGCACGGTGCCCAGCGCCACACTGAACGCGTCCACCGACAGCACTGTCTGGAACTATCTGTGCTGGAAGTTGCAGAAATAAAGTTTTAAGTGTGACTGTATACATGGGCAAATCAAAGATTCGAAAACCTTGGCAAAGGTAGACAGGATACAAATTGGTCTGTAGTTACTTACATAAGTGCTATCGCCGGATTTATATATTGGTACAACCTTGTTAGGAAAAGTTCCTAATGCAAGCGACCGATTATATATACTTAAGTAACAGAGGAGCAGTCAAGGAAGAGGCGCACATGGAGATAAAAATAGGAGGAATTTCGTCCGGGCCAGCACCTTATTGACGGCCAAGAGACTTCAACTTATTAAGCAAAGTGTCGTGCTTGATTACTGGGCCGACAAGGGCAAACTGTAGGCTGCCATAGTTTTCATGAAATCTGTAGAAAGAGATCAGTTGATATTCTTTGGGCTACTATACAAAGAAGAAAAATGTCTAGCCAACATTTCGGAAATGATGCTGATTCAATTAGAAGCTGTCATGCCGTCGTTCATAGTACTAGGAACTAGTGCCTCCGCGTTTCTCTTTAATATAGGCCCAAAAACGGTTGGGATTATTGGTGATAACAGATTCCAGGTCACTTAAATATGTATTGTAACAGGAAGTAGCTATAGTTGAACACCGTTTACTTAGCAACTTTAGTTCAAGCTCATCCATAGGGTTCCCATATATCTTAACACGAATATGTAACTTATCTTTATATCTCAGGGCTCTTATTAGTTTTTTATTGAACCAAGGAGGATGTGTTTTACGTTTATGTGACAACGTGGAGGCATGCTTTTGTATTAAACTCATAATTTTATTATAAAAAAAATTCTAACCATTTCCATCAATGTTGTTACGTATATGTCTCAACACTATTGTCGATGCGCAACACTACCTATATATTGTCACTTCCGTTCTAGTCTGTCAATCGTATAGTCTCGAATACACACGTCGTAACACAGAGAACTCCTAGTTTTATTATAAGACTATCCTGATGTCACCTGTCCTGCAGCATCTAGCAACAACAACCTTTACATGGTGTCAGAAGCATCCAGCATCGGAAGCCGGAGGAAGCTCGCTAAGTCAAAGGTATATATATAATTAATCAAGAATCGGACACACCGGTCTCATGTCAAAATGGCCGCCGAGAATAACTCGCCGCCACTCACCCAGCCATCGTCGCAATCGCAGCAAAATAACATGTTGCCTTTACATAATTTCCAATTGGATACTAATTCGTCCAATATGGGCTTGGCATGGAAAAATTTCAAGACATCGCTCAATATTTATCTCATTGCCAATAACCTACAATTTGAGTCGGATCAAAGGAAAGTCGCCATACTTTTACATACGATCGGGCCAAACGCACTGGATATTTTTCACTCACTGAATACGGATATCACGAAAATAACCTATAAAGACCTACTACAACGTTTTGAGGAATACTTTACCCCTAGAGTCAATATTTCAATGCAAAGACACAAATTATTCAATAGGAAGCAAGAGTCTAGTAAATCCATAGAAACATACGCCACCGCGCTGAAGAATATTTCCATCCAATGCGAGTTCGGAGCCTTACAAGACGAGTTACTAAAAGACATATTCTCGTGGAATCTCAATCAGACATCATCGCACATTCGAGAAAGAATCCTCATCGAAAAACCAAAAACATTCGATGCCGCAGTCAGTCTAGCCATAACAATGAGGAATACGAGGAATGAAGCAGATATCTTCTCATCGAAAAGTGAAAAAGAAAATATATGTGTAGTCGATCGTCAGAGTCAAAACCGTCAAAACACCAGTCAACGTCAAAATAACGCCAATCAAGGGTATAGTCGTCAAGTCAGCTATAATCGTCAAGGAAGTCGGAGTCGTCACGTCAATCAAAGTTATCAGGATAGCAAACAAAGTCGCCAGAGAAGTCACAGTCGTCAAGAAGTCGTTAGCCACTCAGGAAAGTGTCAACGATGTGGTCAAGTTCATCAAAACAGGTGTCCAGCAATGGGTGTCAAATGCAACATCTGCCACAAGCTGAATCACTTTGCTAGATACTGCTTTAAGAAGAACGTCAACCTAGTACAAGAAGAAAACATTGGTAACTCATCTGAAGTTAGTTATATTTACTTAAATAGTCTGTTTCTAAATGAGATAAAAGATAAGAAGTCATATCATACTAATTTGTCTATAAACAATAAGTTGATTGAATTTCTACTTGATACTGGTGCCGATACTAACATATTGTCATTTAATACTTTTAATAGTCTAAACTTACCTTTGAATATCATAGTAAAGAGTCATAATAAGCTTTCAACTTTTAGTGGAGAAGTTCTACCAACAGTGGGTCAAACTACTTTGTCAGTCAGTCATAATAATAAGCAATTTAAAATTAATTTTCATATAGTAGACTTGCCCTGTAGAAACATTATTGGTTGTAATAGTTGTGAGGTATTAAATTTAATTAAAAGAAATAATACTAAAGAGCCGCTTCAACCCCATGAGATAAAATTAATTCCATGGTATAAAGTAGGAGTCGTAAAATTGTCATTAGTCACTTGAAATCATTCTTTGCTCGTCATGGTATCCCTAATACTCTAGTTTCAGACAATGGTCCCCCATTTAATTCAAAAGAGTTTCATAATTTTGTCTCAGAATGGCAAATTGAACATGTCACGTCTAGTCCTTACTGTCCTAGGTCTAATGGGTTCGTTGAAAGAACCATAGGCACTATAAAAAATATGATGACCAAATGTTTTGCGGACAACACAGATCCCCATTTGGCATTACTTCAATATAGGAACACTCCTAAAGAGAGTATGTATTCCCCTGCACAATTACTTATGTCAAGAATACTTAGAACTAAACTTCCAGTCTTAGATAGAAATTTAAAACCTAGAATTCCACACTATAAGTCATTGTCAAACAGAATTAAAACACAGAATCACAAATCACAGATTTATTATAATCAACACTCAAAACCTTTGTCTTCACTTAATGTAGGTGATCAAATTTACTTTAAAAAACAGCCAGATAGTATTTGGATTCCCGGTACTATTTCAAGTCTTGACAATAACCCCAGGTCTTATATAATTTCGTCTCCAGAAGGAACATTCCGTCGTAACCGTCAACACATCTTGAAACCAAACATAAACACAACTCCTCAATCATCCAATGTCTCTTCTCAGTGTTCACGTAGATCAGAATACAGTAGTTATAGTAGTCCTGTTGTTCCCCAAGAATCGCCTCAGAGTAGTACAATTGTTACTGCTAGTCCAGTCCAACAGTCTTCGTCATCTCCTCAGTCGAAAGTTCAGTCTCCTCATTCGCCTTATCCGGTCATGAAACCTGAAACAGAAACAAAAACATTAGATACACCAACACGTTCAAATATTAAATACTCGTCATTTGGTAGACCTATTAGGAAGCCAAGAAGGTTTGTTAATGTCTAGATATAAGTTTAGACCTAAGAATTGCACAAATTGATATAATTTGCATCTACCTGTAAATTAATAATGTTGATAATTTGTATTGAAATGTGTTTACAAGTTACAAACGTCAAACTGATATGACATTAGTTGTCATTCAAATGTCACTGTCACATGTCATGTTCGTTTCGTTCGGAAAAGAAAAAGCATTGTACTTACCTCTGTTCTGTTTCATAAGTTGTTAAATTAACGTTCCTTTTCATGTAATAAGAAACATAAAATATTTTTAAGAAATTGTACTTACGTTCCGTTTCATAAGTTGATTATGATAACTCAAGTTTAGAGTTTTATGTCTTGTAATTAAAATAAGTATTTTCAAAAGGGAAGATGTTACGTATATGTCTCAACACTATTGTCGATGCGCAACACTACCTATATATTGTCACTTCCGTTCTAGTCTGTCAATCGTATAGTCTCGAATACACACGTCGTAACACAGAGAACTCCTAGTTTTATTATAAGACTATCCTGATGTCACCTGTCCTGCAGTATCTAGCAACAACAACCTTTACAAATGTCATCCAAGTGCATACACATTATAATATAATCTAATTTGAAAAAAATCGTTTTCTTATTATTATTATAGGCAAGCCTCGGGCCATTGTCTGATTTAATATGAATTTCAATTGGGGGATGTAAAGTATCAACCAGTCCAATCACGGTCAGCCAGTAGAATCAGTACTTAGAGGGTTTCGAGCGGCAAGTACGCTGCCTGTGGTTAAGCTAGTTAATACAAGGTCTTAAATATACGCCCTGACTTGTTCTTAATATTGTTACGAATGGACCTTATGACGATGGCATAAGGTTCAATATCGCGTGACATGCAGTGTCTAACTTTTAAGCTCTATATTTCCAGATCTAGACATTTTAAAGGTGCAATATAAAAACGCATTCCTAGACTTAGGATGGCTCTATCGAATGGTACAGGTCTCATCAATTTTGTCAACGAAGTGACGACATCGAAATTTCCAGAAACCCGTTTCCGGGAATTACCGTAGGTACTTACTGAATGTCCTCGAAGTTATACGCTATTATTAACACGTCTAGACGAATCTGGAATGTTCGATCAGCTGACCTATATATAGCGCCGTGACGCCGGCGCAGAGTCAGTCTGCATTCGACTAGCGATACGAGAACAAGCGACAGATAAGAAGCGATAATTGAGAATACCTACAGCGACAACTGTAACGAGAACTTTGAGTACTACGTGAAGTAACATCTGTAGTGTTATTGTGTGTTTACGACACGGACTTCGTGGACGTAAGGGAAGACTTCGGTGCGACATCAGCTACGTTCTACTTGTCATTGCCTACGATCGTCTGTACCTTCGTTGCTAATAAACTTCGTAACCCTTAACCGGCGTTTAAGTACCCCCAGCCCGTAACAATTGGTGTCAGAAGCGGCATGCCGGTCACGCCAAGGGAAGACGAAAGAGTTCGCACGCGACGACAAGCAGCGATGGATTTGGCGCGTCAAGAGGAAGTATCACTTGGTGTCCCTGCACCCGTAGAAGATGCGGCCGTCTTAACACCGACGAATGTGAGTGCGCCTACTACCACCACCACTGCCGGAGCCAGCGGACCCGATTTTTCGGCGTTACTGGCTCACTTGACGGCGCAAATAAAGCTGAGTATAGAACAATCCCAGGCAGCAACCCAGGCACAAATAGAAAAAACCCAGGCAAAAATAGATAAATCTCAGGCAGAAACCCAAGCTCAAATAAAACAATCCCAGGCAGAAACCCAGGCACAAATTAAAAATGTAGCAGCATCCCAGGCAAAATCCCAG